>VWZK01014581.1:0-180766 GCA_013396935.1 Baryphthengus martii
TTTTTTTTTGATCAAGCTTTCTTTTCAAAGTGAACTAAGCTACATTAACTTACAGACACCTCCAGGCAAGAGCATTTGCCCAGGAGTCAATTGCAGTTTATCGTATCCACCTTAAATGTTCTCCCATAGTTAATTCAGAAGAACTTCTGTCTTTTGTAACAAACCCTTAGGGAATTAAACATCTTGATGTTAAATGGCTTCTGTGTACCAAGCATCTCTGTGACTATAGATTGAATTCCTCCTATAAACCTATTTTGAGGTACATTGTGCAAAGTCAGTAGTAACTTTGTCATCTTCTGTCTTAAATGGAGATACCAGAGATAGAGTTAGTACAAATAGGAACATCTGAATTGGATCTGAAGTCCTTCTAGGGCAGGAAACATTGAGAAGAGCATAACAGAGTTGGTGTGGATGTACGGGTGCAAGCTGTTGAGGTGCTGCTGGGTTTAGCAGCACTACCTTATCTTGAAGGTAGACATTTCTCTGACCTGGAAGATAAGGATGGAGAGAATAATCCCCTCATAATCCAGGAGGAAGTAGTTAATGATATGCTATGCTACCTGGACACCCACAAGTCTACAGGACCAGATGAGATTCACCCTAGAGTACTGAGGGAGCTGGCGGTGGAGCTTACCAAGCCACTCTCCATCATTTATCAGCAGTCCTGGTTAACGGGACAGGTCCCGGAGGACTGGAAACTTGTCAGTGTGACACCCATGGCTGGAAAGAGGATCTGGGGAACTACAGGCCTGTCAGCCTGACCTCAGTGCCAGGGAAGATTATGGAGAGGCTCCTCTTGGGTGCGCTCACACAGCAAGTTCAGAGCAACCAGGGGATCAGGCCCAGCCAACATGGGTTCATGGAGGGCAGGTCCTGCTTGACCAACCTGATCTCCTTCTATGACCAGGTGACCCATGTAGTGGATGAGAGAAAGGCTGTGGATGTTGTATAGCTGGACTTTAGTAAAGCATCTGACACAGTCTCCCACTGCATCCTGCTAGGGAAGCTGGCAGCTCATGGCCTAGACAGATTTACTCTTTGCTGGGTTAAAAACTGGCTGGATGACCAAGACCAGCGAGTCATGGTAAATGAAGTTAAATCTAGTTGACATCTGGTCACTAGTGATGTTCCCCAGGGCTCAGTACTGGGGCCAGTCCTGTTTAACATCTTCATTGATGATTTAGATGAGGGGATTGAGCGCGCTCTCAGTAAGTTTGCAGGTGACATGAAATTAGGTGGGAGTGTTGATCTGCTTGAGGGCAGGAAGGCACTTCAGAGAGATCTAGATGGGTTGAGTCAGTGGACTAAGACCAATTGTATGAGGTTTAATAAGGCCAAGTGCTGGGTCCTGCACTTTGGTTGTAACAACCCCATGCAAAGATACAGGCTTGGGGATGAGTGGTTGGAGAGCTTCCTGGTAGACAGACCTGGGAGTGTTGGTTGACAGCTGGCTGAACATGAGCCAGCAGTGTGCCCAGGTGGCCAAGAGAGCCAACAGCATCCTGGCCTGGATCAGGAATGGGGTGGCCAACAGGAGTAAGGAAGTGATTGTGCCCTTGTATTCGGTACTGATGAGACTGCACCTTGAGTGCTGCGTCTAGTTTTGGGCACCGCAATATAAGAAGGACATTGAGTTGCTGGAGCAGGTACAGAGAAGGGCGACGAAGCTGGTGAAGGGTTTGGAAAACATGTGTTTTGAGGAGAGGCTGAGGGAGCTGGGATTGTTTAGTTTGAAGAAGAGGAGGCTGAGAGGAGACCTTATTGCTCTCTACAGCTCCCTGAAGGGAGGTTACAGTGAGGCGGGTGTTGGCCTCTTCTCCCTAGTAACTAATGATAGGACAAGAGGTAATGTCCTCAAACTGTGCCAGGGAGGGTTTTGATTGGACATTAGGAAGAATTTCTTTACTGAAAGAGTGGTGAGGCATTGAAATAGCCTGCCCAGGAAAGTGATGGAGTCACCATCCCTGGAGGTGTTCAAAGGGCGATTGGATATGGTGCTTCAGGGCATGGTCTAGTGATCATGAAGCCATTAAGTGGTAGGTTGGACTTGATGATCTTAGAGGTCTTTTTCAACTTTAATTATTCTGTGATTCTGTGATTCTATTAATAACCTTCTCGAGCTGTGTCACATCTGCTGTATGGGTTTACTTAACATCTGTATTGCTATTCTACAGCAAATTTCTTTCTGTGCCAGGGCTCAGAAGTGGCCGGGTGGGATCTCAGTGAGCAATATGTTCAATGGCTGGTTCATCTCTCTCAGAGGTAGCAGTGCCACACCTACAACTCCACGTCTCCTTTCACAAGAGATGGGCTATCCCTGCAGCCACGTTTCCTCAATTAACTGCACGAAATATGGGGAAATGTTGCATTTTGCAAACAAGCAGAGACTTGTCAGTGGATTTTTTTTTTTGGCTTTTTTTCCTCTTAACCTTCTGGCCAGCCTGCCAGGCAGTGCAAAGACTGATCCTAGGAGATTTCCTCAGGTCTTCACATGAACTTATGTGAAATTGTGGACCCAAGAAAGGTGTGAAAACAACCTGGAAGTTGTATGACTTTAGCCACTTCGTATTCTGCATGTGACTCGGAGAGATCTCTGTGCCTGGTGAGCACTCCCTGCTTTGCTGATGAGAATTGTCATTTCTGACAGCGTAAGAGAGTTCAGAGAGAGCAAGAAATTTTTTCTGTCCGTGTTGTTAGATCACTATTGATCCTGTTTCCTTGAAGATAATACAGCTAGTGCAAAAGAGGCTGGAGAGAGAAATCAAAGAGGGAAAATGCAGTGTCTGTAAGCAAGCCTGGTGGAAAGCCAACCACTGAGGGATCAGGAAACTTGAAGCAACATGGGGATGGGGGAGATGCAGCAGTTGCATGTTTGGATGACTGCTCGCAGCAGCCTTGCAAAGCCTAAAATCTTGGCTAGGAATACCAAACAATTTCTTAAGAGATGGCAAAAGAGAGAAAAGGAAATTGTGATTGTAATAAGTAAGGAGGAGGAAGGAAAAGAAGGAGAGTTGTAATAATGATAATATTACCATAATAATTTTAATAAGTAAGAAGGAGGAAAAGAGTCGTGAGAAAGGGATAGAAAGCAGGAGTCTTAATTTTATGCTCAGGATGGGGCCTGAACTGGGGAAAATGAAGGAGCTTTGGGGGCCCTTTCACTTAGGTCAGTCATGTCAGCTCTTTCAGTCTACCTACGTTATTGGGTCAGCATCAAATTAGAGACCTCCAAAATGGGATGATAGGGCAGGTAGGACCATCACCTCATTATTTCCTTCTCTGCTTACATCTCAGCGATGCTATACCACAGGTCAGGCCATTGACAGCCACTCCCACACTTCTCTGATTTATCAGCTGCCCCGACACAGTGCTTAGGTGTGGTCAAGGGGTCTTTTAGTTCACATCCTTTCCTTGCCTTTATCGCAGCCTGACTTGTGCAAACAGTTGTGTAGGGCAGGCAAAGCCAGATGTGGATAAATAACCCTCACAGCTGAACATAAGTAACTTCTTGAACAGCTCTAGATAGTGCCAGAGAGGATGTTGCAGAGTTCATGGCCTCTCTGCAGCAGGAGCCTTCTTCTTCCTCACCTGGCAAAGATTTGTCTCAGCTCCAGGGAACCCATGTGAGGGAGGGGAGGAGGAGGCAGAGCAGCGGGATTTGCACCGTGGCTCACTAGCTGGAATGAATTATGGAAATCCTTAAATCCTCCTAAGAAAGGGCAGTTAAAGATGAACTGAAAATTAAAACACTAAGCTGGTACAAGTCACCTCATCTATAAATCCAGTCCTTGTGCAATTTATTCCTGCACTGCAACTACTACATGAATGGTGATTTATGGCGGGTGAGTTTTTGCATTCCCCTTTCACCGACAACATCTGCAGGATTTTACAAACGACACCATGCCAAGGGTGTGCTTCCAAACTCCCACCAGCCCACAGCCAAGACCAATGATGGGCAGGGAAGAGGGAGAAGAAAATGGGCCTGATTTAGCAAACGCAGAGAGCCAGAGGCACCGAGCCCCTCTCTGTGTGTGCTCAGAGTGTTTGGATAAAGGCATCTTCTAAAGGGGGAATTTGTTTGGTTTGGACTTCATTGAGTGAAAAGCTCTCAGCCCCACGAGTGCTTAGTTATTCTCTTGTCTAGTGGCTCCTCAACAGCCCCCACCGATAGGGAGGAGGTTTCCTATTTGTGAAAGTGTCCCTGCTTGTTGAAATTCTCTAGTGACTTAAATTTATTGGTTTTTCCTGAGGTCCAGCCATTTGAATTGCAAACAATGCCCCATCTCTACCCCTCCCTCCCCTTCCCTAACCAGAACAATGCACAGAGCTGAAATAAAGCCAGGCAACATGGACTCTTGAAACGGAGTGCGATTTCTTTCCACATGAGCAGGGAGGTGGAAGTTTGCTGCCTTCCGGTCCCACTCATTGATGCAGAGGTTGTCTGTGAAAAGGGAGGGAGGGATCTGGGGGAAGAAAGAGGGAAGGAGGCCAGCTCATGGATGATGGTCAGAGATCCTTTTTTCTTTATTTATAACATCTCCTGCTTAGAAGACTGTCCCAAAAGGAGATTAATACTGGTGGGTCCATGCATACCTCTCTCAGTCTTCACCCCATAACATCCCAGGAAGGATGCAAGGAATGGGGAGCAGGGTTCATGTGAGAGTGCTCTAAAATTATCCTGTATCTGGGAAAAGGTGGCCTTTTATCATGCTTCTGGGAGCGACTGAGCAGGTCGAGTCAGTCTAAACTCAGTTAAACACTCAGAAAGCTGGGTTACTGCTGTAGGAGAGTTGGAGCCTCTGCACATTTAGATGTATATAAATGAGATATAGGAGCACACTGGCAGAGGAATAGAAGTAGTCCTTGCCTATGTCAATTATGAGTCCTGATTTCTCCTTTCATGTTGGTTCAGGGAGCTTCTGTGTCGGTTCACTCACTTGGGTGGAGCTTTCTCCTTATTTATGCTGCTAGAAGGAAGGGAGGAGGAAGGAGAGAGAGAGGCTGTCCCCCGGCGGTGCTCTGGTAGTACCTGTTAGTTAAAAGCTGCAGAATAAATGATAGAAACAACACACAGCTTGAGTTTCGCTTATTATTCTTTTAATTCACAGGGTGTTTCTGAAGTTTTGCCTCTGCCTGGCTCTGCTCTCTTGGAAAAGCACAGAAATCTAGTCTGCTAGAGCAAGTTTGAGGTTAGCTAAACACCCATCTGGGTGCCTCAACAATGCACCATTTGGGCAGAGGCATGTTGGGGCAGCAGTTACCCAGAGGCCAGCCAGAGGCCAACTGCACAAAGAAATTAGGAAAGCCGAAAGGAGACAGCTAGGACACGGCCATGACCTTTATCTCAAGCATCATGAAGAAAACTGCCCCATGAGCTTAGGGGAGGAGGAGGGAATACGGTTCATGTGCACATGAGGACAAAAGCAAGGAGAAAAAGGTAGATCCTGGCAGAGGACTTCACTCATCTCTGAAGGGGACTCAGGCATCACTGCACCAGCACCCAGTGGCATGTCTTGCAAAGTCAGCCATGCAGATTGTGAGTGCATGATGCGTTTCATAGGATAGAACTTGCCTCTGTAATATTCAAGCCAGAACCACAAAGGTCCAGAGCCGCCAGTTTGTGCTACAGAGGCTCTCAGCTTTAGTATCTCTTTCTGAGTTTTGGCATCATTTGCAGGCGTTTGCAGGCGAGGATGATTCAGATGAACTCATGGCCTTTCATGGAGAGCAGATGCGAATTTGGTAGCCTTGGCTGCAGAAAGACCCTGGAGAAAGGGCATGGTAGAGTGTCAGAGGTGAAGGCTTTGGCAGCAGAGGGCAGTGGTGGAGCGCAGGGGTCCTGCCCTTTGTTGGGGTCACAACTCTGTTCTTTTCTTCTCCAAACTGGGCATTTGGGCCATCCTCACCACACATCCTTTCTGACTGATGGCTATTCATGTGCAACACTCTTTCTATCACAGAATAGCACTTGTTTCATTTTACTATGAGAGGAAGGCTGGCTAAAGTCTGCTATAAAAGCACAAGACAGATACTTGGGAGAGCTGTTCTCTCCCTGGCCCCTGGTCTGGTGAATGCCCTCAGTCAAGTCTCTTTCTGCTTTACATTCTTCACATAGAAAATGGCAATAGGGACCTTGTCCTTTGTGGTAGAGCTGTGTGACACTTGCTGATGAAAAGAGCTTTCTACAGTGGCTATACAACTGTTGAAGGAACATTTTCTCAGTGTTATGAGCTATAGCAAGGTGCAAGGCAGAAGGATAATAGACCCAGATACAATGACAGGAGTGTGGGGATCAGGGCAGGCTTGAAGTACTGCCATCCTTCGGCCTGGAGGAGAAGTATCCAGGGAGACTGCAGACCAGGAGCAGTTACCAGCCCAGTGATAAATCCTCCGAGGGACCTGATCAAAACTACACTCCCCTCTTTGAGAAATCAAGTCTTGGCTCCATCCTCTAGACAAATTAAAGCAAACCAGCATCAAAAACTGGTGTCTGAATGTCTGTGGCCCAATTTTGTGTTCCTGTCGGCTCTTCTTCAGCAGAGTAAGCTTTCCTGTGGTCCATAGAGGCTTTTCCCAGCTCTCTGATGCCATTACCTGCTTCCCTTTCTGACCTCCCGACAGGGAACACATCCAACCTCATTAAACTTTACCTTTTTCTGGAGGGTTGGCTGCTCTGAGGCATCTTGCTGGTCTTTGCTTAGCAAGTAACCTAATCTGAGATCAGATATTGTAGCTGTACGGTGGGTGAATTCCTCTTTATCTGATGTTGATACCTTCACCTCATGGACTACTGCAATTCCTGGGAAAGGCAGTTCTGAGCATTGACCTGAGCCACAAATTCAGACCCTTCTCTTCTGAGTGGGGAGAAAATAGGGCAGGTTTCTGTGAGACAGAGAAGAGAGATGCTTTCAACAAATTGGGCTTTGTCTCTGTAAAAGCCTGATATGCTGTAGGATGAAGAAAATGTCAAAATCCTACTCTTGTAGGATGATTATTCATTCTAAATGCTGTTAGGTTCTGTCTGTGAGATAAAAAGGGAGGCTACTAGTATGTTTGGAAAGGGATTTTCTTGAGGAATTGTGCCCTTTCCAAGGCCAGAGGATGCTGAGGATTTGGGGGGTCATTTGGTGTGGAGAGGAATCCAGTTTGTTGATTATAGTATTTTTTTCAAAGTAGTTCTTTGAGTCAGCTTCAGAAGTGGAAGTAAATCCAATTTGCTGTTTAACCATGGCTGGGAAAAGATGTTCCAACCTGCACGTGATGATATGTATGACTGGAGGATAAAAAGGACAAAGAACTGAGATCTTATCCAAAAATGCAGAGATCTCAGTAATATCAGGGATTTCATAATCTTCAAGGAATAAAGTTCAATAGGGAAAGCATCCTAACCAAAATCTGCCTGCCCCAATACATTCCTGGAGGTGGCAAACACATGGAGGCTGAGCGAAGACTTTTGGGGCTTGTGGACACATCATGAGGGATATTTCAAGCCCTGAAACTAGAAACATTTCCAACCCTGGGATGAGTTTCCCAGCTGCCTCTGTTGATCATACTTAATTCATATTTATTTTTGATTTTCACCTATTTGTTAGGTGATAGAGGTTTAGAAATACTCACACATGTGAGGTCCTGTCTCCACTCCCAGCTCCATGGTGATTTCAGGAGGCTCTGCCCTTGTCCTGTCCTTCAGCAGAGTTGTCTTCGGGCAAGTTAAACTCCTCCTTGAGTTTCTATACATACTTGTTCTCCTCCACTAGATCTTGGGCTAACTAGCCACAGAATTCAGCACCTGTTTTCCAGTGGTTTGGCCCAGTTATAGTTCCGTTCAATACAAAGCTCATCTCATGGCCCAGGAAGTG
Source organism: Baryphthengus martii (assembly GCA_013396935.1). Lineage (NCBI taxonomy): Eukaryota > Metazoa > Chordata > Aves > Coraciiformes > Momotidae > Baryphthengus > Baryphthengus martii. The sequence continues at coordinate 7,860 of VWZK01014581.1, forward strand.
GCAGCTCTTCGAAGGGAATCCCCCTTTTATAATTCAATTAATGTTGAAGCTAATTTCCACCCTGGGGCCGAGTCCCACTGCCTTTGAAGTCAGTAATAATTTTTGTGCTTCCCTTTCAGTGGAGCAGGTTTGAACATGCCATTCTGCCAGTCGCAGAGAAAGACTTTGCCAAGCATTTCAAAGGGATGTGTGCACTTTTGTGCCAAGGGAACTGCAGCTTACTCCAAAGGAAGGGATAGATTTCAGCAGGTGAGGTGGTAAGTCTTAGAAATCTCTCAGTCAGATCAGGTATATGTTAGAGGATGGAGTGCATTTGGTTTTGAAGTACATTCAGGATCTCAGGTGGAGAGTCCTTCGTAAAAGAGAAGAGTTATGCTCGGTAATCACTTTGAGGCTTATGGTATTTGCAATGAAACACATATTATCCCTCTTTGGGTTTATTTGCTGCCAGACTTTTTATGTATGTCTTTAAAATGGTATTTGGATCATCCTTCCCTGGTTTTGATTTAATGGAGTAAAACCCACAATCAACTGGGAACAAGACCATTTTTCCTATTCAGGGCAAAGTAGGAAGAGCCAACTGCTAAGAAGTGTTTGCTCCCTAGTGACACTGACTTCAGACATCCAAAAGGTGATTTTCTTCACCTAAACTTGGCACATAGCTGAAGTACTTCAGATGAGAACCTGTTTTTCACCACCTTTATTGTTGGTGATGAGCAGAAGCATCTCCAGGAGGTATTCAGACCTTAGGAGGACCTTTTCTTTGACTACACAGGATCCTAGAACAAGCAGATCTTAACTGACCAAGACTAAAATGATTAAGCTTCAGAGGAAGCAACATTGCTCCAGATGATGGCTTTTTGCAGTGCTTTAACAGGGGTGTTGAGCAACTTTAGGCTTTGTAGTGATTTTGGAATAAAGTTAATCGATGTCATAGAAATAAGTGCAGGTATCTTTGATGTTCAGATAGAGCCATAGGGGGATGACATGCAACCCAATTACTGACAAAAAGGGAGCATTGCTACCTATTTTGTAATGGTTCAACTACCTATCGAAAAATGCTTATACAAAAGTCTTGACATGAAAAAAAAATGCGATTCTGCTGATTTTTGATGTTCCTCTCCTGTAGGAGGAAGTAAAGCTGTAAATTTTACTCAAGTTTTTCCATAGATAGCGAATGTACAAAGTTATATGAGAAGGTTGAAGTTGTCGGTGTGAAATTCCACTAAAGTGATCAGAATAGATTTTCCATCACTGGCGATGGACTTCTCCACTTATCTAAAGTTTTGCCATGTTAAGGAGGGCAGCACAATACCCCGGTGTGCCTCTCCAGCTGATTTCTAAGCTCCACATTGCTTATCAGCCTGAATTGCTGAGGACTGCACAGTGTGAGAGGATGGCAGCTGCCTTCCCGTGATGTGATAGGAAATGATGGGTAAGACACCAGGAAACGAATATGTAAATAGTTATATGATCCCCAAGGGATAATTGCTTTGTTGTAAAACAGTCTCACCAGGAAAGCATAGGAATATGACAAGTCTCATTGTGCTTTTGGGATAGACGAGAAGCCCCAGATAAAGATCTGAACTGTTTTGGCTGTTGTTGGGATTTGATTTGGCAAATGAACGTAGAACGTGCTCTCCTCTCACTAACATTATTCAGTGTGACACTGTAGGGTTTCATGCTCACTGGCTAGCAGAGTGAGAGGCATTCACATTTATCTGATTGGACGGGGAGAGCTCTCAGCCTTAGCCTCCAGCCACCGTCCAGAGTTAACAAGCTCCACGCTCCAAAGATAAACCCTAGTCCATAATCCTCTGGAGCCCTTGATACTGTAGCTTGTTCAAAGTGCATGGTCCCTCCTTGCTGGGGTGGACAAAGCGATCCTGATAAAATGAGAACTGACCCGTGCCTTTGCCCAAAAATTTAAAAGGAATAGAGAGCTGAGCTTTCCTTTGAGGTTTTAAAAACAAGATATAAATGAGATTGGTTGGTCATTTGCTTTCATGCTCACAGCTTCTGTGCCAGGGGCACCTCCTGATCACGCTGGAAAATTTGCTTATGAAAGGACTGAATAAAAATGAAGTCAGGCAGCAGCCTTTACAGGTGCAGATCTAGAGTTTAGGATAAACACCTACAAGCTTGGATTTCCTGCCTTCCACTTAATGTAACTGCCTAATCTAGCTACCCATTCACCTCTCCTTTCATCCCAGGATGTCTAGTCTGATCTAACTGTCTGTCCTTTCATCCTCTCTATCTTCCTCTTGATCTGTGTTTTTTAGAGCTCATTCATCACACCTTACAACTTCTAAAGCACCCACATAGGGCCACAAAGTTTCTCTTTACATTTTAGCCAAAGTGCTTGAAGGGATGGAAGGCGCAGCCCGTGCTGAGAAACCTGGGGAGAGGAGCTGTTACTTCTTGTTTGAATCGCACCTGAAAGCACCTCGGTGAACGTGCCGAACAGAGAAGTGAATTGTTCACATCCTTGAAGCTTTTATTCAAACCTTTGCCCACTGGAAATGGGCAGGTTCATTAATTACATGGCTTTCCTGGTTGCATTTTCCCTTGTGTTGGATAGGGGATGCAAGTACATAGGCACCAGCGTGCTTCACGTAAAAGGATAACGGGACACCAGGGCAAAAGGGGTTACTCCAGAAAGGGTATTACATTCACAGACACATTTTTGCCCTGTCACTTTGTTTCCAGCCCGGATGGCAGCTTGATTTTGATTTCTAAAGAGGGGTGGAAAGCATAGAGAACATCTGAACAGGAATAAAAACCTGAATATGGGACAAAAGTGGCCCTTTGAATATGGGACTGCATTAGGGCTCTTTATTCCAAGGTCTGCAACTAGGAAGGTCAGGGTGGAAACGGTCAGTGGAGATACAAGAAATGAATCATATATAAGTGAATGCTGTTGTGAGTGCCAGCATAGCCTGCCTTGAAAGAGGTGCACTGATTTGTTAAGCAATTTCTAACTAGCACCCAGCTTCAGACAATGATTTAGGGACAAAATTAGTTTTACAGGAAACACCTCTTTTGGAAGGTCTCTCTCTCATTCTCCCTTGCTCATTCCTTCTGTTCTTTTATTTCTCCCTCCCCCCTGCCCCACCCCAGGCGAGGTTGTTACTTGGGAGCCCTTTTGAGGGGAGAGAACCATGGTGAGACTCTTGTGTTGGCATGGCTGATGTTAATGGGTAACACCGGGGGCAAAGGTCCTTTAAAGCTCCCACATCTGCAGCTTTGTACAGACCTCACCTCCAAAATGCCTCAAAGGGTGTAGCCAGGCAGGGCTTAATGTGTATTAGCAAGACAAAGGCCTGGGGAGGGGAGGAAAGGGGGATGAGTTTTAATTTACTGAAGATTTATTAGGCCTCATGAAATCAGCCTGAACCACGCATTTTCTATATCATCTGCCCACATCTAAAGGGGGCGGCTTTGTTGTGGGGAGATGGTCGTTGAGAATTATCCTGCAACAAATCTCACCAGTGTGAAAGGGACACAGACAGGAGCAGGACGAGGAGGAGGGTTCATGCTCTCAACACAGAGCCCAAAATCTGGAAATATGGAAATGTGGGAATGCCATTCAAGCTAGATCCTGCCTTCCCTTGACTTTTGTTTGTGTGGTGTGTGTTCTCTTTGCTAAGCCTTGCTTGTTCAAGTAGATGAGTGAGATATCACGAGAGATGAGAGAAGGAGGAGGAGATGCTAAGGTGTGGACATCACATGAGGTTTTGGAGTGGAAGGGATCTGTTTTGGGGAGGGGTAATGAGTCATTGTTCGTACAGAGATGATACCCTTTTCCTTTCAAGCAGCTGTCATGTGTCTCCAAACCTAAGCTTGCAAGTAAGGCTTTAATGTATCCCACAGTTTTGGAGAATGACCCATCTTGGTGCTCTCCAGACTGTAGTTTGTCTATGAGTTTCATAGTGCTGAGGTTCCCTCAAAGGCCTCTAAGAAAAGGATTATTTTATTAATCATACTTGGCTCCTTTCCTTCCCATGTCTCAGTCTCACTGTAGTAGATTTGAATATTTCATTTCCGCCAATGGCCTACCCTGGAATGGGCACTTCCAACATTTCCATAACACACGGTGATACGAGATGTCACCTCCAAGCTGACTGAGAATGGGAGGGTTTGCAGGTACAATTACAAGAATCATCTGATGAGAGATCACCAAGGCTCCAAGGGAGCCTTTAGGATAATGGGAGCAGTAACAGGGGATCATTAACCTGGAGGTTAGCCCATCAATGTCTCCAGGAGAGAAGAGACTGTCTTTGAGCATAAGACTGACCAAGACCCTTTCAGTATTTCTCCTTGCTCATAACATCAGCAGAGACTAGATGACCCTCGATAGTGAACTGGGTGTGTTTATTACCACATAAAGTACTTATAAATCTCAGCAGGTAGACCACTGTGGGCATACGGTGTGAGGGCAGGCAATAGGATCTTGAACCGATGTAAAAGGGAGGCTGCTCACAGCCAACAGACTATGGAGATTACACAGAGGTTTTCTGATGATGGGCAATTAGGTATCTGATTTATGCATCCGGTTATATGTACATATGATATATATATATAAGTAAATGGGTGGCCCAATCTTCAGTTCTTGTCCAATATACGTGTTCTTTCCTACAGTGACTAAGCCAAGATAGAGGTGAGCTACCCAATCTAGATGTTCAAACGCTTCTGGACATCGCAGTTTAATGGTTTTCATCATTCAGATGAGGTAGACTATTAGCCATGGGAAGTGTTCCCTCCTCCAGACAGTTATCCCGGGTGTAGTGTTTTTTCTGGGGATGAACAGAATATAAAAGAGATTTGAGAGGAGGGAGGTAAAGGACAAAAACTGATCTGATCTTCAGAAATGAGATGTGCTTCCGTTGCTGTGGCAGCTAAGATCAGGCTCCCGGTGGAAAATCCTCTTAGTGCTGCAGTCTGTTTGGGAGAGGTCACCGTCTCTCTGAGAAAAGAGCAAGGCATTTGGGGCACAAAGTAGGGGAGCGAGCAGTCTCCTTACTGACAAGGGCGAACAGGATGCCCTGAGAAATCTTCATTTTGTTCCGTTTATAGGACTATGTAGAGGGCAAACTGCAGAGAAACCTACAGAAAGAGCTATGTGCGATCACACACACATACACACCGGTTCCAGACAGTCCAATAAGGTCATTGTAGGGTACAAAGGGGCTTGTTTCTCACCTGCAGCGGCTGTCATGGTTGCACCGTGGCAGAAATACAGAGTAATTGCATGAGGTCTTTCTGTGCTTACACCAGTGGAGGCGACCTGGACTTCTCAGTGACGCTGCTCTTTTCAGTGATATTCAATGATAGGACAAGGGGCAATGGGTGCAAACTCGAGCATAGAAGGTTCCGTGTAAACACAAGGAAACACTTTTTCACAGTGAAGGTGACAGGGCACTGGAACAGGCTGCCCAGAGAGGTTGTGGAGTCTCCTTCTCTGGAGACATTCCAAACCCGCCTGGATGCGTTCCTGTGTGACCTACTCTAGGTGATCCTGCTCTGGCAGGGGGGTTGGGCTCGATGATCTTTCGAGGTCCCTTCCAGCCCCTAACATTCTGTGATTCTGTGGACTGGGACCATCCCTGAAATGTTGGCCCCATGTGCTTCACCAGTACAAAGGTGTCCCAAGGCTGAGAGAAGGTGGTGGAGAGACATCAGGGAGAGATGGGAAATAAAACTTTCTGTGGTGAGAGGAACACAGTGAGGGTGAAAGGAAGGAGAAGGGAGAGGAATTGTCTGAAATGAGCAGTCTGATGGGGCACTCTCCATGCTTTCATCTTCACCTGGCTTTGTGGGCTGATAAAAACGACACCAGCATCCATCTGCCTTTAATGCATTGTCTTCCTGGCAGGAAGGGATGCTCATAAGCTCCTATAGATGAAGGTATCGAAATCTTCTCTCTCATTGGCCAAAGCAGCCAGCCCTCCTTCCTTGCTGAGCCGCCTCCCTGCTCCTGTTTCCTTGCAGGCCTGGGGGTGTGCTGCCTCATCTCTGTGGCTTTCATCCCACCAATCCAGATGGGATCCTTTTTCCAGCGGAGAAGTAAAGGAGAACCAGGAGCTAGAACCATAAGAAGTACCTTTTGGTGGCCTCAAGTGAAATAACTTCCTGGTACTGCTCCTCACAGTGCCAGCGTGAGAGTTGGGAAATGAATCTTGCTCTCATGCAGTGCCAGAAAAACTTTAAACCTGTCCCTCATGTCAAGGATAAAATGCAGGTGGAATAAGAGGAAGGTCACAGATTTGTAGCAGTGGGTATTTGTATCAGACTGGCTGCGTGCCCCATCAGCCTGTGCCACCGAGAGAGTCATTCGTGACTCTGATCCTGTCTTGAAGGACTCAAATGTGGGTCTGGGGCTGTCACACAATGATGGACCACATATTGTGCTCTGGTTAACTGGTGTCAGATGTATATGTGTCCTTAAGAGATTATTCCCTTGCGTTTCAATCTCCAGCTGCAGGAAGTGGAAACCTGCAGCCAGACCCAGTGCTTGTTTCATCACTGTTATAACTTGTATAAATACTTCTGCCTCACTCGAATGACGGGTGCAGGTCACGTTATCTCCTGAAACTATTTACATCTTCCTGATCCAGAGGGTAGGAAAGTTCTGTGCCTTGAATCCTGACCAGGTAATTCTTCTGGTAAAAGTTTTCCTGAGTGAACCTGGAGTCAGGCTCGTGGCGTTTCTGTACCTTGAAGTTCCTCATGGCGCCCCTTATCTTTCTAATGTCCTTCCCTGGGCGTGCTGAGCCAATGCCAATAGAGAGGCTGCGCGGCACAACCGCAACTTCCACGCCTCTCTGCAGGATGTGTGCCGCGGAGAGCAATGGGGGATGACCTGATTCCCCAAAGCAAGTGCTTGTAACCTCAAAGGTAAAAAAAACCCAACATTTGGGCAACTGCTGATTTCTAGGTCAAATGTCAGGCAGGCAAGTTGTTGTAACCCCAGGAATTGTCACCTAGCAGTGACATTTAAATGAAGATCAAATAAAAAAACTTAAAAGCTGTTACCTCAGGTAGTTGTTACATTTTGGAGCAGCTCCTGTCACAGTCCTGTGGGTTTGGCAATAGAGGTGGTGTTCATTGGTATTTTTTTTTTTAAGGACCTTCTCTTGAAGAAAGGGTTACATGTGGATGGCAGGAGGAAGCATCAAATTCAAGGTCCCTGTGAATGTGTATGCATTTCTTCCTAATTTGGGCCTTGGGACCTCAACCCACTCCTCTGGGAAAGAGTCAGGACCCTGCTCCATTTAGGATGGGGCAGTGTGAGTGGACACTGTCTAACTGCAGAGCCACATGATGTTACATACAAACTGAAGAGTATCTCAAAATAGTACATTTGCGAGGGTGTTGCAGGTGTTTGGGTGAAAAACATAATACACAGGTCTAGAATCACTCCTACAAATCCCGTTCCCAGTGGTACTTTGTGAAGTTATTTCTAACACCTAATTGTATCCTTGTGATGTGTGTCTCCCTTGCACTTCTGATTTTCTGTCTAAATGCCTTTGTCATGTGATCAGCTGTGGCTTCACAACTAAGTGCCTTGTATTGATGCTTTCCAAGCCAGCTCCCTGGGAGCTGCATGGGCTTGTCAAAGGGTTAAGATTTGTCCTATTGACACAAAAGTGCTATTCTTGAAAAACACTGTCTGAACCATTGAACCCCTTTGGAGTTAGAAAGCTGTTCATCCACCCTCAGGAGGAGAGATGAATGGTGAACAGAAAAGTTACAGTCCATGGTCAGGCTGAGCAAACATGTAACTTTTGGAAAGCAGTCAAAGGAAGCTGAAAAGCCATCTTAGATACGGAGCTGAGCATGAGTCACCCGGGGAAGTCAAAATAGACTGCTCAAGTACTTCACTTCAAAGCCTTCAACACCATCAACTCTCAAGCATCCCAGGAATGTCATTGCTCTTCAAAGGAGGCAGGGAGGGATCCTGTGTGTCCTGTATTGAGCTCCTTTGTAAGGAGGAGATTTAACAAAGCTCTTTGCAGGACATTCAGTTCGTGCTCCCTCCCGGGGAGGCTGGTGGGTACTGGTTACCCCATTTCACTCTGGACTCTATTGGTCAAGTCCTGAGTTCGATCTCATGCCATGCACCAGAGTCCTGCAGCTTGTGATTCACTCAGAATTACTGAGTGGGGAGGAAAGGAATGCTCACCGACTTCCCAGGCATTGAAATGAGATCGACGTCCAACATTTTCATGCAACTGGTCTAATTCCTATTCCTGACAACAGGTTTCAGCGGGTGTAATGGAATAAGCCCTGCTCACAGGTTGATGGTGGCAGCATCCCATCCCAGGCTGACATCCCCAGGGTGCTCCCGACTGACTCTTGTTACCAGTTGTGGGTAACGTTCGGGCCATAGGCAGGACTCTACAGCCTGCCGGTGCTGCTGGCAGCACAAATGTGAGTTCCTGGTGATTACACACAGAGAGCAAAGCTGAAAATCAATATTTGATTTTATCAAGTGTTGCAAATGTAGTTCATCATTCTGATGTGAAGTGTCTCTTTTTAAATATTTAGTGTTGTCTACAGGAATACTTCAATTCTACTTATAATTCCTAATTATTATTAGTAGTAGTTTATCACAGAAGACTGGAGTGACAGATTTCCTGCTGCCTTGGTAGACAGCTCTTAGCAGAATCTGGAATCCTCAACATCCTTTTGGGTTACCAGTCCACAGCCATCAAACTTCTTTTTCTGCATGTCTCTTCCTCTGAACTTGTTTTGGCATTTTTTTTTATTTGTTGGTTGATTGGGGTTTTTTGAGTTTTTTGTTTTTTTTATCTTTTAATCTCAACTCTACTGTGAATGAAAAACAAAAACCTGGGCAGATCAAAAGATCATGGTCAGAGGGAAATACTCTATTTTTGCATTTATTTTCCTGGAGGAGGACAAGGCAAGTCCTGCTGTTTTTGCCAGTGGTAGATCTGGGATAGATTTGTAAAAGAATAGAAGAAAATTAATAAAATCTCAGGGTGCAGTCAAAGCAAAGAGAGATGCAACACAATGGAACAGGAACTGGAGAGGACATTAGAAGTGTTAGAGGCTGAGTGCAGTTGCTTGAGTTGGAACCTGACCAGCATACTGGGGCTAACACCTCTCCTTCATGGAAAGTACAACAGGAACTTTAATATTTATAATGTTCAGAATTCTGGTTTGTACCTTGTCCAAGACATGGATTTTAAAAATAAATGTTGATGCTGCTGAGGATTCTCACATGGAGGAGAGCATGTGGGCAGGCCACAGATTTGGTCAAGGTTAAATATAAACATCTAGGTGACTCAGGTGCCAAAGTCTAATTTTCTTAAGTGACTTAGATGCTTAGGCCCAGATCCAGTCATATGCTTTGGATTCTAGCTGAGAGACAGGAGCTCAGGCTGATATTACACACATGTACTTTGTTGGACCTGGGTGCTGAAGCCCAAATTTCAATGTAAGTCTGTGAGATATAAGCTGTTAAGTCACTAAGCACTTTGAAAATATTACCTAGGCTTATGGGAAATACAGTTTCTAAGCAATTCAGCACTTGGAAGGTACATTAGACTAGCTCAGTTGTATTGGTAAGCCCAGGCTATTGATTTGCACCATACCTTCTCCAAGCTGCATTTCTAACTTAATGCAATCCAGTTGTCTGGACTGCCTTGGCAGGAGGTGGACGTGGCCAAGTACCTCCTCGGGCAGGAGGTGGATAAGCTGAATTGCCCTGTCTCCTGTGGCGTGCAATGGGAAACATCTCATTGCTCATGTAGACATGTGCTAAAGATTTTTGCCGCATTGAAGCCAAGTGCATGACCCTGGCAGGACAATGCACTGAAATGACCTTAATCGCTCCTCCCTTCCCCTATTGTCCAGGGGGCAGTTGAGCTGTAGTACATCGCAATGTCTTCTGCCATGACATCCATGCCAATGTGTGTAAAGGGTGTTATCCCAAACAACCCTCCAGCTGCTTAAAGTAGAGACAGCATTTTGGGGCTCTACTGGACCTGCCACTTGTACATAGCAGAGAAAGAACCATCTGTACAGAGCATGGCAGCAGGAAACATTCTGCATCTGTGTTGTGCCCATTCCAGGTTAGTATGTTGAGCCAATGGGACTAAGGCAGCTGTCCTTGGCTATGGAGAATTTTTCCATCATAAGACCTTGACGTTGTTTATACTGGAGTCAGCATAATTAATGGTTGCTCTGTGCATGGTGCTGTCACACTGCCTGCCTCACAGAGGAGATTTACTGTAGCTGGAAAGAAGCCCAAACTCAAAAGCCTGTAATTGTTTTAATAGCAAATTAAAGCAATGTAGGATGATACTGTGTTAAGGCCTCTCATGTAAATGCCATGGGCAGCAGTGCAGGAATAGCTGAGATATCGCTACCTAAGTTGGCCCTGGAGCTGTATGTTTGAATTACTCATTAGTCACATCTAAGCACACCACCAGGAGAAATATATTTTAGGGTTAAACAAGCAACGCTCATCTTCCTTTACCTCCAACTATCTGGATAACTATGAGAAGGATGTTAGATTGTGGAATTTGGTGTCTGCATCATGGCAGAGCTAATAAAACTGGGTCTTCTCTGTGAATAACTTCAGGATGTGATGTAGGATTTTTCTAAAGTCTGTGGGAGGTATATGTGCTCAGCCTTTTCTAAGCAAAGCCCAGTGCTTTTGTTCCTAAATATGAATTTAGATGTTTTCATTTACATCAGAAAACCTGAAAATACAGGACTCTGAGTTAGATGCTACCATGTTATAGGGGAGGATAAGGTGAACAACTCACTTCTCAGAAGCATTAGGAAATGTCATGTCAAATATCATGCCTCTCCACACGGCAGTACTGTTTTGAAGGCCCAGTATTTCCATTAGCTGTGCAGTGAGGGCAGGTCTCCAGCTCTACATCCCATTCTGGGCTGTTCTTCTCTAACTGCAATGGAGCCAGGCCAAGGTGCAGGTCTCTGCTTCCCCTGCCACGAACATGTGCAAGGCAGAGAAATTAGGGCTGATCGAAGCTGCTTTAGCGTGCATCGGATGCTGAGCAGGCTACCATCTGTAGACCCATCTGGCAGGGGAAAGGCTGACACAGCAGTGGTGAGAGAAGTGCAGGATCATAGAAGTTAGTGTAGGAGAAGGTTTAATTCTTTATGGGTTTAAGTTTTGTTTTTTTCTTGTGCCTATTTTGCATGTGAGCGAATGCCTTAGCCAGTGCTCAGTTTTTCTGAGGACCACAGTTGCCTTGATGAGACTCCTGACAAGCTGCCCTTGAAGTCAAGGGTCATAGATCCACCACAGAGCATGGTCACAGCTGCCCTGGGTTCTGCCAGCTGCCTTGGCTAAAAAATCCAAAGCAGACCCCACCTCAGCTGAGGCTGGAGGGTTCCTGCTGTATTCACTATGTCTCAAGAGCTCGTGGGTTTGTGTCACTGTTACATCCCAGAACTGCAGTCACTTGCACAGTTTGTTTAAAAAGACTCTGCAAGCTGCACCTCACACTGAGTTTCCATCTCATTTCCATGGTTGTGCCAAACTATTCCTGGTTTCATCTCCAAGTTGTTTCCTTTCTGTGTGAGCTCAGGGATGAGCTCTGCTTCTGAAACTGATAATTGAGCTGGAAGTGATTGCGAGTAGTTACCCCACTAGCCCCCTGCAAAGTTTCCAGGTGTGGTGTGGTGGGAACTGAAGGCTCAGAAAAGAAACTGCTCATTCCCCTAGGACATGGTTTGTTTGTCCTGGAGAATGGCCTGATGTATGGGAACATAGAGCCACCTGGATAGTGTGGGACGGTGCACAGACTGGAGGAACCGTGTTGGATATTGCCTCATCAGTGTGGGCTGCAGGAAGTGATCTTGGTCTGAATCCTGAGCACTACACTTACATTTTGTCTCTAGGAGATTGAGCACATTCAGTTCAAAAACTACAGGGAGCAAACCAGCATATGGAGGGTATGGACCATGAAGGATTATGAACCTGGAGTTAACTAGCAGTGCACATATCATAGAGTAAGGAGTTTGGCCATTCAGTCTTTCTCACTGCTAAAACTGCCATTAAGCAGTGGACTCAGTCACCTTCAGCAGAGAACCCAAAGCATGGCCAAGCTTTCCGTTGATGCATAACAGATGGAAGTTCCCTGAGGAGCAGCATGACATTGACCTCAATACCACAGCATGCTTCTCTCCTGCCAAGCATCCTCTACCAGATGTGACATGGGACATATGGGAGACCCAGGTCCATTCTGGAGCAGCCATGGGATACTGAGGGTGTCCATGGAAGAGCCGCTGGATGCTGTGTTCAGAGACCAGGATCTCTGGTATCACTAGGATACCTTGTACATTTTTTTTTTTAGTTTACTTATTTGGCTCAGGGAAATATGCAAGGCAGAGAAACGTTCCCTCTGTGTTGAGCAAAGACAAATTTTGCCTGCCCCCACCCAAACGCTGTGAGTCTGGACCTGTTCAAGGGATTCCCTGATCAGTCCCAAATGTGCTCAAGCACTGCGGATGTTGGGAAGACTCAGCTGCTGCTGAAACCTACACCTCTGGGCTGCTCCAGGCTAACCATGGACTGGAGACGGCCCTGAGCTCGGGGACAAGACAGCCACCGCCAAGTGGGGTATCTCCAAACAATCTAGACTCACTGAGTAAAAAGGAGTGCAGTTGCTTTGATCTATCAGCTTTTATCATTTGTAAACATCTATTAATTGGCCGTGTCAGGCCCAGATCCTTATCAACTCCTGGTCTAATTTCCCCTGTTCGATGCATTTCCTCCACTATAAAAATACCCCTCACCCACCCCTGTCAGCACAGATTAAATCTAACGCTCTTTCTTTCAGCTCCTCTCCCCAGTGAGGCTGTAAAGCTGTCAGCTCCACACTTGACAAGAGCCAGGCCGCCCTCCTTCCTTTTGTCTCCTGAAGGAGGGAAATATTTAGGTGTCACTGGCTGGATGGCTACATCCAGTGGAAGTCGACAGATCTTGACCCATCCATTGATCTGAGCCATGAGAGGACAGAAGAGATTCTACCACCAGCAGCTCTGATGTTCATGGTGGCTGGGGTCTGGGTGCATCTTTGGGGTGTGCTGATCCCTGCTGCCTCTCCCTGGTTTCCCAAGAGCTTCTGTGTGCTGGCAGTCAGTCCCTTGGGGCCTCCACGAGGACACTTGCCCCTTGGAGTCCCCCAGCTGCTGGCATACATGCGACATCTAAATAACTTCCCAACAGCAAGGTGCTGCCTTCTAGATTAAGAGGTTGATAAAGGGTGTGAGGTTGGGTATCTTCAAAGGAGACGTACCCCCAGTCCAGGACTCCAAAGGGTTTTCCAAACCTGCTGGCTGAGTGTTAACATACTGTCCTGTCCCTGGGTTTATACAAAGAGCAGAGGAGGTGGCTGCAGATGGCACACGTCTGTATATTTGCAGTAAAATAGGTGACGCAAGTTCCCTGAAATTCCCTCTTGCGTGTGCCCTGCAAAAGGTTTTCTCTGAGCAGTCCTCTGCTGAACTCCTGCAAGCAATGTCTGAGCATCCCTGCAGGCAACTGTAAGGCTGAATTCTTAGCTTCCCTGCTAAGCCAACAAAACATGCATTTTCATGGGGGAACAGGAGGAAAACTTCCCCAAAAAAATCAGAGCAGGGATGTACATCAGTTGTGGGATAGCAGGAAGCAACTGGAGAAGAAAACAGCTCCTTGAAGCGGATTCTGAGCCCAGTGGAAATGAACAGTCCCGGGAAACATGTCCTGGAGGACTGTGACAGGCAGGTAGAAGGGTGTTGCAAGATGCTGAGCTGTGGCAGCTTATCATCAGCCTGTGACAAACAGGAGGTAGAGTGGTTTTACCCAATCCTCTTCAACTGCTGGTTCAGTCAGGTACAGGTAGTCAATGCAAGGGCTTAAAGAAATCTCACATCTCCTCCTGCCTTTCCTCACCTAATAAAAAATACTTTCAAGCCAGACCAGTTTCTAGTCTGAAAACCCCCAGGCCAGGATGACCAGGGCCATGCAGAGGTGAGCACCCACGAGCAGGGTTTCCTCAGGCAGATGCTGCTGTTGAAGCATGATGGGGATCACACACACATTGTCTCCTCTGCGCTGTGAGCTGGAGGCACTCACACTGCTGGTCACCGCAGCTCAGCTGCCACCTTTGCTGCTTGCTGAGATCCCACAGCCTGACCGTGTTTCTGAGCCTGAAGTGTCTTTGAGATAACAAGTGTTTCAGGATGGGCTTAAGAAATATCCCAAGTGTAATAGAGCAGAGATGAAGTAGCTCCAGCCACAGATTACTCTAGAGCTGTCACTGCTGCTGTGCAACTCAGGACATCAGGCCAAGAGAGCTTACAATGCATTTAATGTGCATATTACCACTCCATTAAATATTGACTACGCTTAAATAAATGATGCACCCAACTTTCAAGGAAGAAAGTGCTTATTTTGTCAACACAAAATATCCCTCTGTGCCTTTATCCTCGCTAGTCAGTCTGTGGCCAGAAAGTTCTCTGAACGAGGTCTTTGTAACTGATTTCACGTGGTGTCACTTGTCCAAAGGAGACCCTGTTAGAACTGAAAACTCGGTTTGGCCTTAAAAAGCGAAGTGTTTTAACCTGACAGTGTCAGAAAGGTAACTTCTTTCTTTCAAAGAAGCTTGCAAAGAAACTTGTCAAAACCAACTCTTTCCCACAAACTGGTTTAATATAGATGAATCTGTATTTTGACAGAAATATCCTTCATCTGGAAAATCCCAGGAGCACCTCAAACATTCCTAACTCATGACATCATGATTTTGTGTGTATTCTCCCTCTGTCTCCAGTGTCAGACAGTTTTGGTGGACTTTGTGTAGGACATGTGCTAATTTGGGGCCTTAGCAAGTAAATCCATCAAAATAGGTGGACCAAAAGTCTGGATTCAGCCCACCTAAACTTAGGAGCTAAACTAAAAGACATAAGTTCACAGCAAAATAACACCCAGATTCCCTCAAATGGCCAGAATATGTAGTAAGGTTAAATTTATTTGGCTGAATCAAGCTTTTGTTTTTGCCACGTTGAGGGACCGTCACCACATTCACTAGACATCAGTTTGGATGTCCTTCAGGTGAGACATCAGACTGGGTCAGGGCCGTAGGGCAGACTGTTCTACCTTTGCTGTCTTTCTTTTTCTTTTCTGCTTCACCATTGTTTTTCTCAGGTTCCCTCTCCCCGTTTCTCTTTACATTTGTTTTCACAACACCTTACAAATAGCTGGTTTTAATAATGTATCATTGGAGGCTCTTTTATATGCTTTTGGTGCATCAATTATTGAAGCTCAGCACTGGCGTTCTCTGTTAATAATGTGGGGGTTTTGTTTGTCTATTTCTGTTGGTTAAATCTTTCATGGGAATGTTGTTGCAGTGGAAGGTTATTTGCCCTGGCTTCTACAGGACATGCAACTCTTTGTAGTGCTTTCATCAGTGACCTGAGTCCGTCACCAGCCTGATGGTGCTGAGCTCAGTCTCCATGAGCTGAGCAGGTTTCGATGTCCCCTGGAGTAATGCCAGGTGCGATACAGAAACGTCCCCACCACAAACCAGTATCCGGGAAGGTTACATCTCCCAGGAAATCAGGACACTGCCAGGAAGCAGACACCTTCCTCTGTTTCTGAGAAAGGTTGGAGCTCGGTGGCTGGGGTTTGAACCAAGTTGTCCCCAGCTGCTGCTGCACAAGCAAAATGACGCCTGAGTATCCTGCCAGCGTTGCTTGTGGCCAGACAATTAAAATGTTAAAATCAATGTTGACAGAGAGAGTTAAGTGTGATGCTCAGCATTGCTGTCCCTGAGCCAGGAAGCACTATGAGGACCTGCCAGCTCAGATGAACCTGCCTCCAGAGGCACTAATAGTCATCACCAGGCATTTTCCCCATGAATGTTTCCATTCTTTCAAAATAATTGGCTTGTTTTTTATTTTGAAAAGTATCAGGATGGAAAATGCCCATCTGTCTCTAATGGTTACCGTCATTTTGCAGAGGCCAATGCAGTTCTTGGAGCTGCTGGTACCTGTGTGACTTGAGAAAATGTTGACATTAGGATCATAGGATCATTCAGGCTGAAATGGATCTTAGGAGGTCTCTGGTCCAACATCTGCTCAAAGCAGGGACAGTTCTGAGGTCAGATCAGATTACTGAGGCTTTATCCAGTCTAGTCTTTAAAATATCTGAGAATGGAGACTGAGCAGCGTCTGGCCAGAAGACACTGACTTTCCATCACTCCCAGCTGGAACCAAATTCTAACTGGCAACCTGAAGGTAAAGGTTATTTATCCCATTAACAACCTCTGGATCAGACCCTCCTACAGAGATTCCTTTAATTAATTTTTACCTCTTCTTGAATCTTCACCATGATCTACTATTCAGGCAACACCCTGAAGGCTCAGCCAGCATCTCTCTAACTTCAAGAGCTGACATGGATTCAATAGATAAATGTGTTAACTGTGTCACCATTTTTTCGATACTTTAACTTAGCAGTTACAACACAAAGTGAGGAAAAAATGTAAACAGGATGATGCAGGTGGGTGAGCTGGAAACCACTGGTGCTTCGGCATCGGTTCATGCCAGGCTGGTTTTAACAACAAAGCTGGTGTGAGGATTTCCTGCATCCATATCATGCAACTGCGGGGTTTAGAGTGGATCACTGGGTGGATTCAGGGCTAAAACAACCTGCAGGACAGAAAAAGAGAAGAGAGTTATTTTTAAGTTCTATTTCTAATGCAGACCCGAAACAGCTACTTTGGCATAACCATGGGGTGAGCAAACCAGGGAGGTGTGTGACATTTTGCTGCCAAAACTGAGGCATCCAAAAACTGCTGCCTGGTCAAAACCCCCACATTTCTCCCTGTCTTTGGAGAGCACACAGTAATGCTGAGGTCAGAGTCCTACCACAGCCAAAGTAGATGTGGGGTTTTCCTTGAGGAGTTTTTCATGGATCAGCAAGTTGAAGTAAAAACCACAAGGCAGTCTGGGGTTTACTGTAACCTGAGGCCTCGTGTCAAAACCACAGCTGCCTGCTCTTCCCTGGGCTTCAGCCAGTGCTTGCTACCTGACATGTTTGGATCTTTACAAAGGCCCTTGCAGTTCAACATGGAAGATCATTTGCTTTTTCCACCCTCTTGACATGTTGTCTGGTCTCCTCAAGCCACTCTGGCTGTTGGAGTTTCCCATCAACTTTCAGATAATTGTGTATTTCTGCTGTCTGAAGAGAAAGCTGCTGGCCTGGGTAGGGCATGGGGAAGGCAGGACTAGATCTTCCCTTCTGTTTCTATAAGAAGTATTTTTATGTAACGAGGGTTTTTGTGGCCCGTTCTTACATCGGAATAGCAGACATTGCAAAATGTGCTGACATGGATTTGAACTAGCAGGGCGATGTGCTTAGCACTCTGATTTGCAAGAACAGAGCACGCTGGGGTGGTAACGTGCTGCGAAGACCCCACAGAGGAGTGAATGGTCACGTGATAGAGGCTCTAGTCTGGGCTGGGCTGGTAGGTGATTGTAGGTAAAACTCCTCTCTCTCGCTTCTCCTTTGCCTTTGATCTCCAGGGACATTTCTGGAGGTGGAGGATGAATATCAAGGCAAGCTCAGCACAGGATTTTCAGGGCAGCCATGAGTTGGCTCTGTTCCTTTTCTCTCCAGGAGCTGGAAGGAGGACTAAACATGCATAGAGTTCGGTTGTACCCCAAGGTTACGCTTCCTTCTCTTTCAAAACTGGAAAGGAAATTGGTTCACATTTTTTGCTTGCAATGCAATGGCAACCTGACTGACACCTTGACTCTTATTCTTTACTAGTATTATTATTATTGTTTTCCTCTCCTACATGGCCAGCACTGCCCAATTCCTAATGAGAAGAGGCCAGGGAAACCAGCTGAGGATACCTCCCACTTCCTTTAATAAAAAGCTGCTGTTAGTGTAGGGCTTGTGGAGCAAGTTTGCTTTGTTAGCCTAATCCACACTCCCTCATGGTTCCATACTGCTGAGAATTAAAGAGATGAACATTCTCATATTGTTAATCTGGTAACAATAAGTAGGGGAAGCTGCTGTAGTTTGTAAGGAGTACAGCACAGCCACTGCTGGACAGAGGTTTGACTGCAAGAGACACTTTATTGAAACACCAGCCTTGGCATCAGCCTCATGTTTTTCATTCTGGTGAATACAGCAAGCCCTAAAAATTCCATGGGGCAGCTGATCATTTTATTGTTGACACATGCTTTGGCATCTGGCAGCAGGGGTTGCCAGCCAGCTGGAATAATACTGGTTTGGATTTGGTAACTATTTTGATAACATCTCCAAATTTTGTGCCTACATGAAAGGGAAGTGATTTCACCATTAAGTAAACATGCCCATTTTGGAGGCCCAGCATGGTGGTGCAAATGGCTCTGCAGCCATGGGGAGATGTGGAAATGGAAGAGAAAGAGGAAGG
The DNA here is from genome assembly GCA_013396935.1 of Baryphthengus martii. Lineage (NCBI taxonomy): Eukaryota > Metazoa > Chordata > Aves > Coraciiformes > Momotidae > Baryphthengus > Baryphthengus martii. The sequence goes on from VWZK01014581.1 coordinate 26,306, forward strand.
AACATGGGCTCAGCTCCTGAATTTTCCCTTCTGATTTACGCTGTGACTTCAGGTGAATTGTTTAACACTTCCGTGCCTCAGTTTCTCTGCTGTGAAAAGCAGCAATCCTCCCCTACACCTCCAGCATGACAGGATGAGAAGGCCATGCTCTTCAAGCTGCTCCTCACCACAGGCCACACAAAGAGTTATTTCTTCTCCTTTCCCTGGAGGACAGTCCTTACTGTCCCATGGAAAGGGACCCAGCTCACAGCTACCCTCTCTCTGCCTTGTTTGTCTAGTGCTGTGGCAGGTCCCAGCCTGTGGCTTCAACTCAGATAATCCCACACACCAGAAATTATTAATATTGATCAGCATCTGCAGCACTTTTCAAGACAGTAAAGCAGAGGCTGGTGGGAGCTCTGAGTGCTTTCTGCTCCCCATGGGTGACTCGGGACTAATAGGCTTCTTGATGTCATGCCAGACCAGAAAGTCAGAACTGGAAATTTCCCCACGACAGTGTTCAGAAAGGCATGGGAAGGAGGAGGCTGTCTCAGCACAGCCCATTCTCCTGCTAAGCAAACTACATCAAGGTGGAAGGAGGGAAATGTAATTAAAGAACTCCCACAGGTTTTACTTTTATAGTTTTTCCCTGCTGCAGATTTCCACAGGCACTGGCTGGTTTCACCCTCCTGATTGCCTCCTCCATGCTGCCCAGCTCTGCTGTGGAGCTGCACCCAGCAATACTCCACTTTTCTTTCAGTGCATCTGAATTGCAACCCCCTTCCCAAATCCAGGGGAGTGAGGGGTGTTATTGGACATGGATGCTCTGTAGGCTCCCCATGACCACAACCTCAGGCCATACCAGGAGAGTGCTGAGCATCACTCCCCACCCCACCACTTCCTGCAGCCCCCTAGCCGCCATGCAAGCCTCTGCAGGCTTCAGCGGGTTTCGGGTCAGTTCCCGTGTGCAGGTCACTCCTGGGTATCTAAATAGCTCCATTAATTGTGCATATGACTAAAAGATTGATGGATGAGAAGGGACGACTCGCCCCTCCCCCTCCCCCCAATTAGTACTTGACCAAACACAGGATGTACCCCTCAGGATACTAAAATGGGCTTGGTCGGACAAGGCTATCTGCATACCTCTTCGACAGGGAGGTAATGGAGTGAAATTATCAGTCAATATTTAAATACAGACAAGATCTAAGCTCTTTCTGAATCGCAAGTTAGTCTATTGTGGCAATGATGCCCCACGCCCTGGATCCTTCATTTTTTATCATGCTACATTACCCACAGGGCTGTCGCATTCCCACACCACTTGACCTTTTGACTCTGTTATCTCCATCTTGGAACAAACAAGAAACATTTTATTCCCACCAGCCAACTGTCATTCACATCAGTGGCTTCTGCTGGAAGCCCTCAGCTTATTTTTTCTCCATCCTGTCGCCTGCCCCACTGGGAGCTCTGCCTTCCCAAGGTAGAAAATACAGGCAGAATAAATCTACTCTCTGAATGCTTTTGGACCACTTACTCCTTAAAGTGACAGGGCAGATTTATGGCAATTTTTTTTTTTGCCCTTTCCACTCCATCCCCAATGATTTGTTTTTTTCTCTTCCTGGGTGTCTTTCAATCAGTCATAAAGATAAATAGAAGGGATCTGGCTGAACAAATCACCTGGTAACAGTCAGATCAGTCAGGGGTGGTAATTGCAATTGAGATAACTCTCAAGTAACCTTTTTTGCTCTAATGCCTTCCTCCATGGTGGAGCTGTGGTTGGAGATACCAACCCTAACTTGAGCAAAAGCGCAAGTATTTTTGTACTAGTTCCTTTAACTCATCTTGTGCAATTCTATCATTTACTCATTCCTCTCTGATTTTAGTAAATAACTGGACACCTTAAGTATGTTAAACAATCCTACAGGTAAATTAGATTTGAATCTTGCAATGAGGATTTCAGAAAGATGTCTCAATTAATGTGATTGGCTCTGAAGCGGCAGTAGCTGAGCTTTTCTAGGGTACAAACAGGCAGGTTGCAGGGTGAGGCGTTAAGTTGTTGTGGAGGAATCGCTTTTTGCTGGCGTTACAAGCACACCTGTATGCACCCCCATCGCTACCTCTGCAAACAGGTCAGTGTAGCAGTTCCTGGACTTGAGGAGATTCATAGAACAAGGCTCTGGACCACAGAACTTGGGTTACTTTTGGTTTTTTCATCTCCTGGTACACAGTATAGAGCTTAACTGTCCCTCTGTTTAGGGCCTTGTTGTCAGATGAGTGTCACTGGGACCTCAGCACAGGCTGTGCAGGAAGGAATTTTGGGTTTTGGCTGCAGCAAAACTCTACTCCCTCCAGTCCTGTGATGGTAGAGCACGACCCTGACCCACAGAGGGGACCTGTCCAAGTGCCCTTATGGAGGAGCCTTTCAGAGGCAAGTATCTTTTTTTATTTTGAGCTCTTCAACATGCATCCTGTATGCCCTTAAGCAACTTGTTGAATCTCAAACACCAGAACCCATTGCACGCTCTTTGCTTAGTTTAGGATGAAGTTAGTCTATGCCTTTGAGCTATATCAAAGAAAACCCATGCACCTGCCTGGTACCTGCATGTCCCTTGGGCACTCTGGCTGGAGAGGCATGGAGCTGCCTGAGACAGGGCGGGATGGCTGAGGAGAGTGGGTGCAGAGTGCTACAATCTCCCTCCACTAGTCACTGTGACCCACCTCTACATCTACCCACTTATGCATGGGGCTGATGACAATAAACGTGCTTGCTCCACAGGAGCATAAACCCCTTTCCCAGGTGCCTGAGAGGAACGTGGCTGCCGAGGCAAAGGGAGCCACATCAACGCCTGCAGATAAATGACTACATCCATTGTAAGCACTTGGTAAAGCCCCCATTGAAATAAATGGCAAAACTCCCAGAGATTTAAAAGGGATCAGCCCTGAATGTTTGTAATTCTCTCCTAGACTTATCATATATCCTCAGCACTGTGTGCTATTTAAATAACAAGAGGTATGGCATTCCCTTACTTCCATGTTTGTTAAGTAACAAAGAGAGATTTCAACGCTTGTAGCCTTCCCAAATTTGTCAGGCACCAAACAGTCTCCCCCTGGCTCCATGTGAGCGTGTTCCCAAGCACAGGGCCTTGTTAGTGTAGTGATGGGACGTTGTTCAGATGCTATGAATATGCATCAGGGCTATGGTTGTGGTTTTGTTGGCATACACAGTGACTTTGTCATTTAATGGTCTCCGGGGCTGTTTTAATCAACAGGCACATTTCGCATGTCAACAATTTCACTTCACTGGTTATTATTTTATTTACAAATATTCTGGCAATTGCTTGAATTTAGTCTGTCCCATGTGCCTGTAACTTTCTCCTCTCTGCTCTGCACCATTCTCAAGCCAGGGGCTGTGGTTTCCATTCCTTTGTCATGGGGAGGGATCGAATTTACCCTTCGCCAAGCTTTGCTTTGCTTCATTCCTCATTTCAAAGTGTTATCAAACTGCCAATGGGGAAGGAAAGAACAGTATTTGCTCAAATAATCTTTACAACAGCATATGGAGTCTTAGGCACTGGGCTTCAAGTGGTCTAGACAGATAGGTAGTAGTGCCAAGGCCACCAGGGATGCGCCTTGGTTTTCTAGCAGGAGCTCTGAGCCTGTCTCAGAGATACAGGATTTATTGTATCTGGTCAGGAGGAGGACAGGAATTAGCACAGTGCTATGTAGGCTAACGAGATATGCTGAAGGAGCTGCCGGGGAGATGCTCTCAAGGCCCTGGGAGAGACGACTGCTGAGAAAACCCAAAGCAGAAAGGATTGATGAGATGGAGGTCAGGAGAGGTAGACGACGCAAGCTGGGGAGGAGAAGCTGGGAGCTGAGCTGCCCTCTCTCAGGAAAGATCCATCCAACAGGGCAGCAGTGCCTGCTTGTCTGCGTGTGGAAGGAAGATGAATTTTGCAGTGACAATTTGGACAGGCTAAAGCAGAGAGTGGGGAGAAGAGTTTGTAATGCTTCAAATGCTCACTCATCCCACTGCATAAACACCCCCATCACGTCCAGCTCTTCACTGCACGCTTTGAGGGGGTGAAGGAGATAGAGGAGGTGTCTTTTCCGGTCCTAGAGTGAGTACTTTTCCTCCAAACACTCACTAGAGTTGGTGTTTTAAAGGAAAGGTGCCTGCCAGCAATTTGAATCTAAGTATTCAATCTGTGCTCGCGTGCCTTGGCACATTTCCCATCACAACTGCCAAGATGTCCAAACCTGAAACAAGCAGCACAGCATCTTTAATAATTCACCGACGGATGCTTTTAAAAAATGTGTGGTTTATATTCATGCCAGCACTGCCCCTCCCTCCCCTCTTCCCTATCTCCCCTTCCTCTCCTTTTCTCGCAGGTGGTCTATTTAATTTCAATTTCAAGCTGTTGCCTCTTGCTTTGGTTCAGCAAAATGACGTTTCTTGACCTATTCATTTCACGTTTCCAAAATATTTTACATTTCCTGCCTCCTCCACACCCCCTGCTTAAAAAGAAAAAAACAATTCCAACTCACAAAATGAAAAATTTCCCTGCATCTGTAGAAAATCTGGCCTCACTTATACCTGTAAAAACAGTTGTTTCCCTCACAGGAAATGGCTTTGCTTCAGCACCTGAATTTTGGTGGCTTTTTTTCCTGGTGAGATTTTTGATAAATCTCTGCCTGATTTCTGGAAGGAATGGGCAGACTCCATGAAATCTGTGTTAGCGTTTTGGTCTCTCGGTGCAGAGGACTTCACTTCTACCTGTAAGAGCCTCAGGGCTTCCCAGTTGAGACTCCATCTGAGATGAGGGTTTTGTGGTGGGCAAAAACCAGGCTGTCCCCAGGAGCTTGCAGGGAGAGCTGACCAGCCAGACATGGTGTGAGAACAGGGTGTGTGTTATTCTGAGGACAAATGTCAGAGTCAAAACCAGGATTTAGTTGTCCTGCCTTTAGGTACCAAACTGCGGCCCATGAGTTAGGAATCTAGGTCAGGATTTATCTCCCCGAAGTTTGAATTGCCTTGTCTTAGCCAGTCAACCGTAGGTGATTTTAGACACGCTGCACCTCAGTCTTTATGGAGGAGGGAACCTGGGGCTGAGCAAGGAGTTGAACCCAGGTCCTCAGCCCAAAGAGGGAAGCCAAGCTTCACCTGCATGCTGGGCATGGTGCAGCTGTTAAGGAGGTAGCAGTGAGAAGCAACAATTGCTGTCCTTTGGAGAAGCAAAGATCCCTCCTTGGAGGAAAAGACGAGTGGGACCACTGACTCCACTCCTGCTGGTGGACAGACACGAGCTGGCTCCATGTACCTGAGAACAGGAGGGTTTGGTCCCCTCAACAGGGATCTCCAGAAGAAAAATGCTGGGAGAGGTCCTTGTATGGCAGAGAGATGATGCCAAACTCTCAATAATTGTAAATGACTCTGTTGTAAACAGGGCTGTATGTATGGATCGAATCCATGACACGAACCTGTTTCCTTTCCTGCTTTGGCAACATTAGCTTCTACTTTGAATGCCTCCAGTCTGATGATGTTGCCCTTCATGTTTTCCACCTATATGTGCATGCGTATGTGTGTGTTTGGGTATCTACCTGTGCGGACAAAGATATTCAGTTAGAGTTCACCTTCTTAAACATAAAGCAGATTGGTTTGATACAAGCAACAGAGCAAATCACCTCCACACATACTACTACCCGTCTGCCACTGCTCCTGCAAATCCAGCCCCACGAGCATGAGGTGACGCAACCTTCAGCCCCTTGGCTGCACAGACCTCATTCTCCTCTGCTTGCACCACCACTGCAGACCACACAGCTCCAGCATAAATGACTCTCTGGGGAGGGAGCAGGAGGTGTTGAAGTCCCTCTGTAAGCAGGGTTAAAGTTGCTATAGCTTTTCTGTGGTCTGTGGTGGAGGTGTTAGTGGTGATGCTGGGGGTCCGGGGTGAAGAAGAGCGGGTGTACGTTGTTAGGTAGCTTAACTTTTCATTTCCTGCATGGTTTCATATTAGGTATGGTATGTACGACCAGATTTAATTGATGCACAAAGCAACATTTTATGTACATGCTGGGCTTCTAGAAATAGCTGGTGGTAAGATAGACACATCGATGAAGGAATTTCAAAGTCATCAGAGCTGCCAGAACTGAGTTGTTTTAATGTTTGATGTTCAGAAACTTTTAGGTTTCTCTGCTCTCCACCCTAAAAGGTGAAACTCAAAGGATTAATAATTTGATTAAAACCAAATCTTCCTATTTAAAACAGTTTTGTGTTCTGCAAGAATACAATTTACAAGGCTGAAAAAGCAAAGCAAGTGCTACTGTAGGTGCTCAGGCTTATGACATACCAGAAAGATGTCCCAGGAGTGACTTCTCCTGGCTCTCTCCCTTCTCCCCATCATCCCCCATGCTTATGAGGTGCTCAGCTCCATGGTGCTCACCTCTTGCTCTGCTACATGACAGGGCTCTGAGAGCTTTTCTCCTTGCTGCCAATTTTTCTTCAGCTTTGCAGCTATGTTAATAAATGGGAGTGTTTGAAGCTCAGAGCAGTGTGAGAACAGTGTAGCAGGGCCAGCAAAATGATTTCTTTGAAAAAAAGGAGGCATTTGGTTTTTCAGGCATGTGCTCCCTGCCTGCTCAAAGGAGCTTTTGAGCCAGGATGCAAAATTGCCACAGAAAGGAGCAGAGAGCAGGAGAGACACAGAGTGAAACAGAGTGTGATTCAGCTGAGGTCATTTCAGTTTGAGGAAGAGAAGGATCAAAAAGGATGCACATCTTCTTAGCTGCTAAAGACAGAAGGAAGCAGGAGGTAGTTTCTTCCTTTCTTCTCCAGCTTTGAAGGGGAGAATTTGAACAGAAACCCCATTCCCCCTCTGTCACCACCGCTGCATGCTAAAAGATGAATTAACACTCAATAATTGCATCTGTACTAAATTATATCCATAACTGAAATGGGACAAGGCTCATCCTACATCCTGGAGGATGCCGGCACAGCTCAGCTCGCTTCATGCAACTTGTCCACGTTGCTGTTTGTGAGCGATCCCTGGCATCTGCTGATCCCTACTTCATGCCTAGACATTGCTCTGGAGATGGTTTATTGGCACAGGTCGACATGCTGCACCATATGCGTGCAGTGAGATAGAGGGGACCATCATGGGTCGGTGGCCCTATTTATTTTCTTGGTATAGATGTAATCAAGAAGACCAGGCTCATCATGGCCTTGCCCTCAAATCAGAGTAGTCACCATTGCTGATGTTTTGTGGTTAGTGCGAAGCATAAGAGGCCTACTTAAGGAATGGAGGACAGGCATCCAAACATTGATTCAAAAAATAGAGCTTTCTGCTCAAAACTTGATTCTGCATCCATAACTTTGGTGAAATATGTACATTAGGGGTACATTCAGTATCCCTCTAGGGCTGGGATGGTAAATCTGCCACATAAATAAGAAAGAGAGATTTTCCTAAGGCAGAATAGGTGCCTGGAAGTCAACAACTCTGCAGGGTCTTTCAAGCTGATCAGGGACCTCCCTTTAGGTCCTCCGTTTGATCAGGCTATGAGCAAGCACAGCCGGTGCATTTCAGACCTGTCTGCAAGTGAAGCATGCTACTGTGAAGCATCCTGCTGTATGAAGTTACGCGGTGGGGCTCAGCTTCTGCAGGGAGCAATGGTTTGCTTTAAAGTTGGTATTGAAATCAAGCTGAGATCAGCAGCAGGTACTGAGTTATGACTCCAAGGTCTTGCCTGGGTCCATCGGTGGAAAGCAGGACAAGGACAGTGATCACAGCCAGGGAGCTCTTCAAGTTAGACTAAGATCTTTCACTAGATCTGTTAGATGATGCCAGGAGCAATGGAGGTCTCCTCCATGCAGGTCTCGTGTGTTGGTGTACTACTGATGTTGCCGACCCTGTGAGCTTCAACTGCAACTTCCAGGTATGGAAAAGGACTCAACTGAATTGTGCTGGTGGTTTTCCAGGAAAATGTACATCTCCTAGGGGCAGGGATGCTTTTTTTTTATGCAACTGCATCACACTGAAACCATAGTTTTGGACATCAGAAAAAGAACAACCTAGTTAGTGCTTTATCCACTAGAAGTCATTCTTTCTTCTTGACTACCAAATGGTGTGAAATTCTCAGAAATCCCATTAAAGTAAAAATACCTCTGTAAGGTGACAAGTTATGTGACTCGGTATTTCCCCTTAAATCAACCAAGAAATGGATCGGTCGTCTTATTCATTAGCCTTAAACAAGGCTGTGGCAAAACACATATGCTCCATGGGTACTTTTACAGATAGCTTGACTTATGGTAGACATAACATCTTAATTAAGGTCCATTCTCAATGCATTTTCCCTCCATCTGCTAGGCAGAAATCACTGTGAAGCCTGCAGGATTTTATTCTGTCTCAAGTATAGGGTCCAGCGTCCTGCCACAAAACAAGCGTTTGAGAAGTCCTTACTCAGTATGACTCATGGACTTAAGGAAGTGTTGTCTAGACAAGACCCCAGGTTTTTAAGCCACAGCTGAGTGGGAGAAGTGAGAGAAGCCAAGTGGTGTCAGCAGGAGGGATGGACTGCAAAGCTACAGGGTGTCTGTAAGCACTGGATTGGCCTGGTGCTCACATGGCATTTCCTTCAAGAGGAAAACTCATGCTCTGGTGGGAGGTAACACGTTCTCATACGTGCTGGCTGATAAGAAGGATGAAGGCTCTCAGTCTGTGATGTTCGCTAAATAGCTGGAGCAGTTGGTGGTGGTGGCTTTCGATCGACTCAATGTGGTACTTCACCATTTCATATAATCCATCCCTGTCTTGTATATTCCCAGACACACTCCAGGCAGCACCAGCAGTGCCTGTGGATGAGTGTTTGCCTTGGCATGATAGTATAGGGCATGAAGGGCTTTCAAACTGGGCCAAGAAGCCCATGCACAACCAGAGAGGGTTGAGGAGCAGCGGCATTATTCGCTTGTAGAGAAAATGTCTTTTTAATAATCATTTAAAAAACAAAGCAAAACCCTTTCAGTATAGAGAGCAAATGACTTGAGTTTTACATCATCTTATTTTCTGGCTTTAGGGTATCATAGTATCGTAGAATTATAGAATCACAGAACAATAGAATCATAGAATGGTAGGGGTTGGAAGGGACCTCTGGAGATCATTGAGTCCAACTCCCCTGTCACAGCAGGATTACCTAGGACAGGCCACACAGGAACATGTCCAGAGGTGTTTTGAAAGTCTCCAGAGAAGGAGACTCCACAACCTCTCTGGGCAGCCTGTTCCAGTGCTCCATCACCCTCACAGTAAAGTTTTTCCTCATGTTGAGGTGGAACTTGCTATATTCTAGCTTATACCTGTTATTCCTTGTCCTATTACTGGGCACCACAGAAAAAGGACTGGCCCCTTCTACTTGACAACCACCCTTCAGATATTTGTAAACATTAATAAGAAACCCTCTCAGTCTTCTCTTCTCCAGACTAAAGAGCCCCAGGTCTCTCAGCCTTTCCTCACAACAGAGAGATTCCAGTCTGTTAATCATCTTCGTAGCCTCCATTGGACTCTCTAACATTTCTCTGTCCCTCTTGAACTGGGGAGACCAGAACTGGACACAATACTCCAGATGTTGTTTTATTAGGGCAGAGTAGAGGGGGAAGAGAACCTCCCTCGAACTGCTGGGCACAGTCTCCTTAATGCACCCCCAACAGGGTTCAATGAAGGAAAAAGACCACCAGTATTTGGATGACAAAGGGCAGGAAAAACTCAACTCTAATTTATATATAATTCTTGGCTCATAGTAGAGAAGAAGGGCCATGGCTGTGTCTATCCAAGGGAGTGACTGCAAAAGGGAACTGCTGAACTGGGTCAAAAAAATAGCTTGGCATTTGCAAAGGATGGGATGAACAATATCTGCTTGGCAAACCCACCAAGGTTAGACTGCCTTTGGACTGCTAGACCGTTCCTCGTTCAGCAGCGTGTATTTGCTGATGTTTAAAGGTGGTTAAATATCAGATAAAAGGATCATGAAGCTGAGTCTGTGTTGATAACTCAAGTTTGGGACTAAATTTTCAGCACCTTTGCAATTTCATAGCTTTTCAGATGAGCCTGGAAAGAGGGAAATCTTTCCAGCGTGCACAGTGAAAAAAAAAAAAAAAAATTAAAAAAAGAAATTAAAGCTTTGAAGTCCCAACTGGTGTTTCCTGCTTCTAAACTGCCCAGTTTTGGTAGAGGAATGGATTTTCTTTCATAAACTCTCAATTGTAGTCAATTGAATGGAATTCTGTGATTTTACTTGGCTGAGTTTCCAAGCCAAGTTAAAGGCTTTGTTCTGAAGAGCTGGAAAACTACTTGATCGAGCTAAGAATTGCCTTCTAGGTGTTTTCTTACTGCAAAAAAATCCATTTTACTTCTGCGTAGGAGCAGACAGATGTATTTCTGGGTTAACAAAAAAATCATTTGAAACTTGGGCAGAGTCACAAAAAACGTCTGTAAAGCAATGCTATCTCCTGAGCCAAGGACCTTTTTGCTGCCAGAAGCCTGCTATTTTGAAAATCTTTGAAGTTTTCAGAGAGAGATTCACTAGGATATCTTTCAATATGAATGATTTTGTGCTATAGAGATATTATATAGGAGTACATGGTGTGGAGAAGTAATTACATGTGTTTTAAAGTGAGTCTATAACTATTTCAAGGTTAAGGAGTCCACAGTGGTCATTTAACTTTACTCAGATTTATATTCTTGTGAAATTCATCTGACTTTAATTATTTTGTATATTACTCTTAAAAAGGGAAGATATTGTCCTTCCATTTCTCCCCCCATCCATCAATTTAATCTAATTTAATCTAATCTTGACTAAACTAAAATAATGAAGACAGGCAACCCTTCGGAGCCAAACACAATTAATTCATCCACAGCTGAAATGTTTTTTTTGTTTGTTTTTTTTTTGTTTGGAATTTTCTTGTTGGGTTGGATGAGGCCTAAATTTTTGCCATTGCTTTAGCAGAAACAGGCCGTCATCTAGCAAAACGCACGGCATGAATACCTGAGCGTAAATAGCAAATGCTGTGCTGCTTTTTCCAAGTTAATTAATGAAAAATCAAAATATTCTGAGATTTAATGCCAGTGTCTACCTTTAACTCTGTCTCACTTCATTACTATCATTAGATATCTTTCTCAAAAGAGAATTTAGATATTTGTTTTTCATCCTGCTACTTAGTATTATTACAGAGAATCTGTCACCTTATGAGATAAATACTCTTTTGTGTATTCCTCTTCTCCTTCAAAGGGCTCGCTTGACAACCGCAGGGCTGGGTGCACAAAGTGCTGTTGCAGGGCTGCAGAAGGAAGAACGTGCTGGTCTCAGGGCTTGCCTAGCATGGGAAGAGGCAGTTTAATATTCTGTGCAGAAGCTGTTATTTCCAGCTCAGAAAATCATTTTTCAGGTTATCTCATGTCATTTTGGAAAAGGTTCAAGCTAAAAGTTTATGTGAAAGGTTTAAGCTAAAGAACAGAACGTATGTCCCCGGGCCACCGTGCTGTTTTGTTGGCTCAATTGCGTAGGTGCAAGTCTACTGATATAATGCATAAACCTGAGCTGTAAAGGCAATCAAGACCCTGCTTAACTGAAATGGACTGAGGAAAGGCAAGCCTTCAAGTAGAAGAGAAGAAAAATGAGGTTAACTTACTAGAAGTCCTGTCAAGAGGGACAACAATCGTGACCAGAAAAGTAACTCGGGAAGGCTTCTGTGATGACTCAGGTACCCCATTACCATAGTTGAGGTGGGATTAGGTTTAAATCTCTGTTCACACCAGCAAATCCATTCACATTTTTCTTCCAGTTTGGCCAGAGGAGGAACAAAGGTGCAACAAAGATACTGGGGATACAGGCATGGGTAAGATTTAGTTACTCATTTGTCAGTCATTGGTGGAAAGAGGTCTTGCTTCAGGTTTGGCCTGTATATGTAGAATCATAATGAGACGCTAGGTACGTGTGTATGTTACAGGGCTCCCCCGGGTGCCTTTGCCCTCTGCCATCTCTGACAAGGTGCTCCGTCCATCCTTGAGTGCATCCCAGACACTTGGGCTGTGGTGCCACAGGACGGGAACAGGAAAGCACCCTGTGCTGTTGCACGGGTGAAAAAACAGGCCGGGTTTGCTTGTATTGGGGTAAATCTACTGAATTTAGCAGAGCTGTCCCAGATTTTGGACAAATGGAGTCAGATTTACAGGCCCCTTTGGTGTACTTAATGGGAAATCTCCCTATGGAAGGTGAGGAATGAGGGATGGGAGAAAACCCCACAGTTTTAGATCCTGGAGGAAAAGCCTGTGAACTCTTGCCTGCGCTGTGAACCCTGTGAACTCCAAACTCAGTTCAGAGAGTTTTGTGAATCCTTGAATTCCAGAGGGCTTTGCTGTGCCCAATGGAAATCCCTCGGTTTCTTGTCATCCCCTTTTTGTTACTTTTGCTCTCTTTTATTAGCAGGAAAGCCCAGCTGTACAATCTCTCCCATCTCAGCGTAATTGCATTAGACACTTGGAGACCATCAGATTGCCATTCAAGCTGGTATATAATGAATTTGCTTGACATGCAGAGGTCCTTATGTCACAAAAGGTTTTCTCATTATATCTGAGCTTTTACTTGTTTATCAAGAGTCTCCAAATCCTCGCTCTCTCCCCACTCACAGAGTGGGAGAAGTGCTGCAGGAAGCTGCCTTTTAGTGTAATACTCATCAGAAAAGGCCCACCTGGCTGTAACTTGTAGGTTTTATTTGCAGCTTGCAGCAGAAGAGCTGGCTACAAATGCCTGTTATAAGAAGTCAGTATTGGGGGACAACATGGACAGGGGTGGTTGTTTACTATCGGCAGTGTAACGTTATCTCTAAGGTCACTTGTGGATTTTATCTCTCCTTCTCAGTAAAGTCAAACTGTATTTTAACCCAATGCACCTTTGTCCTCATTAAAGGTAGCAGTTGGTTCCATGAACCAGTCTTGATAAATCCTGGGACACAGTTAGGCACATGCAATGCAGCATTCCTGCTTGTTCCTTCCTGGGTCCCGGGTTTGACCAGTTCAGCGTATGGCACAGGCTGCAAAGGGCTCCTCAGTGTGCAGTAAACACTGTCTCAAGCCTTTGTCCTTCAGCAAGAGGGGAACAGGGATTTGATATCAAGGTGGTAGGCAAAGCTGTGCAAAACTCCCCAGGGAGAGTCACAGAAAGGTTACAATTATGCAATTCCTCATCCTCTTTGGTCCCATTGCCCTTTTGATTGTACCCTCCAGACTGCATTAGTGAGCAGCAGCACTGGTGGCAGTTGGGACCTCCAGTAAGATGCTGTCTCTTCCCGAAGAGCTTTTGGCATGTGGGGCTGCCATTGTGAGGGCAAATGCCAGCTCTGCCAGTCTTTAAGTGTCCCCTTAAAAACAGTCCTCCTCTTTGTAGAAAGGCTCAGGAAGGCTTTTGCTGACTGGCTTTAAGCAGCCCGCTTTGGCGTAAGGTCAGGGAAAGCCCCTATCACTCCTGATTAGCCTGTATCTGAGGCTGAGCCAGGGTCGCTGCAGCACCTAGCTAATAATTCCTGCCTATCGTCCAAGGGCTTTCTGGGGGCGACGTGATATTGCTGCTTCTCCGTGATGCTGGAGGCTCTGGAGAGCTCCTCTCTCCAGCAAGGGCCGCGGTGGGAGCAATGTCTCACATGAATGAGATAAGAGAAGACAAAGCAAATGGGAAAGAAAGGAAGCTTGTAGCTTTTCAAGTTCAATGAGGCTTAGCAGGCTTTCGGGGGCCTCTTCAAATCAGAGGCCAAGTTAAAAGAACATGCAGAATTCAAAGCCTGTCCTTTTCCAGGCCCTCTGCCGGCTTTGAAAATCCTCCCAATTCATGTTTACTCTTGTTTCTCTCACCCCCTCCCCCTCTGTCCTACCTTACCCACGCAGACATGCACTCAACCCTTCTTTCCGTGTGCAATCGTCACCCCCAAAATCTGTTCAAAGCAGCCCCTGGTCCGGCAGTGCCTGGCCTCGGGAGCAGGTGGGGTGGCTGTTTCCATGCCCCCGAATTCTGAATGCAGGATGTATGCAAATGGCAGCGAATGGTGGGCAACATCAGAAAAGGATACAATGGACCCCCTTAATCCCTCGTTGCCCAGAGCTGTCTCTCACTCCAGTGAAACACAGCATCAGAATGGGGTATAAACAGTTCCTCTGGCATTGCAAGCATTAAAGTGTTTCTTTTGCTGGCAAATTCGTACTTTGGGAAGTTACTGCTTTGGGAAGAACAAAGGCTGGGTGCTTTCATCCTGAGAATTCCAGTATGAGCTACAACTTTCTGGGAGGACCTGAGGACTGCAAGCAAGGGGACTTGGAAGGACAGGGAGGGATGTAGCTTCCATTTATGTAGTTTTGGAAAACGGTGCCGTGACTTCACTTGCAAAAGGAGGTCAATGCACCTGAGACACTTCTGTAAGTAAGGGCTCTGCAATAAGTGGTGTTAAACTGGCTTAGATGGGATCCGTGTCCGGCCATTCAAAACAGATGGTGCAATAGGCTACACAACCATGGTGACTGAGAGGGCTGGCCACATGTCCCAGCTCACCCTCATCTCCTGGGCGAGCACAAGGCTTTGTTGTCAATGACAACAGTCCTTTGTAAGGATGGGGTCTCGAAGGCAGGTAGGTAGATGCAGACAACATTTGCCCATTCGCTGCTCCACTGTTTCTGTTGGTGAAGTGTCTTCTTCTCCTGACCAACCCATTTTCCTGGGCAGGATGCAGACAGTTCACATCCAACACACCACTCTGTCCTGTTGGAAGCTCTTCCCAGGACCTTCTGATGAAAGGCAGTTGAAAACCTGTCAGAATGGAGGTTGCCAATGTACATGAAGAGAGCATCATCTAGGGTGGGTGACTTTTTAGCCTACTGCAGCCTGATAGGAGGAGGTTGAACCAGGGTCTGTTCAGCTCGTTCTGAGCTCCTCACACTGGAATTGGGAATGGTCCTCTGGCAGTCACTCCTTCACTTGGAAGGAATAATGAGCCAAGCTGTGATTCCCAGTCCCTGGTTCACCATGACTTTGCCTCAGCTCTCAAACCAACAGCAAAACATGAAGCTGGGGCAAATCCACAGACTTCCTCTGACTGTGTGCTGCTTGGGGGATTCAAAGTGGTGAAGATCTGGGCTTGTGTGTTTGGGAAACTCCACCAGCCTCTTTCTTCTTCTGGAAAAGTGTTGTTCTGTCCTAGGGAAGAACCAGTGCTAAAGGTGAACTATTGCTGATACTTTAATTTTCTTACTTAGAAGCTCAGTGCACATTTAAGACAGTCGAGGAGTTTACTGCTTATACCTCTGGCTCCATGCGGTCCAGGGCACAGATCTAGGATTACCACCTCCTCTGCTCCACTAGCTTTATAAAAAGGAGAAGGAAGAAATGACAAAACTCACGTCTGATGGGCTGCCTGTTGTCACCCAGCTAGGTGTGAGACATGCTGTGAAATACTCCTACAGATTTTCCATCCTCTTCTGTACACAGGTGTCAGTGGGGATGTCCCATCCTGACGTAAACCTCAGCACTGAAAGGAGCAAAGGGAGCATCAAGCTTCAGGACCAAAACCCAGCTGGTCAGTAGTGATTTAAGAAGGATATATGACTTTTGCTTCCTACCTGTCAGGGATCCCAAGTAGAAAAGAGCTGCCACTTCTTTTAAGAGTGACCACTTCTTGCTTTAGGGCTTTTTTTTTTCTTTAAATGGGGCTGAAAAACTGCCTGTCAAGCGTTGCGCTCCAAAGCCCTCACTGAGCAACACAAGATTTGCATGCCAACTCATGGCACTTTTAGGACGTTTTCAACGGAGTCAGCAACTGTAGGATTTCTCTCCCTTCCCAGCCATGCAAATGAGCTGAAGGGGTTGATGAAGGCGCAGGGGTGGTGGAAGAGCGATGTGACAATCATGGCGAGTGACCAAAGCGGAGGGAGCGAAGCGGCTCCATACTTGAATGCAGCAGAGCTCTGTCTCATTTGCTGCCACGTTGTGTAGCCCCATTGAGTGTGGGGAGGTTTCTGCAGCTTGGTAACACAGAGGTGGATTGTGCCTCGTGATCTCAGTTGTCAGCGATCGGCACGGAGATGACAGATCAGGACCAGCTCCTCAGCTGACATGAGTTGCAAAAGTGTCACTGACCTTGTGTGGCCCTTTGTCACCATTGTCTCAGCTCCTCTGAAAAGAAACCCCTTGGTCTTGTTCTTCTCCTCCGGGCTGGGAAAGTGATTATTATTATGTCCTGGCCTTTGGTTGGTGAAAATATGTGCAGCTTTTGTTACATATTACCCTGAGTGCATTCCCCCCCACACTCGCCTTGCTATTCACACTTTGTGTGAATCTGGTGTTCACTAAACTGGCAGAGATTGTGGGGTGTGCAGACAGGAAGCCAGGTACACCTCAGCCCTGCCTGGCAGATCCTCACAGGCCTCTGCCAATTCACCCCACATCTGACCCACAGCACAGTTCTGGTCCCCCCCCGGGCATGTGCCAGAATCATGTGCTCCCACCCACAGCCCTCCCTGTACCTCCAGCAGCCTCTCTGGAGCAGCCTTTTGCTGCCAGGCTACATGTTGTGAGGGTTCTTAAGGGGGGAAACTGCCAGGAAGAGATGAGGAAGCTCATCAAACCCACTTCCATAAGATGCTGAATCCCTGACTCAGGATAGGATAGGGTAGGGTAGGATAGGATGTTTGTGTTTATATATGCATAAATATACTGGAGCATCTCTATGCTGAGGGAAGAATGAGAGCCCTGAGGCTGTTTAGCTGGAGAAGAAAACACTGAGGGGGGATCTGATCAGTGCTGATCAATGGCTAAAGGGTGGGGAGGAAGAGGATGGGGCCAGACTCTTTTCAGTGGTGCTCAGCATCAGGACAGAGGGCAGCAGGCACAAACTGGAATGCAGGAGCTCACACACTGGAACACACACTTCTCAAGCTTGTCCTGGTTCCTCTGGATGGATCTCATCCCTTAGGTGTGTCAATAACACCACTCAACTTGATCCCATAGTCTATGTCACTGATGAAGATGCTAAATAGCATTGGTCCCAGTATGGACCCCGAGGAACCCCACTCGTCACCATTCTCCATCTGGACATTGAGCCATTGACCCCTACCCTCTGGATGTGACCATCCAGCCAATTCCTTATCTGTTGAACAGTCCACCTGTCAAATCCATACCTCTCCAATTTAGAGAGATGAATGTTATGGGGTACTGAGTCAAAGGCTTTACAGAGGTCCAGATAGGTGACATCCATTTCTTTTTCCTTGTCCATTGATGTAGTCACTCCATCAATGTCAAGACCTTACTGAAATTAGCTACATGCACAACTCCAAGTTGGCAGGGTAGAACTTACCTGCCTGTGCAGGATGTTTCAAAATTCCATAGCACATATCAGGAGTGTTACAAGGTCTGTCCCCAGCTGAACTACTTTTTAGAGGCACTGGAGTTAATAGTAACAAAAAGCAACTCAAATGAAAAATCTTCCCTGGTGTAGGCAGCATTTCTAAGCTGGTAGAGATCAGAGGCATCACTCTGAAGTGATTGTGTTGCCGTGTCCATCTCTTCATCTGCGTCTGTTCAACAACCCTGGAAAATGGTTATAGAGGCTCCTGTTCTTGCAAGTCCTGCTGAGCCATGGAGCAGAGATGTGACGCTCTGCTAAACTGGAAAGATTTAATTTCTTTTTTTTTTTTTTTTTTTTTTTTTTTTTTTTTTATTTTTATGGGGGTTNTTCAAATGTATAGGGGGATTTTTTAGCATCATGCTTTTGATACAGGTCATACCATGAAGGAGGCAGCAGAATGGGGTTTACACACTTAAGAAATAAGGGCTATACCACCACCATGTAAGCCTGGATATGATGTGATCAGCTAGAACAGTGTGAACTGGGCTGTGGATGGATCACTGTTTAACTGCCTGTTTGAGATGCAATTCAAACAGTGTTTTCTTAGCACTTGCTGGATAAAATGTTAGTGCAAACTTTAAGGGCCACAAACTTCCCTTCAAAAACAGTTTTCCTAAGGGGTCTGGTTTACAAAATGCTCTAGATTGTGGTTGTGCTGAATGGAACTACTGAGAGCCTGTGGGCAGATCGTCAATCAGCCAAGAAAGGTCCCTCATTAAGAAGATGATTTCTAGGTTATGGACTTTGATGGCTGGACGGTGACAATGGAGGAAGAGAGGCGATGTGGGAAACATCAGGATCCTGCTGCATGGGTGGATGGGTATGCAGCTGAAGCTATCCCCAGTATTGCCATCAGATAATAGCCATTCGATATTGCCCAGTTCTTTTGGTCTGTAAAGCTGATGGGTTGAATCAAACGATGATAAGATCATTGATTTTAACAGAGTTAAATTAAGAGATGCATTTGACTCTGCAGTTGCTCATTTTCATCTAATAAAGCAAGATGAAGTCCCATATCTGGTGTCACTCCAGTGCCAGCCAGTAGCAGGGACAATGTATCAGACAGATACGTAAGGTTGGAGACATACAGCCTTAGACTGGAGCAGGTGAGAAGGAAACAGCTCAACAAAACCAGTCTGACAATAGCAACATATTTAAAACAAATCTTTTCAGCACTGGATTTTGGCAATGCTCAGAACAGCAGCTCAGGACAGTGAGGCAGACAAATGTAGCCAGAACATCATGAAAAAACATGTAACAGGGCTGTGGTTGGTTGAGTATCTGGAAACCAGCATTGCCCAAATCCAAATCATAGACTGCTTCATGTCTCCGACCCATTTCTGTGGCCCTAAGCTGCCACAGAGGCTGCCGCTGTAGCTTTCCCTGCTCATCCTTCTGGATCCCACCAGGCAGTTTCAACCACAAGTAACCGAGGAGCAGCAGTCTCAGAGGTGATGGCAGACAGTATTGGGACTGGAGGCTGGGCAGAGGACAGGGAGTTGGGCAGACCCCTGGGGAAGCTTCAGGGTGAGCACAGCACTCAGCAGACATGCAGAAAGATCCAGATGAGCAAACACCATGTCATGATCCTTTAAGTGAGGAGCAATTGCCGTGCTCAAAGTCATTTATTGCTAGGACTGAAGCCAGTGTTTGAAATAAATCTTGGTGGTTTTAGCAGTTTTGCTAATGCTTGTGGAAGAAAGAGACTTTAGTACAGTTACTCCTATGCGAGAAGGATTAGACTAAAATCTGAAATGCAAGTGTAGTGTCCTTCAAAACACTCTTATATGGGGTCAGGGAAAGCAATTTAGGGGGAAGGAAAGGGCTAAATGTGAATCATTTGGAGAAAATCCTCCTATGAGACTTTGAGTCTGAGACGCTGGATCAACTGTACCACCATCTATCAGCTAGCAGGCTGGAAAAGGGTTGTCTCATTTAACTGCTATGTGTGACAGTTTTAGTCCTCAACAACTAGTCTGCAGACTTAAACAAAGTAAAATTAAGTCAGATGTTATTTATACAATGATTCTCAGATCCTGGTAGTGAGTTGGCAACCCTAAAATAAATACAATTGTGTAAGAGAGATCTCATAAGTGAGGTCACCCTAAAGCCTGGCCCATCACTGTGCTGGGATGACATCGTGACATTGACTGTGGTGCATTCACTTCAGAGAGATTTCAGATTTCACCTTTGCAGGGACAGGCATCAGGCAGGCGGTGGGCTGCAGTGCCTTCTCTTTGGTGTGGTTTTGTCTGAAGATTGTGGATAACTGCTTAGCCATGTGAATGCAACTGTCTCGTAGCAGATGTCTTCGATCCGTAGCTCATGTATGCTCAGCCAGAGGTTAAAGACAAGAACAACTTTTCTGAGGGCAAGGAGTGAAATGTGCCCTTTTCCTCCCTTTTCCTTAAAAATGAACCAGGAGGTGAAATGACGCCTGTGCATCCTCACTGGGGGTGGTGAACTCAGCGCTTCTAAAAAGGTGCAAAGGTAAAAATCATGAGCAAAGATCAGACCAGTCTGTGGATATGCTCTGAATTCATGCAAAAGTTCAAATTTATTTTCGCATAGTTTGGAGACAGATTTTGTTCCACTGCTACAGTGAAAATCTGGCCATGACCTTACAGAAGTTCAGAGAAGGGGTTATTAAATGAGCATGACTTTTGGAAGATGGTTTGATCTTGTTTGGTATCTCGAGTCATGGAATTTGGATGAGAACTGTTTGTTTCCAAGTTATCAGTGCTCCTGGTTTCTGTCAGAGCCTGGGAGCAGCACGTTTCCCTCCTTCCACATCCTTCTTTTCTCCCTCCAAAAGTCGGGTGGTTGTAGCAAAGGCCAATGTTCTTTACAGGAAATACTGAGCACATTACTCCAGCTCACTGCCAGCTATTGACAGGTTGGCAGCCACTGTACAGCGAGTCTTGGCCTGGCATCTGCTGGAAAATGTTCCTGCTTTACCAGTATCCGCAATTTCCATTGACTTTTTCACCAGTCTTATCAGAAAGGCCAGCGAATAAGCAACCTGTCTAAACTGGTTTATTTCTTTACCCCAAAAACGAGCTCTATGGAACAAGGGCCAAGAGACGCCCCAGGAGAAGTGTGCATTTGGCTGCTTGTAGTGCTCTGGTTCTGTGTGAGTAACGGGGATCATTTCCTTCCCAGGACTGTTGGTCTTTGCACTTAATATGCCATTTTTTACAAGGGCTGTAATGATGAGGGGAGCCAGAGATGCTGAGGAACAGGCAGGTCATTCCTTGCAAGCACCAGATGATATACAGCAAACTATTAGCAGGGCAATACACTTCTTCCAGAAACCAAGCAAGATTTCTTATGTAACCCATGGGTTTGATCTCCGCCAGGCTGGCCCTTTTTTCATGTTTGTCAGTTCCAGTGAAGCAGAGGTATTTCTGTAATAAATTCATAGAGGGCTTGTGCTGGCTGTGTGGCTAAAACTGAAAGATGCTCCTCCCAGAACACTGAAAGCAGCTGAACACGAGCAGATTGCCAGGCAATCAAATAGCCCCAAGGTAACCTGTGCTGGGGGATTTGCGCTTGCTGGTGCCCATCTTTTTCTCCTCACACAGTCACTACTTTCTGCCAGATGGCTATTATTTTTTACGGGGCTACAGACAATTATACCTGTCAAGGGCATGCCAGAGTAGTTAGCATTTATGGTGTTGAGGAGATTACCTTCTAAATGTTAATAGCGAACAGAGATGTAGTAACTTTCCTACTGAAGATCCATATTATAGCACTGCTTTGCATGCTGGTAGATACTATGAGAGTCCAGATGTGCAATGTGATCGCTCTTCTGTACTGGAAACATGCCTGTACACAGACAGATGATGCTCACATGGTTTATCACCCCATGTAAGCACAACAGGGTCTTCCACCATTCACATGTGACAAAGCTGTGTAACAATCAAGCCCAAAGATATTTGCTTTCACATGATTCTCTGAGCTGGGTCACATCTGCAAGTATTGAGGAGTCACTGTGTTTCCTGGGCATTTAGGTTGTGGGGGACATTTCTGTTGCTGGTAGAGCCAAAATCAATGTGGGGATCCACTAGGTTTCCAGTCTCTGCAGCTGCTTGCCTGTGTTTTCAAAGGCCAGAAGAAAGGCTGAGAGAACTGGGGCTGTTTTCTGTAATTTATTGGTTATCAGAAGTTTGGGAAGGACAGCACCATGTGGAGGGTTGGACATGGGGTGGTATAAGACATGTCATGCCCTCAGGCCTGCTGGTGAGTCCTGTCAAGAAAGGATCTTCTCAGTTCAGATCACGCACACATCAAAGCAGAAGCCAGCTCTTCACATTCGTTGGCACCTGGTGCAACAAGTCTCAACCAATACTCCCAGCTAGAAGGAGAAAAGTCCAAAAGAGCTGCTGCTTGAAATGGCTCGGAGACATAAATTTATGCTGAAACCATCAATCTGACCTTGATTCAATAGAAACTGTTGCTAACTTTGTGAATCAGAATAATTTTTCAGACAAAAAACTAGTATTTGCTCAAGAGCCCGCTACACATTGTACCTCTAGGGCCCAGGTCTGAATGCTACCAGGTTGTAAAGCCAAATTCTCATCCTGGCTGTAAGGAGGATGGTCCTTCATCCTGGCTGTATGGTGGATGGTTCCAACAATGAGCAGCAGCACTTTGCTCAGAGTACCCTGCGTGGACTGTGCATTGCATCTGGGCAAGCCAAGAGGAGACCATTTGTTGTCTTGTTGGGTTTTGGATCATGAAAAAAAGTGGAGGCTCAGACTGAATATGAATTTTCCTGACCTATTGCTGGGAGTGCAGATCTAAAAGACAACCAAGTTTGGCACCAAGGAGACAGCCCTTTCCCATGGTCCCAGGAAAGCTGAATTAAAATTCTCATAACAAAATCCCTCGGCTTTTCCTGCTGGTTTGTAGCCAAGCTGATCAGAGGGTGTGTCAGCTTACCATGCTTCAGGCTGTTTCTTCTGTCTAAAGGCTTGATGTGCAGACAGGGGCCAGGATTTGTGACTTGACTCCAGGAAATAGCAGTGGTTAACACCAGAGACAGGTCTGCCACTTCCTGGTTATTCTTTCCAAGGACATCTGCCCTCCCACAGCTAAAGGGGAAGGTAAAACAGAAATGAAGAGGAGGGTGTCCCAGACACTGTCCTTGAGGGGAGAAAGAAAAACTGAGTGAAAAGATGAGCAGTTAAAATTTTCTGTTTCTTCTGATCTATTTCTGCCCTTGATGTATCAAACAAAGAGATGAGAGAGGCTAGTGAACCTTGGGAGGGGGTCCCCAAAAGACAATTTCTTTGACACTGATTTGGTTAAAGAATAAGGCGATTCATTGCTGATCCTTACATGTGACTCCCTCCCTAAGCACAGGGAAATCCAACGTCAAGGTCGGTGGCTGAGCGATGTCCTTAGCAGCACTGGGCCTTATTCTGCTCCCAGTTACACCAACACAAGGTCAATGTGGTGGGTGAACCAGCGTATTGCTGCTAATAATGAGTTTGGCTTCATAGGGTCTTGGTTTTTCATTGTCATGCTGTGCTGACTGCACCAGGGCGTCTCTCCTCCATCCATATCCATCTCATCCAGGAATCTGAAAGGATGGGATAGATCAGCTGATGGGCATCAAGACCTACTTTGAGCAAACAGGGACAAATGCTGCACAAATACAGCCATGTTGTGACTGTTTACAGGCAGTAGCTGCATTTGAAACGGAAAAGACACGTTCTAATGTTGATAAGGTAATTAATGAGCTGGACTCTAAAAAGGGTGTTGCATTGGTCATTAAGTTCCTGAGCATCCAAACGAGGTAATTCACCAACACTTAGATCTGCATGCAGTTCTTCAGAGCATTTCCAGCCAGTGGGATAAATTAATAACTTCACACAAGTGTGAATAATCCTCTCAGATGTTGCAGTGTCAGTGTGACAGCAGCATTTTGATTATGTTAGTGAAAAGATGTTTTGGTCCTGCCAGCTGAGCACCCTCACGAAGGAGAATGGAGCGAAGGCTCCAAGGACTGGCATTCTCAACAGGGAAATGTTATTAGTACAAGACATGACTTTGGTACAATACATTAACTCACCCCCCAAAAAAAAAAGGAACAGTGAAAGGAAACCAAACAAATACTCTTGCACGGAGTCCATCCGTCTGTTCATTTGTTTGTCTGTAGATGTTACAGAATCACCCAGCACTGAAAGAACTTTTCCCACCTGACATGTTCCAGCAATTGCAATGTCATTCAAGAACGTCACGAGCTTTGCCAGCTCCCCAGGACTAAACAGAGGGAGACATGAAAGGTCTCGGGCTAGTAACAAATGTGCCATTTGCAAAGCACAGCAGGATTTACTTCAGGAGTAGAACAAACTTCACAAGAAAGCTGAAAAGCTTTGAAAGTGTCTCCTGCTTTCCTGAAATTTGTGGACAATTAAATTCACTGAAAATTAGGGAAATTACAAGATTTCCATTGTTTTGGCAAGTTCTGGATTGTTTATTATTTTATTTGATACTCTCATTTTAATGGAGATTTAGGGATTGGCAGAAGCAGAATTCGTTTCTTATTTCTCCAAGTAGGATGTTTGGTCTGGTCACCCTGGGAGCCCTTCCAGCTCAAGTTTTAAAGTGATATTCTAAATATAAGACTTTATATCAAGAAAAAAATTCAGAGAAGTTCCATATCCAAGTCATTTTTGATGCTGAAAAGAACAGAATGGTCACGGTAGCTATAAGATACCATCTGCATCTATTCTGGAAGAGATTTTACTGTTCTATTATAAGAGTTGGTTAAAGATATCTCACATCTCTTATATTTCATCTAAGTTTTGAAATTCCAAGGTTTGATAGCAAACATTACACTTCTCTCTATAAGACTGATTGATTCTTTTTTTTTCTTTTTTTTTTTCCTGATTTTAATATTTTTAGCTTCAAAATACTGAATGATTGAATAAAAAACCAATTAGGGAGGAATTCCCCAAAGCTTTACTCTTCCTCCACTCCCACTCCTTTCCAAGGCTCTGACCAATACCTTTGACACCATGAAGCCTGAGAAAGGCAGCACACTGTTTCCTTTGGATATCAAACTCTCACATTGCAGGAGGTGCCTATAGAGATACACTATAACCATCATCTTAAAAGTAGTGAATCAAGCAGAAAAAAGACCCTTTGAAGAGCAGAAGCATCTTCCTTGCTTTGCTGTTCTGCAAGGCTGGGCAGATAGGAACACGCTGGGAAGGTGAATGCTGACTGCGGAAGGTAAACACTGCCTGTTCTGTGCTCAGGAAGCTTTTACTTTAAAGACCTTGGTGTCCAGCTTTAATTCTTCTCAGACTGCAAAGACTTCTGTAAGATCTCAGCTAGAAAAGCAAACTCGTCTAACTCTGCTTGCAGCTTCTGCTTGCTAATTATTTTCAATCAGAAAGCTCAGCCTCTCAGCCCAAGTAAGCCAACCTGCTTCTCTTTTGAAGTTTACTGAGCTACGCAATTTTATACGGCCCAAAGCACCCAGCCCAAAAAGTGTTGCAACTTCCAAAGGCAGATGTTCCTCTGCCTCTCTCGTTCTTGCAATTTTATTCACTGAATAAAATTCACAGGAAAAACACCTTTTGGTTTCGAAGGGAGGCAGAGACACCTTATCTACAATTGTGCAAACAGCTGCCAGGTCTGTTTCCTGCAGTCTTTTTAGGTATCAGTAAAATGCAGTCATCTGCACAGTTTGAAGAAAGCGTAACACTCAGCTTTGATTTCATTTTCCCTCATTCTGCAAGACCTGACCTGGTAATGAATACCGTCCATCCCATGGGGTTGGCCCGCTAAAGGTTTATGTGCTGTTTGCTAACTCGTCTCTACTCGGGTCAGTCACTGGGCACAGGCAAGATTCCTAGCCCAGACTGAGCTGCCGTTCATGCTAAATGCTAGATCCTTTATACAGAGAGGTAGTGCCTGCCTCCAGTCTGCTGAACACTAACCAGAGTGTCTCCCGTTTGAGGCATTTCATCTCAAAAGCAAGATACGGGGCAAGAGTGATAGTTCGAAGCAACAGGTAAATGCTACTCGAAGCCCAGAAATCCTCACCTGAGAGAATAGTTTGTAGTTATTTATTCTGGACAAGAAAGAACACAGTCTGAAAATGAATGAAGATCACCTGAAAAGATGCAGCAAATCATCCATCGCCTCTGCTCATGGAGGAAAAAATCCTTGGCCTTAAATTGCAGCAAAGAACAAGGTTACAATGTCAGGATAAATAAGAAGATTGACAGAGCATAGGCTAGATGTGAGGAAGGCAGCGAGTGTCCATCACTGATGGGCACTCCAGCAGCAATGGAACTCACCACCTCATTGTCAAAGCCCACAGCTGCCACGTCCCAGTCTGGTTTTCTTGCACAGATAGTTTTGCTGCAGTGAGTGCTCTTACCAAGTCTTTAGTTAAACCAGATCTATGTCACAGAATTAGTAGAGAGTTTTTCTTTGCCCTAAAGAGCGTTTTCATTGAAGGGCACCTAACACATTAGGAGAAGGAAAGGTGCCACCATTCACTCCACTTGTCGCTGTACATCTGGTCAGTGGTGTCAGGAATGAAATTCAGCAGTCCAGGAGAACAGGATTAATTTGTTAATGAATGACAAGGAAAGGGCCTGCTGCAGAGGGGTGCTGGAGGCAGTGTGCAGAAGGGGTTGTTAAGGAAAAGGCTGTTCCATTGATATATGAGAGGTACGTAGAGATAGATGGGTCCTGTGCAGAGTCAAATGGTAAAGCATATTGCAGAGACAAAAAGTGCCTCCTAAAGGATCACCGTGATATATTTGGGGTTGGATTTTCAAAGTCACCTAAGGGTAATTTCTATAGGGGTTTTAATATAATGTATTGCTTTGCTTGAAAAAAAAGAAACCAATCCATTTTAAACAACCAAGAGAAGACAAACAGTCAGCTGTAATTGAAAAGCATTGAGAGCTACGTATCCATTTTGAAGAGGAGAGTGATTTTTCAGAGCTCAAAGCAACGAAGCTCCCAGCCGCTATCATACGTCAGGGGAATGTCAGCACTTAATTCCTCCTAGTTAAAATTGAAACACAGTGAATTTCATGTCAAGCCAGGCCCCTGTACAGAAGAGCATGTAAAAAGGTTTGAAGAGGATGTTTAGAGGCATAACACAGGGCAATTTAACATACAACTACAATTGTATTATACAGCTGTTATCGACAGCGTGACTGACACAACGTCCAATTATGAAAGGGGAAATGACATCTCTTGCAGCTTAACAGCTATGTTGTTAAATATGGTCAGTCTGTGCCTTGGGAGAGTTATTAAAATGGCAGAAATTAGTGTTAAAATAATTGATTGACATTTCCTTAAGATCCTTAATATTCCCGTAAATCTCCTTTAGATATGAGGAATGTACCTGAGACATTAAAGGTGTATGTGTAGTGAGAGTGACTCTCAATGAATAATAAATGGCTCCAGGTGACTTCTTACGGCTCTGATACTACGTGATACTAACTTTTAAGGCATGCCTTAAGAAACCAGAAACTTTATGGACTCCCATGGTTTACGGTCCTTCATCCTGGAGAAAGCAGCGTTTTTGTTCCGTCTTGTGATTACCAGGTAGTCATTGGCATCTTTTCCCTCGCAGCACCGGACACTCCAAACCAGCTCCCCTAATGAATGTTAGTCTTACTGGGCTGGAACTGAACCACTCTAGACCATATTTCCTCAGACATAAAAAAATCTATCTAGGACTTCGCCGTTCCTAAGTGATGTATGCACATTAGCTAATTAATGAATCTTGCTGAGTAGCATATTAATTTCTTTTAATTTCCTATCCCTACTTGAGAGGTAACATTTCCCTGAAACTAATGTGGTGGTCTAGGAAAAGATTTGCAGATTTAGACTTTCAAAGTCAGCTTGGGGGTTTGGCTCTGAGTTATGCAGCAAAATCTAGGTATGACTACATGTGTGCATATACACACAGATGGACTCTTGCCTTCACAAGACAGATGGGCATGGTTTTTGCCAACAAAACAGTTGTTCTGGTCCAAAAGGACCTTTTAATGTAAGTAAGTGCCCTAGGATCTTACCTCTTGTTCTCAAAGATGCTTAAAACCATATGCCAAAGAGGATTGCGGTGTCTCAGAGGAATTTTGATACCTAAATCCAAAGTGGCATCCTAGTCCCTCTGCTTAGCTCCTGCTGCTGGATCCACAGACCCCTGTTTCCAGTTGGCAGAATTAAGGCTTCATTTCTTGATGTGTACAGAGATACTTTGGTCCTCTCTGAAGACCAGCCCTGCTGTGAAGCTAGAAGTGAGGTTCTCCCCCAGCCAGTTTCTCTCCAAAATTCAGTCCAAGAGGCTATCTGAGTGCATCTCCACCCATGGCTAGTCATGTCTACCTGTGCCTCTGTTTCACCTTCAAAATTTCCTTCTCCTGCAGGGACTCTGAATCACTAGGCTAGATGGCTTCTGGAGCTGTGTTGTGTGGATATTCCTGGGATGTGGGGAAGGACAATACAGCCTTTAAACCCTAAAGGTGAAGGTCAGTTTCCCTCTGGACTGGGGAAACAATAAGACCTGCATCACATTTGTAATAAAGTGACAGCTGCCACCCAGCTTGATTTACCAGTTCATTCATCATAAATCCCAGCCTCTAATGTGCCACTCAGAATTCAAGGACATGCTCAGAACTACTTTCACCCCAAAAGAGCCCATTTCTGAGCAGTCTTAGGGCTATGGTTCAGCCTTACCTCTCCCTGAATCTACATCTAAAGCTGAGACTTTGATACCAACGTCATGCCTTTGTGTGTGGGACAGGGACATATGTCTAAATATAATCATTCCAAAGGATCAGATAAGTGTAATTATATGGGCTTCTGGAAATAGAGTGGGAACAGGCCATGGCTCCAGACAGGCTGGGAGCCATTGCCTCTCCTAAGGCCTAGATGTCACTAACTGGACATTGCTGCCCCTGTGAATTTGGGTTCTTTATCTCAGCACTGATTTGGAATCATCCCAAGGCCTTTGATATCAAATAAGACCTGAGTGATGCATCATCTTCACAGCACCCTGCCTCTTCTCGGGCATGACCACAGATGTGCCCCAAATTGATCGTTGCCTAGTGCTTTCATTTCCCTCTGGTGTGGTGTGACAGATCTTCTTTGCAGGCATGATCATGGGGCAGGTTGTCCACCTCATCACCACCCTCTTCTCAGGATGTTACTCTCCCAGGATGGCTGTAATTGTTCTCTGCAGATGAGTGTTGGCCACAAACATTGATTTTTCACATAATCCTTGCATGAAATGTTCTACCTTGGTGCTGTTCTGTCTCTTCCCAAGACCTAATAATGCCCCTTCATCCCTCTCATTTGTACTGTGCCAGATAGTGGTGACAGGGCTGACATTCCTTTGCTGAACTCCTCAAGAACTTATTTCTTTTTTTTCTCTCTTTTTCTTTTTAAAAAATTTCTCAGAAGTTCCAATCAGCTGTTTATATTTAAAGGCTGTCGAACTCATTTAAGTTAGCAAGGAATTTCCCCAATCTGAGAAGGCTGGAGGAGGGCAATGTTCCCTCTCATCTTCACTGCGATGCTTTTTAATTGTCCTCAGCTTAAAAATCCGGGGTAGGGGGGAGGAAAGAAAGAAGAAAAGATGAAGAAAACAAATAAAAGTGTGGTTATTTTCCTAAATAAGTGCCACAGATTCAGAACTTCCTTGCTTCTTGGCTGGATTTGATTCTGGTTTGGTGGTGTTCTTGCAAGGGTAGACAAGACTCGCTTCTTCTGTATCTCTGATATGGACTAGGGCACTATTTGCATTATGCTGAAATAGTGTATTCATCCTATATAAAGCAATATATTTGGTGGGTTGTGGTTTTTTTCCAGTTTCCTGGGAAAAAGAAGTAGTTCCAGGCATGCAAATTGTTCCATTTTATTTAGGACAACTGAGCCCACGGAGTAGAATCTTGTTTAACTGGACTGAAGTAAGTTGGGAAATCAAATTGCATTTTGAACTGAAAAATTGCACCATGTCACACTGAAAACACGTACCTGAAAAGCACCATATTGCTTGAAAGCCCAGAAAACGTGGACAGGGATAAGGAAAGGGATCTTTAACCCATCTGTTCTCATGCAATTCCTTCAACAGAAACGGGCAAAACATTTTAGTTGAACGGATTTTGCTTCTTATGGGAATGGTGTAAAAAAAAAAAAAAAAATCCATTGCCTTAGAAATATCATCTAAGTTTTCTGTTAACCTTCCTGCTTCTGTGGCCGCAGGGACAGGACATGAACAGTTGCTGCTCAACCTCAGATCTCAGTGCTGTGGCACAACACTGGGCAGACTGACCATGTTTCTTGAAATCAAGCAGGTCCTCCTGGGTACCAGACAGAAACCATTTCTGCAGCTGTCTTACTCCAGAGGTGCTGGCCTTACAGTTATTGTGAAATTTAGGGAAAAAATATTTTTTCAACAGTTTTTTTTCACCATTCTCCCCACCACAATTTGCTTTTCTGAAGTAGAACTTCCCCCAAAATACAGTAAATCTACTTGCTAACTGAATAGTGTGGGCATTCAGGGAGAGGTGGAAAACTGAGCCAATGTAAACCTGAAAAAATCAGAATTTTGTTCAAAATACTTTTTCTCAGTGCCTTTTTCCTTTTCCAGACAGTTTTGTTAGTGGGTGGTAGAAATGTGTGTGCATTACAACACAAAAGCAACATCTTCCCTATTGGAAGTGCAGGTACACACACACACAGCTCTGGGCTTACGTACAGCGGGGAGGGGGAGAACACAAATCAAACCCAAACATTATTTTTATTTTTTTTTTTGCATCGAGCTGTCTGGGTTGTCAGTTAGGGAAATTAGCCCATCTATCACACATCTCTAATTTCCCATCACTTTCCGTGAAACCTGTGAGCTTTTAAAGGATCTTCTTCATTTCCCCCTTGTTATTGTGTTTCTTTTTTACTTCCTCCAGTTCTTAAGTAGAGAAGTCCCAGAGGATTTACATGTCTGTAAGAGAAACTTTGGAGCTTTTCTGTCTCTTGCATGTATTTACATGGAAGTAACAGGGAACATGACTAAATTATATGCCAGGGAAACAGGCAGTGAGGGACTAACTCGTGTGTTTGGGCTGGAGAGGAAAGGGGCAAGGGTGTGAGCTCAGCCTGGTGTTGATACCTGCAGGATATTAGTGGTGTGTGGGAATGTGTTACAGGGTGTCTGAGCAACACCTTGGGTGCATGTTTGCTCTGTCTGGGGTATTTGACAGCCTCAACTCCTATACACATGTTTGTTTGTGTCTCTTGGTGTTCACAAGGGGTTGTATTTGTGTTGGGTTGTAGGTGTGCACGTGCCCCTGGGTGTATCTGAATTGTCACCACTCACGTAACAGATCCCCATCCAAACCACCTGCAGGTGCACGGTGCTTTACCCTCCTTTTGTGTTCACCTGCACACCTTCCATCTTCTCCTTTATTTGATGTTGTGGCTCCCCTGCAAATCCTTTAAGTTTCTAAATTTATGAAAATGGCAGAGTAGAAAAGAAAGCTGGAACAGCTGGGGATGCCTTGGGGAGGGCACTTCCTGGCCCCGAAGATTACTGCGCTATCCCGTTGCACTTAATTGTTGCAGTGTTTAGCAAATTGCATTAATTAAAGTGGCACATCTGGCCCTTTTATCAGAGGCTGTGCAGTTCTGGTTTTGATCCTGCAGTGACAGACTCCGACGATATCAGCACCCCTGGGTAAACACTCATTACACCAAGGGAAGGCTTCCTTTATTCTGCGAGAAGCCTAAAACCAGGTCTGGTGGAAGCACACAAGCCTTATTGAGAAGCCTCCAGTCAGCCCTAGAAAGGAAAACCCAGTCATTAGCAAAGCCCAATTCACCACAGCTCAGTTGACAGCAACAGTTATCCTGGCTGGGCTTTCCCCGTTAAATCAACTTCCCCCCACGTTACAGATTTGCCCCCCAAAAAAGTAACTCAATCACATGATTAGCCAAAACCAAAGCTCTACGGGGAACCCACCTTCCTTTTCCTATTAGAGTACCTGCAGCCTGTGCTGCAGCCCCCCTCGTTGTACAGAGTAGGTCGCAAGCAGATACATCGCTGAATTTTACCTGTCTAACTCTCCCAGCTTCCTAGAGTCAAGGAAAGGAGCTGAAAGTCACCAAAAAGATTAATGCACTCTACAATAGGTATCCTTTTCAGCCCTGAAACTACCCACAGGTTTTTAGGGGAAAAAAAAAAAACCCCGAACTTTCAGCACAGGGCTTTGGTCCCTGCTCTCTCAAATCACTGCATATTCACTCCATTGTTTCATCCCAGGTATTTTTAAGAATGTATCACCTTAATAGTGCAGGTAAAGGATACTTCACTCCCTACATCAGGAGCTATTCTTAAAATAATGGGCCGTGAATTGAGCCAAATTACCTAATGGAGCTGATTATTTTAGCAGGTGATGACGTTCAGGTAGTTCTTCTATAACCAGGAACTTACCTGCTTTTTACTTTAGGAACATTTATACCCCAGTGCATTGGGCATAGCATTAAATACTTCATCAGTTAGAGAGAGGTTGAGCTTAGCAAAAGGAGACAGAAAGAGAGGAGAGACAGGAAAAAATTAAATAGCAGGACTCAGACCAACATACAGTGTCAAAACTGACTCTTGTGTTTGACTTTTAGACAAATAAAGGAATTAAGAAGCAGAGAAATGCACACAAAGACTTACGTAATACAAACAAGCACCTCTGGGTGACAATTAGATTAAATTTTTTAACTGCCTAGTTAAAGTTGAGTGTATTTAGGGGTCTTACAGGAGACAGCTTGTGAAAGCCTGCAATTTGTGTGCTAATAGAGTCAGCTCCTCTCAAGGTCTGCAGTATGGCCTGATGCTTGGCTTAGTCCCCTGCATCCGCCAGCTCTACTCTAATAGGAAAGAAATGACCCCAAGTGCTATTTGTGATGGCCTTGAAATTGTAGATAATGACAGGGTGCCTATAACAATTACTCCACCCATCTAATCCCACACTACTAGGGCAATTCTTCCTTTGGGATGGCTGCCTGTGTGCCGCATGGAGGTCTTTTTGAAAGGGTAAGGTGGCAGAGGGCTGCCAGCATCCAGGTTGGTCTCTGGTTTGCCCAACATGTTGGGAAGCCAAAGCACTGCATTATGGAACCTGCATGAACTGTTGGCATGGATGACAGTTTAGAATATATTACATTAATAGTGCAGATAAGTGATGCTTTGCACCCTGCATCAGAAGTAATTCTTAAAATAACGGGCTGTGAATGGCGCCGAAATTCTTCCTGGAGAAGTCAGTGTTGTGCCCCTCCTCATCTTTACCAAGATCTTGAAATGTTGGGCTGAGCTTTACTCCCCCAGGAAGCCCTTGGTTTGAGCCCAGATTGTAGGATTTGAATGCTTGCTGACACCTCAGCATCCCTGCCAAATCCGTGTGAAGCTAGCTGAAGAACCCCAGAGGTATGGGTGCAGGGAAGGTTGTTGCCTCAATGAATTAGCCCTGCGTTTAGCGAGGCCTTCCAAAGAGCCTGATCCCAGGTCAGAGCAGATTCAGCCACCATCCTCAGCAAAGGGCAGCAGCAGAGGCAGACACTCAGCCTGGGCCCCATCCCCACCAGTTTGTCTCAGTATCCTGGCTCTCAATCTCCCTTATGCACGTTTTTTTTCTAAACACCTGGCGATAGATGCTCAGCTCACACAGACTGACGGGTGGTCACTCCCACCAGCAGAACTAGCCCATGATTCATGCCACTCCCAGTAAGTCCTTAGCTAAATAACCAAGAGACGAGGGAGGAGGGAAGGGTAAACTTAAACACAGGAGCCTAAGAAAGAGTCCACTTGTAAATTCAACCACAGCCAAGCTCCCGTTAGAGGCACAGGCACAGAGATAGAGTTGCACAAGGCTGTAGCAGATTTGCAGTTGTATGGGGTAAGTGTTTGCTTCCCTCTCTGTATAATTACTGTTACTGATATCATTACGGGGCTCCACTTGGCACATCCGTTCACTTGGCAGCTCTGGCTGAGGCTCTGGGCTTTCCAGTCTTTAGAAAGCTTTGCAACACTTCTCCTTGAGCACACGCTCTGCAGCTAAACGAGTAATTATCTGGGAGCTTTAATCAACCTTCATTCTAGCTGAATTTGCCATTAAATTTGTAGCAAACTCTGAAGACCCTCTGAAGCTTGAATGCACGCTGGCATTTTGTGTATGGAAGGCCTTCAGTTGCCTCGTTGGTCTGAACAGAAACTTTCTGTCTCCTACAACTGCTCTCGCCTTGCCATATTTAAATGAATGGGTGCCTGGAAGCACAGCATAAGAGTCCCAGCAGAGGTGTGTCAGGAAACAGTTCAATGTCTGCCCTAATGGGGGACATTTTATTTATGTGTCCCTTAGCTGAAGAAAATAACCTGTGATCAGGAGGTGGTTAAAAAAAAAAAAAAAAAAAAGGTGTTTTCTAACAAAAACAGCCAAGGAGTTTGACTCCTATTTGCAGTCATAGTGAAAAATGCCCAGTTGCAGAACTTTGAAACGTGTCAGAATTGGTAAGCTCGCGTGGGGATAAACTCCCTTCATGGTATGGAGAGCCTACCTGGTGCCCTCACAAATCACTTCCCCTTTCTGCTTTCCTCAACCTGCTGCTCAGAAACATGTAACACCCATGACTGCTGTCGCAGTGTGCTGGAGGGCAGTTTGTTACCTGAAGACAAGAAGCTTTGCCATGAGGACCTGTCCGCATCCACAGTGATGGCAGAGAGAGCTCAGACACCTGCAGCTGCCCTGATTACACCTCAAGCAGCTGCTGGTCCAGAAGGAAGAGGAGGAGGTTGACTGAGGACAGGTTCAGTGGTCTCCCTACCTCTGTCATCCATACAATATATTTCAAAATGAAAGTTGCAGAGCTGTCTCACTGAGTGTGTAGAGATATTTTCTGATACACCATCAGGAGCAGGAATTTTGTTCACATGAGCAATTCCTTCTGAAAATGTTGGCTTTGGTCCTTCATTAAGTCTTAACTTCATTTTCCTCTCTCTCGTCAGCATGAATTCATTTGCTAGCTGGAGTAACACAGGTAGGTGAGCACCTCCTATAACCCTACTGCACTCTCCGTGCTCCACACTTGTAGAGAGAAGGGAGGCGGTGGCAGAAACTAGGTCCATTCTGTCCAGCCTCAACTTCAAACCATGCATTTACAAACTGGAGTCTCTCCTACAGAACTGCCCAGTTTCCAAGGTATGACTGGGGTTAATGCTCTGTCGATAGATGGACTCGCAGGCTGGATTCACCAGTCCACACTCAGTTGACTGCCAAGCACACATCCCAAAGGTTTTAACACCTGATATCATCCTGATAGAACAAGGGCCATAAAATAGCGAATTACTTCAGCTTTTAACCTTATAATGTGTAGCTGATTGTAATTTCACTTCCAGGATTATGAAGATTTTGTTTGCGAGGAACAGAATCCATCAGTTCACTTGACCATTTGTCCCAATGGTTAATTTTCCTCTTCCTTAAAAATTTATGCCTTATTTCTCCTTTGAATAGCTCTAATTTTAATTAGAAGGCATTGGCTCTTGTTACTAAATTAAACAGTCCTCTGGTGTTAAGTGTCTCATCTTTGATCTGGTATATATTGCACTGCACTTCCTTTGCTTAACTAAACATAAAGATTTTTAAATCTCTCACAATAAGTATCTGAGATATTTGATAATTTCTGTATGCACTGTCAATACATAGATCAATAGGCCGCCAATAGAAAGAGCAGCACATGAAGCGACAAAGGCACAGCTAGACCAGTAAACGAAGGGACATGGAGCCAAAAGTAAAGAAACAAACAAAGGGAGCAACAGATAAATCGATAGATCAACAAAATCCTCCCTTTCCAGATTGTTAGGAGTCCTTCACATTAGTGATCAGTTTTTCTTACCTGAAAACTGTGAGTCGATTCATATAATCCATCACTCTGCCGATGGAGTCATTTGCCTCCTGATTTTCACCCAGAAATCGTGTCCACTCACTGATCACATGGAAGCAGCCTCTCTTTTCACCCTCCAGATCCCTGGCACCATTACTACTACATTTAGCAGTCAATTCTTCCCGTCACTCGCCAAGTGCTCTACGTCCAACACATTCAACTTTGCATCGCAAACTTGCCAACTGGCAGGAGCAAAAGCAACTTTTTCTCTCTCTTTTTTTTTTTTTTTTTTTTTTCCTGTCCTTAGTCGACTCTGGCCCCTGGCCAGCCAGTGTCTTCATTTATTGTAATGAATTTGTGTCATTAATATGTTGGATATGCACAGCAATTGCAAAGAAGTACATTAGTACAAAAGCTATTGCTCTGGATGCCAGCGTTTTATTGCCACAGCTGATTTACAGGCTGATAAGCAACTTTGCCGTTGTCCTTGAGGACGGGAAAAGGACAGGTAGCCCTGGCAGAAGCGAGGCAGGCATGGCATTGTGACAGCCAAGGGAAAGTGTGAGGTTTCCCAGGCCTCGCACAGCTGGGGGTGGACTTGACGATTTCATCTTTTCTCTTTAAAATGTCTTTGCCTTAGTGTGAGCGCTCAGCCATCCCAGAGAAACGCTGCAGACAAAGCCGGTGTGAAAATCTCAGGCACTTGGAAAGGAGATTAAATGTCGTTACAATACTGTAGGTTCGGGAGCTTCTATGTGACTAGCTCATAATAGAGCCATGTCATCACTTTATTGCAAAGATGCGATAAAGACAGGCATTATATGGTGTTAACATTTAACAGCCATAACTTAACTTTCAAAAGACTTTACAGGCCAAGTCACAGTGAATTGTTTCTTTCTGTGCATTTAATCCTTGGCTCACATGCTATAGAGCAAGGGTATTTGCAGAAAAGATAGAGAGCTAAGCAGACAGACCCACAGACCTGTCTGTCTGTGAGCTCCAGAGGGTAATCCCTTGAAATGCAACCTTAAAAAAAGTATTTAAAGGGAAAGCATGAAACAGGACCAGCACAGACAACATATTTGGCTGTCAAAGAGAAATGCCAAGCATCCCCCCTCCTGGGACTGATCCTGTGCCCAGTCTGTTGTGAGCCCCTGTACGTAGTGCTTCTGACAGTTTTGGTGGAGCAGAATCAGGCCTGAAGGGTGAGATCCACAAAGAGACTTGAGCAGGGTCAGAGCATCAGTTCAGACCCACCTTAGGCACCAGCATATTGTGCCTCTAGGTAGGGATGCTCCATATCCCAGCAATCCCCACTAGCGTAACACCCTGCTTAGGCTCCAGAGCTCATCCCAGAACTGAGATACCCACCTTGAGAGCCTGAATTTGGAGAGTGAACTGTTGGTTGGATGCTTTCTCAGGATATAGTTTCCCTGTGGAACTCACTGCTCCAGGATACGACCGAGAACATTGTGCGACAAAATCAGATGGCCCCTTCCTAGGAGTAACTTGATCACCCTGAGTTATAACAGGTTGACCCAGAAGATGACCTATTTGGAAGGAGTCCTGGATGCTCTTGCTTTGGGCTGGGAATCAGAATTTCGCTCCTGCCAAGGAAGGAGGAAAATTCCCTGTGAATAGAACAGGAGAGGGAAGAAGTTATTGTTGTAACCACTCGGTCCTGCCTCTTCTCCCTCCTGAGCAGCTGCTGCAGGGCATGACTGGGATGAGCTATTGATCTGGGGGAGCTCTGAGCTCTCCCATCTGGCCACCTGAAAGGCAGGAGGGACGATCCCTCCATATTTCACAAGCTCTGAGAAAATGGAGTGGGCAGTTCAGGGACCTTCAGACTGTCATTCCCCATCTTAATTAGGACTGTCAGCTTATCTTGCATTTTAGGAAATTAATTATGCTGTTTCGTAGCTGCATTTCTGGTTGACACCAGTGGCTGCTGACGGGACAGGGTATTGATTTCACCAGCTCCCCGCCCGCCCTTCTGTTTGTTTGTGCTTCCAGTCAAGACTCACACAACAGGAAGCATTCGGTGAGTGCTCAGGAAAATAATCAACAGCGTTATCTGAGAGCCATATCAAATAGATTTGGGCCAGAAATGGACTCAGCTGCTGAAAACCTATTAGCAGGAGCTCAGATTTCCTGTATACCCGCAGGTTAGGGGGCAAGCACTTTAACACTGCCCACAGCTTGTGGTTAATTACTGTTTGTAGAGTTGCCGTCCGCAGTTATGCTTCACAAAATGCCCATAAAGACAAAAATGAAATGCTTGCCGATTTTGGATGGATGCCACCTGGTCCCTCTA
Source organism: Baryphthengus martii (assembly GCA_013396935.1). NCBI lineage: Eukaryota > Metazoa > Chordata > Aves > Coraciiformes > Momotidae > Baryphthengus > Baryphthengus martii. The sequence goes on from VWZK01014581.1 coordinate 63,940, forward strand.
CCCTTCCTCCCTCACTGGGTGCCAAAAACCCTGCAAAGACAAAGCAGGGCTGGTGTGGTATAGGGTTTTCCTGCTTAGTGCGAGCAGCAGTGACCTGGAGCCATCAAGCTAATGGGAGGACCCTGACCCCGCAGTGCAGTGGAGCTGTTCAAAGCTGTGACCTAGTAATGTGCCATAACTCAGTGTGGCTAGTGCACATGTCCTTGTTTGCTCTCTGGGATAGCCACTGGCTTTGCCAGTGACACAGGACACCTGGATCTACCCACGGAAACAAAACCAGAGTCGATGCAGCAGGAATCAGGACTTTTCTAGCCATGAATATTTCCGCTTCTTAAGTCCTACAGTGCAAGATTCTCCTCAGACTGGTCCATACTGACAGCCAGCCTGCACTAGGACGTAAAGCAAGCAGAGGTGTAAGCTAACGGGGACTGTGAGGTGTGAGCTAGGCTGTTCAGGCAGCTGAGGGCTCTTCAGCCTGGGAGGGACATGGCTGAAGAAGAATATGAGCAGTACACAAAGTTCAACAGCTGTTTGGTGCCTCTTCCAATAACGAAATCTGTGGACAACACCAAGTCACTTGATCCGGTGCTGGGTTCGTAGCAAATGAATGGGAAAAAGCAACAGGGAAGGAGGAAGTTGATAGGGGAAGTGAGAGGAAGAAACAGGCTGGTGGCAAGTATCTGTTGCCTCTCTGTGTTTGTGTTAATTCCCATTTCTTCTGGGACACTGCAGGTGCAGTGTGGTTTTGGGCCTCGCACCCCTGAGGGAGGTGGCCAGGAGGTGGCCAGACTAGTTTCTGTCTATTCATCCCTGAGACTCTGCTCAGGACTGTGATGTTGAGACCTCAGGATCACAGTCATGACTGGGAAAGTCTAAAAAGCTCCAGCAGTTTAATGTGTACGGAAAAGCTGGAAGATGGTATAGGGAGGGTAGCCAGTCCCAGTACTTGGTCCCCAAACCACCTCTGCAGCCCCAGGTACCAGGACAGGTAATGGGTTGAGGGCCATGACCTGGGCTGGACATTCAGTGCCAACCTCTCTCGGAGGTTGTGACCTAAAGGCAGAGAGTGACTAATGTGGAGATTTATGCCTTGTTAATAACAGAATTGAGCAATCAATGTAATGAAATCCATGCTCTGCATTAATGAGTCGCCAAGGCAGAGGGGGTCTGAGCTTTGCCTTCTCTCGGGGTGGGCAAAAGGGATGATGGTTGGCTGAGTTCAGTTGCTCCCTCCAGAAAATGGGGCCATGCCGGACCCAGTGTCCAGCTGAGTTTCAGGTTTGCTGCTGGACCAGCCTTAGCTTGGTGGTTTTGAACTGGCACACAGCAGTACAGGAATGGTGAAATGTTCATCCTCCGATGAGTGTCTAAAATCAGCTGTGCAAACCGATCTCTTACTGGAATATAGCCTTATATAATAGTATCCCCTTAATAAGGATGCCAGCTCCATTCCTTGCTCTCCAATAAGACCTTGGGCCTGGGAAGCGGAATTTGGGGACACCCATGTCTTCCTGGGGTGCATCAAGAAGAGTGTGGCTAGCAGGTCCAGAGAAGTTATTCTGCCACTCTACACTGCCCTGGTGAGGCCATATCTGAAGTACTGTGTCCAGTTCTGGGCTCCTCGGTTCAAGGACAGGGAACTGCTGAAGAGAGGACAGCAAAAGGCTATGAAGATCTTTAGGAGACTAGGACATCTCTCTTATGAGTAAAGGCTGAGAGAGTTGAGCCTTTTTAGTCTGGAGAAGAGAAGACTGAGGGAGGATCTTATCATGTTTATAAATACTTAAAGGGAGGGTGTCAGGAGGATGGGACCGGTCTCTTGTCAGTGGTGCCCAGTGACAGGACAAGGGATTAAGGGACACAAACTTGAACATAGGAAGTTTCATCTAAATATGAGGAGGACCTGCTTTGCTTTGAGCATGACAGAGCACTGGAACAGGCTGCCCAGAGAGATTGTGGAGTCTCCATCTCTGGAGACATTCAGAACTTACCTGGATACTTTCCTGTGCAGCCTTCTCTAGGTAAACCTGCCTCGGCAGGGATGTTGGGCTAGATGATCTCCAGAAGTCCTTTCCAACCCCTACCATTCTGTGATTCTGCAATTTAAAGTATGAGAATAAACACGTGTGTTTGGGAAAAGTCAAATTTATAAATTATTTGTTGGGTTTTTTTTTTAAAAGAATGCCTATTTTAAATTGTGAGGGAAACCACAGAACAGAATCAACTACACTGCCAGGCATTGCTAAGGTTCTGCCATCCATTATTTAAAGACATCTTCCAGAAGAAATAAAAAAGAAGAAAGAAAAAAAAAAAATTAAAAAAAACAAACCAAAATGTGGCTGTGCTTCAACTTTTGTCAGGAAAGCAGCTTCGGAGAACAGCAGAGCCAGCACTGCTGTTCCCAGGAGCCTCATCGGCATCCATCTGCCCCTGCCCTCTTGGTCAAACTGCCTGCACAGAGCACTGTGAGTCGCTTTGTCAAGTTGCTTTTATCCCGTTAGCTGTCGGGGGGAAAACTGGAGGAAAAGCACGCTGGGAGCTCCGGGGCCGAAGTTCTGCGATGGAACGGCAAGGAGGGAAACTCCCGGGTGTGAATTTGTTTGTCGCGTGGTTTTCCCCAACAGAAAGACGAGGCGAAGGATGAGCAGTCGCATGGTGATGGGCAGCTGCCAGCCTGTCTGTCACTGGGAAATGAAGATCTCCAAACAGACCTGAAGAAAACTATCTGTAAAACATCAGCAGTTAACTCGTGCCGGGGGACCCGGCTGAGGTTAATCTGTTGCCATTAAGGATTTATTAAGTCGAGGCCTGGCATGCCTGGGGAGGAGCGACTGCGCACATCCAGCGGCGCTGGGAAGAGGAGTACGCTCCAAAACCCACACACTCCTTCACTTGCACACCCCTCGCTGCCGAAACAGGAAACATCCCATCAGTGTTTCAGTATTTATTTCTCTTTAACCTCCCAACCCTGCTAACCACCCCTGAGCTGGAGGTGCAATTAAGCTGGGTTCCCAGGGGAGCCGGGGGAGAGGGGAACGAGGGGGGCGCTGGAAGCAGAAAGCTTCACCCCCTGTGTCATTAGGATAAATTGTGTTTGTGCAAGTTATATTTCACGGCAGGCGTGTCAATTAGTGTGTGAAATTTAATAACCCAATTGAGCTTCCCTCGCTCAAAGCTAAATTGAAATCTGTTGCCTGTTTGGGAGAGGGAAGGGGGCTGTCACGGGTGGGAGACTGAGCTGGTGGGTAGGGGTGTTTTTCATGCTGATTAAAAAAACAGGGCAGGGTTTTGTCATCCTTGGCCAGGCAATAAACACCAGCTTTGCTTGGAGAGAGCAGCTGATTTGATTTTTTTAAGTGGGTTTTTTTAAAGGTGGTGAGGTTTTTTGCAAGACAGTGCTTGGGAGGGAGAAGGGGAGTATTATTTATTTGATTACACTGGATTACGTTTCTGGTGGGGGGTACATTTCACCACTAATGACTGCAGCACTGAGGGTACTCGTAGAGCATTTCTGTCTCCAAACACCTGTAGCCTGCAGCCTCACCATAAGAAGCAGGAGGACGAAGAGGCGGCAATGCACCTCACCAGCACCCTGTCCCATGGCAAGGGGAGGGGTGTTTGGGGCGCTTGCCCAAATTCCACCAAAACACAAGCACCAAAGCTGAAACATACAGGGTTTAGGTCAGTAGGACCACCATTGGGAGCACAAAGGGATCAGACTCCTCCTGATGATCAAAACTGCTTGGATATGAGATAATAGCAGATTTTTTTTTCTGACCTGCTGTTACATAGAGTTGTAAACTCACCCCCACATCCCTTCCTCTCAGGAGCAGTGCCTGGCAAGGACTTCCCCTGAGAAGGCCACCTGAGTGAGACACTGTCATCCTTCCTGGAGCATTTACTCCATCACACAACTGTAAGACTTTGGGTCATGAAGCAGGCTGTCCTGATTTAACAATTCTATGCCTTGTCCACACCACACAGTCTAACGAACGCCCACGTTCAGGATGGCGATGGCCAAGTCACCCAACTGTTATCCAGAGCTGACAGCTTTCAGTACAATATGGAAAGAAGAGATGACAGTTTGGACCACTTGCTGTTTGAGGGTTGTTTTAGATGCTCCATATTTATGGAAGGAGTGAGAGACTGGATCTTCTGGGCAAGAAACTGTCTGAATCATACACTGCTGTCATGCCCACAGGGCTATGGCAGCTTCTAACAGGAGTTTAAACTTCTAGAGATGCTTCATGCTTCTTTCTGATACCAGTCTTCTTATCCAGCTCAGGGACAGCAAATGTACAGCCCCGATGCTGAAGAGAGCAGATTCATTTTGTATAGCTCACAACTTTTCCCTGTTCCTCCCCCACCACATTACTCCTGCCCAACAGTACTATATGGGTTGATGCACTTGTCCTCTCCATATCCCAAAGGACAAGACTTAGCTGTGATACAGTCACTTTCCAGTTCCATGCCCAGACTGTTTTTTTGAGATCTCTTCCCTCCTCACTGTCGGATAGTGTCCAGCCAGGTTGCACTTCAAACCCTCCTGGGCTGCTGGTCTCATAGCTCTCTAAAGAGACTCATTATCCAGGAGACAGATGTCTTGGACTACTTGCTTTTCCTGGAGGAAAGCCACAGAAAGGAGACTTTTGTGGTGGTATCTTTTCACCAAGCCCTGCTGAAAATACAGGCAGTGAAACAGTAAAGCAATGTTTATGGAATTGCTTTCATGGACACTGCGCTTGTGGTGATCTGTTTATAAATCAGGCCATGCTGTTTCCTGAAATATATGTGCAATGTTCTGGATCTTTAATGAAATAAAGATGGAATTAGCTTCAGCTTTTTAGTGCTTTAGAAAACAGCATCACCTTGGTTTGAAGGGAACTCTTAAATGAGATTGAGTTACCATGCTGAGTAACCCACTGCAAAGATACAATCTCAGGAGGGAACCTGACCCTGCCAGTTTTTCCTCTGTAGTGTGTTTGCATTGTATCAGCATCTAATCTGGAGCACATATCTACATTTCTCTGTGTTCCATTCTGACCAACAAAAAAAAACCAAAAAGGTGAGCTCAGTAGCTTCATTGAATGCTAAGAAAGAAGAAATTTGCCACAGGAAGGAAATGTTAAGGTCTGCATGGTCCAGAGTGCATTTTTAAAGTATCATCTGAAATGTTAGAGGTCTCCCAATGTCCTCCAAAAACTGTAAGAAGAAAGATAAAATGTTCCACAGCAGAGGCCTTTAGGAAAGTTTGCAATGGGAAAAAAAAGATTAAACGTAAGATTTGAGATGCCAATGACCCATACACATTTTTCACTGAACAGCAAAGTACTATGAAAGAATTCAGTCCCCTTCATGTAATCTGCTACTAGCAATGCCCAAGATAGCCTGAGATACCAAATCCACTCTAGGTCTTCTTAACTACCCAACTATTTATCCCCAGTTCCTTATCTTTAGATCAACAAGGCTTGATCTTCAGAGGAAGGAGGTGAAATATTCTAACAGGATATTCTCTGGTGACGATTTCATGGGAGATGCAGAATTGCTGCCCATAGCCTGAGGTCACGTCCCCAGCTTGGTGCTGGCTGCAAACAATACAAATGTGTTTTAAGACATCCAAAATCGGCAAAAGCATTAAGCAGCACAGCCATTAGTGCAAATAACTCACTGCATTGTCCACTTCCCAAACCTCTGCTAGAAATGGCCTTCTACCCTTCCAGCTAATAATAGCTAAAATGAAACTGCTGAAAACCAGGAATTTGAGACATCGTGCAAGACAATTTCTTTTCTGTGGGCACAGAAGGGGAATGTGTTTAAGCCCTTCACCAGAAAACCCTAGGCTTGACCCTACTGCAACCTACTGCAAAGGCAGACTCTGTCCCCCGGTGATCTGAACAGGCATAAGGACCTGCAGGACTTGCAGCACTGCTATCCAGGCATGTCTTATCTCCACTTAGGAGTCACAAATTTCCATTTAGAGAGCCTTCAGCCTCCTAACTGGAGAAATACCATCTAGCACTGTGGTATTATGCAGAGAAATATATTGACAAAAAATACTGCTTTCAAAAGAACCATTAGGTTCATTTTCAAGAGAGAAGGAAATTTGAACATTTTTCGATGGTGGAAAATAAAAAAATCTTCATTTCATAATATTTGCAAATAACTCCCAGGAGTCAAGGAAAATGACAATAAAAATGAGAAGTGTTGAAACATCAAAGATGGAAAGAAGTGGAGAAGGCTGCATGAGTCTCTCAGGTCCTGGGTGCAAGGCAGAGAGATGTTGGAGTGCAGCCTTGCAAGAGAAGCTGCAAATACTTGTTGGAAAATGAGGGAGGGTCCTTGAATTTGTAGGGTGTTTCACTGAGAGTTCTCCAGCTAGGAGAAGCACTGAACTTCCCCTGAACCCCTGCCATGAGGTGAAACCATCTCTTGCAACTGCAAAGCACAGGCTCCTGAGAAACACTGTCTCCTTCTCCCCTTCTCCTCTCCATCTCTCTTAATATCACTGTTCTCAAGTTGCCTGATGTGCCGTTTATGACAGAAATAACCCGCCTTGGCACTGACACTTGAATTTCACTTAAGTTCATCGCATTATTAATGACAAGATCAATATTACCAAAGCCGCAATAAGAGCTCTTACCATTCATCCTCCTCCTGGCCCCCCCTTTCCCAGCCACTGTGCTTTTTAATACTCCATCGCTTTTCAAGGGTATTCGCCTCAGCACTGGAAGGAGAATCGCCCACTGCCGGGGACAGTTCATTCAATCCCAGACAGCTGCCCTGATATATTTCTCCCGAGCCTTGAAACCTGAGTGATAAGGCTCAGGAGTGGAATAATCCACAGACTCTGTCTAATCGCAGAGACTGCCATGGCCTTGCTGAACTCTCCCGCTACAATTAGGTGATCACGCTGGCAGACAAGCCTGATTCATATCGTTTTACCATCAGTAAAGTGATATCTATCACCCCTGCGACAGACCCGTTATTGCCGCAAACCACTTCATCCTACCCAGTTAAAAATCCCTTGTAAAAGCAAAAAAGAGACTTGGACGTATTTTATGGCAAATTAACTTTTAACATATTCTTCCCCACCTTTTATTAAGATCACATTCACAGCTGACACTTGCAATGATATCTGTGCTCCTCGCCAGCTGCAAGGGCGGTACCGAGAGAGGGCTGGCAGCCCCTCCAAGGCATTGGAAGGGATTTAGGACAATCTAGAGGAGCGCTGTCCTCTCCTGCTGATCTCTCTTTGTTGACTCTGGAGGAAGCCCAGGCTAGGTGAGGCTAGTTATATGGGATGAATTCTACCCCAAAGACGAATCTCTGCCCCAAGGACAGCAAAGGCAGCAAACTCAAACTGAAGCTCTCTCTGGCCTATTGATACTGGAGAAGAGCTGGATCATCTTGTCTAGACAGTGCTTTTGTCAAGAAGGGTTGGAACAGATGGTCCTTGACATCCTTTCTAACCTGGTATTCTACGACTCTATGATACTGAACTCCTTTAGCTCTGCTCCTGCTGGACCCTTAATGCAAGGTAATGAAGACAAAAAGGAAACCTCATTGATTCAATGGGGCTTTGCTTCAGACCTACAGAGCACCCTGAAAAAAAAGCCACATTCCCTCAGTCCTACCCAGTGCAGCCTCTCAGACAGCACAGGGGAGGATGAGGGATTCATCATGATCTTCAGACTCCAGTAAGTTCTCATCTGCTGCCCATCCAACAGGTTTTGAAGTCCCCATCTTCTAATTTTGGTTTAACTGGTGTTACTGGAAATGTGGTCTGGTCCTGCAGACAATTGGTGAACTGCTCGGTTGAAAGCACACAGAGTGTGTCAGTGGATTCCATGGACCTCAGTGCTGAGCCTTGACCACGACTCTTCTTATTTGAAGGCAGACAAGACTCCACTTTTACACTACACCTCAGTTACTTTTTCCCTGAAGGAAATGTCTCACAAATGCAGAACAGTGGAAAACGGCATCATCCAGGACCACGTATACTTTTATTACATTTTCTTTCATCTCTGATTTTTTCTATTAAACCATTTCTACTATATCTGAACCTTAACAAAGCCAAAACTCAGGGCCACGAAGTGCAGCCAAGCCATTTCAGAAACATACCCTCACTACAGAACATGAACTTCCCGTTATGGAGGCTGCGTATATGCACTGATTGATCCCCAAACTGGCATTTCAATTTATTTCCCACTGGAGGACTCATTCATTATGAAGAAATAAGACTATTAAATGCATGATAAAGCATATTCATCAATAGATGAGGCTAGTGGTTATTTTACTGTAACTGTCTAAACAATAGCTGATAAATAAATCTCTGTGCAATCACATAGGACCTTTTAAAATGAATAAGGAAGCAGTAATTATTAAACAGCAGGTTAAAAAAAAAAGAAATGGTTTGCCAGCATTACCACCGTGCGCGCACACACAGACAGACAAACAGACAGAGGTTGTGCTGCTGCAGCTGTGACTGCAGGGCGAAGGCGGCTCAGATGCACAGACTGCCAGCAAGCTGCCGACAGACCTGCCCAGAGTCCCAGCGGTGCATGCAGGTATGTGTGTGCTTATGTGGTTACAAGAGAGCAAGCTCTTATCTCCAGCAGCAGCAGGGAAAGATGCCCAGAAGAGACCACGCAAGATGTTTTTATCAAGCCTATGTGTATCCATACACTTTTCTTTTTTTCTTTTTTTTTTTCTTTAACTGATTTTCCACCCAATCAGCCTCTGGGCAGAAGCAGGATGACTGTGCTCTACAAAGGTGTGCCTTTCTTTTAGATATATATTCTCTTTTTTTAAAGAAAAAGAAACAAGAAGAAAACCTGAGCATGTCCATGGCAGGGGAAGGATCCTTAATCATGGTCTTTCTCTCCCGGTCAATGACCCTCTGGCCTCTCTCCTCACCTTCTGCAGCTATTTTTCTCCTCACCAAGATGTCTTACAGGATCTCCTTCCAAGCCTTTAGCCTCCCAGTCCCATTGCTTCTTATTGCTTCACCTTCTCACTCTGGGAAGCTGCTCAAAGCCACTTACAGGGGCTTTGACTCACCATTATTCCCCACCTCCACCCTGGATCCTTGTGCATAACCATTTTTGTCTTGCCAGGAGTCTCCTGGAAGCAGGTTTTACTCTTTGTTCACACTCACCCAAAGATATAATGACTTGGAATAAAACTTTTAGCTGTGGTTGTGGTTGGGTGCAGGGTGGGGAGAAATGAGAATGGAGCAGCTGGATGGGAGCACCAAACAGTGCCTCAGCCCTTGGTGCCTATGTTCCTGTCAGTTTTGGTGAGTTTAACTTGGTTTGGCACCAAGGCAACTTATCCCACATCTGAATATAAAGCTATTGCTCCTATTTGTTCTTCTGAAGCTTCTTTAAAGTTTGAATAAATTAAACAAAAACTTGAACACAACCCCAAATTCTGGAGGTGAAGAGCTTCCTGAGATCTTCACAAAAGTCATGGAGGTTTCAGATGAAACCTCTCCCTCTGGAATAGCTAAAAAAAGTCATTTTCTCCATTTGATCACATTTCCTTTTGCTCAACAGATCTATTTTTTAACTTGCTAAACAGTCCAGCTCATCACTGGATAGCAGGAGAACTTGGGACAGCCTGTCATCCTGAGTTGCTCGGCAGTGTTGTGGTTTGCTTCAACAAGGCCAGAGGACAGGTGGCGATGACAGAGACAGACAGACAATGAGAAAGGAAGAGGAGGAGAAAGAGGAAGAGGACGAAGACAATCAAACCAGACTAGTCCTTTCTGTACCCATTTTTGAGGACATTGAACAACCCTACAACTGCTGCAACAATCCCATAAAAAATAATGGTCAGAATTTATTTTCTCCTTTCCATTTTTTAAATAAAAAAAGGTTGCTCAAAAAAACCAAAAACAAAACACAAACAAACAAACGAAAGGAAACAAAAAAAGGCAGCTCAATTCCCCTTTGACAATGTTCTTAGACCTCCAGGAAACCAATGTCAAGCTAAATAGATATGGCATAACTCAGCAGATTTTCCTGAGCTCTTACTGAATTATAAGCCATTATTTTATGGCTGCGTGTTTCAAAGCCTACATGGTCCCCGCCCGACAGAATGATTTACTGGTGTAGCAGGACACGGTGAGCTCATGACAGGGTCGGTGGGCAGATGTAACTATGCCCCTTCCATGGACTGTTCCAGGTGACAGTGGTCAAGCAATGTCTCAGATGTGCAGGTTGGTGCTGCTGAACCTCTGAGGACAGGTCCTGGAGTCGTAACCAACTGCCCTCACGCGCTGATTTAAGAGAAACAGAGGGGGGAACTAGTGACACACGAACGGCCGTGTTGGTCTCCATCCTGAGATAAATTGGTTATCTGTTTTTTTTTTCTCACTGTGCAGGCAATGGCAGTTTATGAAGCAGCTGTCTGAAAGGAAATTTACTGGACAATTAAAAGTGCTGACTTTCAAGCGGTGCTCTCGAGGTGGAGTCTAAAATTATTGGGTGTGAAATGCAAATAGATTTAACAGTTTTACTGCTATTTAGATGACGTTCACCCATTCCCAGCGATTTTTTCTCCCTTTATTTGCTCTGATTTTAAATGGTACCAACTTTCACAGGTTTTAACAATCTCAGACACATGCAGTAAAACCTGAAGCATGCTCCAAGGCTGAACAAACCCAAATCAGTGGTGTGTGCAGTGAGGGAGGGTGGGTGAAAGTCAATTCTACCCCCAACCCTTAAAAAAAATATTAATTTAGAAATAAGTCGGTAATTACATTCAGCTTTGGGTCTGATCCACAATCCTCTGAGGTGGTTCTTATTCAATAAGCTTCTGGCCAAGACCCAACAAACCTCCTACTTAAATAATCACAAATTGACCAAACTTGTTGCTCTCCAGCTCTAGGAAAACTTTCCTTGAGGAGGGATATGGGGAACTAAAAGGGTGGCAGTGGGTCAGGATCCAGAAAAATCTTGGGGACATCCCCATGGAGCACCCAGTTCCCCAGGTGGTCCCCTGGGGTTCAGCATGATCTATCCGAGCTAGGATGGAGTTTTAATGAGGTTTTATTCCCTGCCTACACATTACATTAATGACCCAAACAGTCTGTGGTTTAATTAAAGATTAACTGTTAAGATCAGTAAAGCAAGATTGTCTCATGCTGGTCAGGAAGGGCCCTGGACAAAGTGTGACGGGATGAACAGTGGCAGAGATAAACTGAGCAACCTTTCTGGAGCCTCCAGCACTGCAGAATTTGGAGTTTCATGCATTTTGGCTTATCTGACTTCATAGTTTAATTGCAGGCAAGTATCTGTTATTCCTGCTTACCTCCTCCTGGATTTCATAAAAGGTGCCACTGGAATGTTTACTACACAGAGGGATTTTCTGTGCTACTTGTAATGAACCTATTGTACCCATAATATCTGGTGCTGCAAGATTTACCAGTACTGGGGAGAAACATTTGTTTCTCAGACATTTTAGGCTGTTCTGTGAGGTCTATTTTATTTGGTACCAAAATAACTCTAATCTCAACCTAGTTTGAAGCCAACTCTACACATTCATTGTTTATCTTACTGTTTCTGTGCTTGTGACCTTCATTATCTTTTGAAAAGGGGATCAACAACCTCCCTTACCAGACTCTTCTATCCCTATCTTGTCTGTGAAATAATATTTGTTACTGCTTACAAATTACCGCAGCTGAATTCACATAGTAAGTTTGTGAGTGAAGTGTCTGTTGTTAGCATGTTCAGATAGGTATGTATATATATCCATATATCCACCTGTCCATCTGCCATGCCATCACCATGACCTCAGTTCTGCACAATTAGCTCTAATAAATTGATGTAACTATGCCAAAGTCCATACAAAACTCTGGCTTTTGCCCCGCTGTCCTGTGTAGACCTCATTTTGCTGAATTTCTTTCTCATCTCCCTCTTAGAATGCAGTTCTGCTGAAAGAGATCTGGCAAAGGAGTGTTTAAGTAAACCCAAAAATGTGATTTGTCTTGGTTTAGTCTCACCAAGGCGCTTGCTTACCACAAACCCTCCTCTGCCCTGGGTTTCCCCAAGCTGTGATGAGGACATGAAATACTCTTCCAGGTATCAGAGACACAATATGCCTGAATCAAAAGCAAGATGCAAGAAATACACAGTCTCTCTGCAATTTCTCTGTTGTTACCACATAACCCTGCTGAGGTGCCTGCAGGTGGTTGTGCTGTGGCCCCACGTATTGCCTGAGGATCAACTCTTGCTTGCCATGGTTCAGGTGAGGGTCAGCCACCCCTTCTCAGTCTGGGACTGCATTTGAGAGCTGCGAGAGTGGTACAACCTTCAGTAGGTCTCTCTCTCTCCTCTCCTTCAATTCACCCCCATCCAGTGAATCTGAAGCACGACTGTCTGTTTGCAGCTGTAATTATAGAAATTTATTCAGGTTTTCCTCCATTTCTCCTTCTGTGGAAATTAAACCTGATGTGGAGAAAGGAGAACAGTGTCTTGAATGTGAGTGCCTTTCGCTCCACACAGAGATGATATTCCTGTAAATCACCCATCACGACAACCCCCCCAAGATACTCCCCTGCAATCCAATAAATAATAATAATAACCATCCTACCAACTCATATTTCTGCAAGTTGTCACTCATTTATTTTTTTTGGCTCTTGCATCTGAAATAACTGAAAATATTCAATGGGATAATGAAAAAGCTCACTTTTAATTCTGAAATTTGCCAACCTGGAAGGTCTTTAATAATGATTATCTGACGAACATACACTCACTGGGTCTCCCTTTGGCAACTATGTTTTGATTAAATCCCTCTATATCTGTATATCATATATGCAAATGTAATTATAATCAGCTGGGGGGGTTGAACCATACAAATTTGAGGACTCACTCAAGTAGCTTTGACTTAGAAGGGACGGTGCTCCTAATTCAAATAAATAGGACAGCTCAGTGAAAACCATGCCTGTGCTGAGGGGATTTTGCTCCTGGTGCAGAGCAGAGCAGAAGTGCCCTCACACAACTTTTATTGTGCTTTTGTCTGGGGCTTCCCAGCTGCAAATGTCTCTGTTTACACCCTGTAGCTTGCAGGCGATGAGTCTGACACCTCCAAGAAGTATCACAACCGCTACTCCACCTCTTTATGGATGGGGTGTAACTTAGTGCATTCGTGTTATATGGTTGTTTTGCACAGAAGCATTTAGCCCTAAAAGCAGTGCACTGAAGGTCTGATGTTCCCAGTCAGAGAGAAGAGGGCATGTCCAGGGAATCCTGCCTTGAAGCAAAGACCCCTCCAGCCAGAAATAAGGATTAAATTAAATGCTTCCTGCATGCACTGGAATACCTAGACCTACTGGTATCTCCTTCCATGTGTCAGGCACCGTTGGGTCTGGTTCTCAAAACCTGGTGCTCCCTCAGGCCAGTGCAAGCCCTGCAGCCCCCAGCCCGGCTGCAGAACTCCCAGGGCAGGGATAGCCACAGCTCTGGCAAACATGCAGCCCCAGAAGCCAAGTGCCCAAATCACCAGCTCTGTAGGTAACACTCCATACATCTGTTATCAAGTGCTAGACATGATATGATGGATTCTTGAAGAGTGGGTCCAGTTGAATTGGGATTTGGTGAAAATTACATCAACTGGGACTAAACAGAGCAGGTGATAGTAAGGGCATTGACCTTGTTTTGAAGCGTGCTCTTAGCTGCTACTTGTGTAGGATCAATGGGGGCTGTTGGCCATTATGCAGAAATGTGATAACCCCAAATCTTTGGTGGTACATCCCAAAGAGGGCTGCAGTTCTTTGACTTAAAATGTTGGAAATTACAGGATGGTAATGACAAGTCTGGAGCTTCTCCTGTACACCATGGTACCTGTGGATTCATTCCCATAGGCTCTCATGGTGAAACAGAGCCAGTGCAAATGAAAAGAGAGGTGGGCTCCTGATAAATACGCGTATATGTAAACTTGTATATAAATAAATCTGTATCTGCACATTATTATTTTACAATGAGACAATGATCTTTAACTCTTTGCCTGTGTTCCCTAGCCTCTCATCTAGCAAGACCTGATTCTAACATATCCCATATTGGCTTCTTGGGGGGAAAAAAAAACACTAACAGTCTTTATCCTTTCTTGTTTTGAAAAATCAAATCATGTTTGGACTGCATGAGATTTTCTGTTAACCGGAACAAATTAATACAAACTTCAGGTCATGGTCCAAATAGTGAAGAAAGCAAAAGAAAGGAAGGCCAGAGCAAAGCTAAAGGGTTGCCTAGGGCATGTGATTTTATAGCTGCTGAAATGTCAAAAGTATAAGGCTGTACCATGGGGTGGGGACAGACACACTTTAGGGGCTTGTAGACTCAGAGATTTCTAGATGGGATTTTACAGTGAATAGAAGATACAGACAGGAAATATTTTAACCAAGAAAATATACATGGAGTTTTGGGAAGAAATCAGGGGCGCGGGGTCAGGAGAGAAAGGAAATCATGCATAAGGTTGTGTTTAATCTTTCTGGATTGGCACTAATTAGGAAGAAGCCCAGGCACTAGCTGCTCACCCTTTTGAGGTATGGGCTAGCCAGGCTTCAGCAGGGAAAACACACAGAAAAACACAGGGTTAGTAAGTTGAGATCAAATTCAAGTGAGAGCTACACATCCTTCTCTAATGAAAGTTACTTAAATGTGGTCAGCACTGAGCCCACCTTCTTATCGAATATGCCCATCGGACCGAATGGAGTCTGACCACCACATCTGGAATGAAAGAGCTGGCAGCCAAGCGGGAGTGAAAGGGAGAGCAGAATGGTGAAACCTCTTTCATAAGGCTATTTCATTTCAACAGTGTCAAAGAATTTTATTTCAAATGTCATTTGATTCATTTCGTTTTGACTTTTGTATTAAAACACTAATTGTATTATATATGAATGTTGATGTTCTATTAATATAGTAATATGCTAATATTGTGGTATAACATAACAGTCAATACAAAATGAATGGAAATGACAGTGCACATACCAGATGTGTGAGCCCCATCAAAAATGAAACTTTGCCTGGCCCCAAATATTTTCAGAATTTCTTTCCCCCTCCAATTTCATCTGTTCCCCTCATATTGGATCATCCCAAACTCTGTGAGAGAGCTGAAGGGAAGAAAAAGTTTGTAGGGTGGCTTCTAGCAATTGCACAGCCTATGCAGGTTCCCACATGACCTCCCACATCCCAGGGCAGAAGACCTTTGGACAGAAGACCTGTCCCCTCAAGTCTCATTTTAAATGTGTGGCCCTTTTCCACATCCTCCTTCTCTTGTTTTCAGCTGCAAATTCATGGAGTCCCTCCCTCTGTGCTCCTTCCAGCCCATCAGGCCCCACACAGCAGACTTAGTGTAAAGAGCCACAGTCATTCCTCTGCTGATGACACCAAGAAGAACAGGAGACAGTGCAACTGCTCAGGTACTGGTATGAGGAACAGAAAAGCTTTAACCCAAAACAAAATTCAATGAATCTGAAAAAAAGGTTTGATTTTTGACTGAACTCCTTGTGACAGCAGCTACTGCCTTTGCGCATGATTTATGACAGAGCTTTCCTGTAACACTAATGTTTTGTGAGCATCTAGAACTGGTTTGAAAGAGGGTCCCCTCCATTACATGGAAAATACGGGCACATTTTTCCTTTAAACAGAACTGAAAAAAAAATAAAATAAAAAAATAAAGTATGTTTGAGCCTCTTGCTTTTTTGAAAACAAAACCTTTTTTTTTCCCAGTTGAATCCTTAAAATCTGTTGCCAAAACCCCAAAGCTTTTGCATTTTTGTCAAAAAAACTAATACAATTGGGTTTTGAGGTATTCTCTTGGCAAGAAAGCAACATTTTGAAGCAAGCAGATGCTTTCTGTAGGAAAATGTCATCTTGTCAAAAGCACAATCTTCCTTCTTCAAGGATGTTTATGCCAGCAAGTATTCAATCAGCTCTGTTAGCATCCCTTACCCTCTTCCAGGGATAGTGACATGGTGACTGCTTTTTAAAAAGATGAGCCTTCCAAGAATAGTTACTGAGGTTTCATGACTTTCTGATCATATCAGGGCTTGGTACAGAGGATTACAAAAGGAGCCAGTCTTATATTCCAAACTATAGGATCCACCTAAAGCATGGCATGCAATTGCTGTTAATAAAGTGACTCCACACTTAAATGCAATTCCTCTGTTGTATAAATATATATTTCCTCTGCGGGACACTGTGGTTACTTTAAGAAGCTGGAAGACATCAGAGCATCATGTTCCAAGCTTGGCATTGAACATGAAGCCACCAGAATTAAATCAAAGCGCTTCTTTCTGGCAGGCGAAGCAAGTGTAATGAAAATTCCAGCCTTGATCCTCTGCCAGTGGTAGGCAGCAAATTGAGTGCATGCCTACCACTCCCAAAATGAAGTCCCTCAGTCTTGCCCAGGATGCCAACTACCAGAAGTACAAAAGATGAAAACAGTCTGCCAGACACAGCAAACGAAAGCACTCTCTTCATTAAGAGGAGCTTATTACTTTCTTCCAGCTCCACCCATGAGCAAATCCATCCTGCTTGATCTTGTTGGGACTAATGAAGGGAGGTATTCCAGGAAGGCTTTTGAGATGTCTCCTCCAGCCACTAGGATCTGCCCCAGTTCCTTCCCAAAAAAATGCACATTCCTTCCAACCATGAGGTACAGGATCTCTGCAGTTGTAAAGGCAATACCCAGTGAGGCTAGCTGGAGAACCAAGGAGAAACATCAGCAGGAAGAGAGGAGACCAGGTTTGGAGAGAAAGCAGGTTCGCCAGGCTGAGTGGCTTTCTCTCAGTCCTAAAGATCTGAGTAATATAAATTATTAAGAAGTGAAGCTGTCTTTCTTCAAAGCAAACATATCTTAATGGTGGAATGTGGCATCTACTCTGCGGCTGGTGCTGTGGAGCCGCGTCAGATTGTCTGCTGCGCCGACCCGGGCAGCTCCCCTTTCGCTGATGGTAGAAGGAGCCGTGGTCCAACCCCTCCAGACAGTAAGGAGCCTCAAATGCGCACCCAACCCCCCACCAAAACAGAGCCATCATAGCAGTCACAAAAATTAAGCTCTCGAGAATTTGTGTTTGAGAGCAATATTGAGATCATCTGCCTTTTGATGCTGGTATACTAAGATGTCTGATAAGACCTCTCCACCCCAGGCCTCCTCTTATTCTCTGTCTACCTGAAAAACATGCCCACATACACCTACATTGAACAATGCTTGTCTCACCACCCACCCACACATTGGTCACCTGAGCCCTGAGCCTAGCCCAAGACATCTGATGGGAGAGGAGTGAAGGCAAATCCTTAGCTGGAGAAAAACATACTTTGCATTCATAGACCTTGTGCCTTCAGAGCAATTCCACTGAAGCTACAGAATTGCTTCAAATGAATAGAAATGAGGCTAAAAAGCAAGCTTTTCCTGCTGGCCTGATGTAGTCGCTGTAAAAAGCTTGGGAATATAGCTACAGTACTGGATTCAGGGAGGCAAGGGGAGGGGGTTCAAAATGGCTCAGTCCTATTTTCTGCAGGAAGAATAAGGTCAGATCAACACCGAGCGCTTTTGAAGGTACCATCCTGCACTGAACAAGAAAGCGAGTCTTTGAAAATGCTGAACAAAAAAAAGGGCCTTTGAGATTTTTATTTGAAAGTTGTGAGAACAGCATATCCCGATTAGTGAACACCCCCTTTCAAAAACACCAGATGTCTTTATCTATACATTTATTTCAAGAAACGTGGCCATTTAATAATTAATGTCTATAAGTGCCTCGCTATGAAAATGCAAAATGAAATATTAAATAGAATTGGTACCAAATGGGAGGACTTCTGAAAGGGAACGAACGAGAGCCATGTCATTCACTATTCCCAGGGAACAGCCCCAAAGATCTAGAGCAGAATGAATCCAGGTGGATACACACGAAGAGCTTGGTAGCAGAGGAGAAGGTGGGTCACCAATATTATTGTCAGAAGCCCTGGCCCCTTGCAAAGTGGGACCTACAGGAGACAAATTACTCCCAGCAGCAGCTGTCTTGCTCTCTGTGTCAAATTTAGCACCATTTTTGACCAGGCACACGCAGAGCACCTTCTAAACCACAAATTGGTGAAGTTTGAAGCTAAATAGGAGTAATGAAAAGTGCAGCCCATGGAGATAACATCACAGGCTGAGATTCATGGCTAACCTCCCTCCCCATCCTTTCAGAAGCTCCTGATTCACTGCTGATAGAGAGGACACTTTGAAGTGACCTGAGAGTTCTCAGCCTTAAGTCTGAGCAAGTCATTTCTATCACCACTGTTGGCAAGAGCCAAGGTTACTAATTGTGTCTAGACTAACAAAGCCTGGATAGGATGCTGATACAGATACCAGGAGTATTTAGTGTAATAAACAGCTGGAGAGTAAAGTTAAAGTTCTCACTGCAGAGCTCAAACAACTGGCTATTAGAAACCAAGCTGGAATTGCTGTGGGTTACAGATAACCACCTTTCTGCTTGCGCTAGGAATTTACATCTTTGTCTGGCAGAGGTGGCACTTTCGGGCAGGCTAATTTTTTCATGTTTTCCTGGACCTTTCTTCTCGGAGATGTGGGAGGGTGTTACCTATGTTCCTGGTGTTCCAGGATTCCTGATTGGAGCTGTTGAACAGCATTTCGAGCTGTGCTGATGACTAGTAAGGCATGTGCAAATCCAACAAACAGTATGCTAATGGTAGATCCAACGCTTCTGATTAAGTGCTGACCCTAGCACAGCAGTGTCGGCTGCATGTCAGCCTCCAGCAAGGCTGGACATGAGCCTCAAAGCTCACATTTGTATAGGAAACCCTCAACAAAGGTACAGCAGCACTGGATACTGGCAGTCAGATATAAGATGCTGGGTTTGACAGCTGAATTCCCATGCTGAAACTCTCCTCCACGCCCTCATAAAGCTGCTGTACACAAGTACAGCGGAGTGCCTGCCCCATCATATGAACTTTGATTTCCAGCTATGTGTAGCTACCACCATGGTGAGACTGTCCTGCCGTACTCTGCCTCCAGGAACAGGCACTGCCAGCAGATAACCCCAGCAGACTGGTGCTGCGGTGCTGTGTGTGAAGGGATGGGAACAAACACAGATACACAGCATGAGGAGAAACCTACAAAATAGAAAGATGTGGCTCTTGTCGGGAGCACACTGCAGCCTTTTCCAGAAGACAGCAGGAGCTGCTCAAAATGTGGATTTTCATGGAAAGGTAAAGACATTGCATTGATCATGAGCAGAAGAAGGAATAAGCTCTGGGCCCAGAGCAGCTCTCCTTTACTTGAGCTTTATAGTCCAATTCCACACATCAAAAAGTGCTACCCTGAAAGTAAGAAGAGACTCTGGAATCCATTTCATAACATGAGGTTAAATTTTCAGCTGGCTGAAATCTCCATAAGCCTAACCCAGCAAACGTCTTATAAACAGCTCAGATATGTCCCGCTCAGCCTGAAAACGAGAACCTCCTTCATATGTTTGCCCTCCAACTCCACACGTTGGAAGAAAGCATGAATACTTTGAATCATCCCCAGCCAACTGGATATTCGTTATTTTCTGTATTTATTTCCAACTCCAGGATTAAGAAAATGACTCCAGTACTATGACATCCATACAATTAAATGTATCGTTTTCCCATCAGCTGCCTGGCTGTGCCAAGCCGGGCAGCTCGCATCCCGTCGCCATATGGAATGCATCTCTGCCTGCACAAGACTTGAACGTGACAATTAGAAACGGGCTGGGTTTTCCCCCTGCCCCCATAAGCAAGAAAGCACTCTGGAAGCATTTAGTGGGGCTGGGAGACTTCCTTGTATTAGCACAGCAAAGGGCATTTATCAGCTCTTTCAACTGGGACTGAACCATGGACTTTAACGGAGAGCTCTCACAGGAGATGATGTGGAGGGGCCCACATGGAGGCTGTTGTCCAAGTCTTCCTGTCCTAAGCAGGACTGATGGCCCTGTGAGCTCCAGAGAAGCTCCTAGAACCCTGCTGAGGGATCTCCCCTACCCTCGGTATCTTCCCCCTAGCCACGTCCTGACAGAAAATGTTACACAGAACAGTTCAAAATTTGAGTAGTCAGTCTTCATGGCCATTTGGCTGGGGCTTTCCTAGATGCCTATCAGAGGTGAAGTGAATCCTGATTCTTTAAAAGCCAGATGAGAGCTCCAGTTCAAAGCTGTCTCGTATACAATTCCCCCAAAGTCTTTTGAAGGTACCAGCCTCTGCTCCCTATCACCTTTGCTAAAACAGAAGGTGTCATAGAGTAAACCAGCATGGGAAGGTTTAACTGCAAAGCAAATGATTGGTACCGTGCAAAGAGCACAAAGACACTACTCTTTCCCCAGAGTTACTGCAGATCCTGCTCATCTCATGCCCATCTTCCAGTAGATGATCTCTGGAGAAAAGAGAACTCTGCTCTGCAGGGCAGCCAGCACTGCCAGGGCTGAGCAACAGCAGTTGCTTCCACAGACATGGACATGATAGAGGAATTAACCTGAGCTTCTCTGCACTTACTGAACCAGGTCTGACCTTCTTTTTTGCAACCTCCTGAGATGACCTTGATCTTGTTCACATTCCCAGTGCTCCTGAGGTTGGGTTACATCCTTGGTTCTGGACTCTGTTTTAAGTCTCCCATGAATAACAGTGTCAGATCTTCACACAGCTATCTCAGGAATGTGGCCAGGCTGATCTCCATGCTTACTCAAGGTGACATTGATTCATTCTCCCTCTCACTGGCTGGATTACATTATGAGAATGTGCTTCATAACATCCTTACTTATCCACCACCACCACCTGGCTCCCATCGCTGACCTCCACCTTTCTCAGCCCCCACTCTGGGATTTAGGGTTTTCTCATCAACAGAACATGCAATGCGAGGCACTGAGGGTTTGGGAACAGGCTGAGAGATTACATTTAGAGAAGTATCAGAGGTCAGGTTTTGAACTCAGGCCCTATCCCTACAGTCCAATCATCTCATGATCGCACATCAATGCAGAAACCAGGCATACCTCCAGTGAAGGCAAAAGAGCTGGGAATGGGAGAATCACTCCCAGATTCAGAGCTCATGATCCATCCAAAGGGGAGGAACTTCACCTTAAGTGATTTGCAAGAAATTCCTTTTGTATCCAAACCCCTCATACAGGACTGTAGCCTCCTGCCTGTTCATGTCCTGGACCCACAGCACCTTGTGAGTATCTGTGCTCAAGGCAACACTATAAAAGAGACATCTCTTCTTAACCATAGAGGTGATCTATTTATAATACATGGCTGAAAGGTGTTTAGGCAAAGGATCAGGATTTGTGAAACAAATCCAGGTCTGGGGTTTTTTTCCTAGGGAGATATTAAAAAAAAGGATTCAGCTTTGGAAAAAGACAACAAAAAGCAAGGGGAAAAGAAAAGACAGGTTGACATCTGGAGTGCTGAACAAGGCCCTCTCCTCAGGCTGACCTAGTTACAGTGTTTGGGGAGAGCGCTGTAATCCTGTTCAGCAGGAGGAACAAGCAGCTGAGGGCTGAATTCAGCCTTGGAGTAAACAAACACAGCTCTCACCACGTGAGCTCTGCACATTTCCACCAGGTCTCTAATCTGATCGTGATCATCTAGAGCTGCAAACGTCCTGACCAGCATGGAAGAAGCAGCTTGGAGCTGCCCATGTGATGCCAGGAGAGCCCAGATACATCATGTCCATGGCTGATTTATGTGCTGGATGAGGGGCAGCTCTCCCCAGCCCAGCCCTGTGGCTCCTTGTGTGGTTCTTGTGCACAAACAGTAAGGAGGACAACCAACCAGGCGGTGCCTCTGCCAAGGGAAACAGCAGCCACAGTGATCCAACCTCCTCCCTGCTTCTCAGGGACACAAGTCTTGTGGCAGTGATGTACCAATCACAGGCCACGTTCGGGTCAATGATGCTGGGGCAGAGCCATGCCCCACTCTCTCCTGCGTGCTCAGATTCTTCTGTGCACGTTCCTCGCTGTCGGGCAAAGGAGGTTTTGCATGAAACTCTCAGCAACGCACAGGTGGAAGGGAGCACCAGTAAGACTAGCTGCATGAAGCTACTGCCATTACACGACCACTTGCTGGGGGAAAGGGCTGCTGGGCTCTGCAAAAGGCTCTCTGCTGGGCTCACGCCTATTAGTTTGACTCTTTGGTGCAGTAAGGCTCATATTTGAAGATATTTCTTGTTTTTTTTCACCCGGGCACTGCATGGAGGAAGCAGAGCAGATAAAGTCTGCGTCTACAGATGTAGGCATGAAGCTGAGATCTGAGCTCATGCCAAAGGCCACCTTCTTATAGCCTGCGTAGGGGAATCTCAGGTTGCAGGAGACACACTATCTTTCATTGTACGGCACTGGTCAGGGAAATCAACTGTCTTCAACCTGGCTCACTGAAGCAATTCTAGCTCTCAACAAAACTTTTAATATGGAGCAAGAAAAACACCAAAACACTTTGGAAATTAACTGGAACTCTGGTTCACTGCCTGTATTCTCCCAAATGATGACAAAAGAACCCACCTTCAAATGAAATAATTGCTGAGATGTCGGCATGTTTCCTACAAAGCAAACCTATTTTTCAAGTTGAAAAAACAGGAGCTAAAAGTGGTGCCCACAGGACTTTCTTTTGAGGTTGAAGTCCATCCACAGGCTGCTCTGGGCAAAGTGCAGCTTTGATTAGACATTGCCAAACAAAACTGCTGGGATTTTTTTATAGTCAACTTTACCTCTTTCAAGCTCGCTACTAATAAGCTTTTAGCAAAGCCAATTCCAATATAAAATCATGTTATTTACAGTAAAAGTTGTCAGCCCGAATGTTTCCTGGGATCTTTTGTTCACTGAAGATTGTATCTTCCTTTGAAAAGGCAATGTTTTGTATAGCAAGTTGCTCAAGGTATTTTGGCATGAAGCCCTCCAGTTGTGAACAGGAGGGTAATGCAGACAACACAGAAGTGAGATAAACAAAAAGGGTGTTTTGGAAACATGGGGGGTTAAATCAGCGGTTTTTGGCTATCATACTGGTCCAGAGATGAGTTGTGCAGTTGTTGCTCAATGCAGAACAAACTGGGGAAAACTATATCTGATAAGAAGGGGCCAGAGACATGAATTTCTGAACTGGAAAAAATAAAGTCAAAGAGAAGTCAGGGTGAAGCTGTTGGATCCACAGAAAGGGGTCAAAGAGGAGAAGGCCAGTTAGTCATGGACAAAACAAGCCCCAACGTCTCTATCAGTGAGGCCTTGGAGAGATGGAGAGATGCCGTGTACTGTAAACGCCACCTCCTGTAAACGCCACCTCCCAGGTCAATGCCCTTCAACTCCTGTAAGAACAAAACAGTCCTGTTCATTTTGCTGCAAGGGGTGTGCACTCTAGACCGACAAGAAACCCAGTGTTTGCTGTAGCAGCCTCCCCTTCTCGATAAGAGCTGCCCTTAGGACAATCCCATCGGTCTCCTAAATAACCAGACCTCCTGTTAGCCCTCAGCAGCACCCCAGTAAGCAATTTATTTCCTATTAGGTCTTAAGACAGTTTACAATAAGCCAGTAGTTTTCAGCACATTGTGCTAGACCAACACTACATTTCTATTATCATCTTCACCCCCTTTTTCCCCCACCCTCCCCAAAAAAAAAAAAGATACTCATTTTTTTCTTCATTATAAGCACAGAAAAGCCTAGCCTAATAAAAGTAACAGCTAGTGGAGAAAAGGCAGGACTTCTCATTAGATACAAACACTGAAATATCTCATGCTCCTTCAGGGATCTTGCCACTCTCCAAACCCATCTAGATCTGGTGCTATTTGGGGCTCACTCTGCAGCAGATCCTCGGAATTTTGCAATTTTAAGCAAAGAAAGAGAAAAAACAACAATAAGAACAAAACACCAAGGTCCTCTTTGCCCCAAAAGAGAACCAGATTCCTTCTCTCTTTCTCGTTTAACAAAATCTCATAACTGTAGGTGAAAAGCATAAGTTTGGGAAGAAAAAGGGTGGCCTATTGATAAGATCAGGGGTTTTTTTAATTAAAACAAACTAACAAGGCTGTATTGAAACTTTCCAACCTTCTTTGCATTTTCTTTTGCTGAAACTTAAGATTGCATCCACACAGTTTGGACCCTGCCATCTGAAAAGCCACAGACACCTTGCTTAGCGTATCTTAGAATGGTCCCCAAGCCCTTCTTCCCCCATAAACCCTGTCCCATGTTTATGGGGCTGTGAAGAGCCAGTGATATCGTACGGACCTTAAATATTCCTCTTGGGCTGCTGATGCTGCCTTGAGAGAAGCCTTGTGCTGGGCGTGCTCATGTGTTTGTCACCCTTACCATGCTCTAGAAGCACCCAGCTTCAGGGTCCCTTCTTCCTCCTGCCACCCCAGTGATAGATCCAGATGGTTGCTTGCTCTGCCAACCAGCCAATGTCTATGGCTGCGCTCTGGGTAGAGTCCATTTGGCCATTTGCTTCCAAGAGTACCATTGAAGACTCCAACTGCAGCATAGAGCTAATGTTGGGGAATGAGATTGACTTTGGTCTGTACCCACCACTAGGTCTAGGGTATGGGTGCTTGCATCCATCACAAGCCCAAGCTCATGAAGACAAGAACAAGACAAGGGAGGTGTCAAACATGCCCAAGCCTTTCTACTGGCTTCTAACCCCTTTCTTCTACTGCTTGTGACCATGGTGTCCGCCACCCAAACCCACCTGGGAATCTGTGGAAGCCCCAGGGTGCTGTGAGCAAAGGCCACCCATGAGGCAGCTGTACCAGAGGTACAGCCGTGCTTTTTTTTGAGGGTCACTGAGAAAGAAAGATCCTTTTTTTTGTTGGTGATGAACAGGCATCTTGTCCTTGTTCAGCACAGAACGTGCCTCCTGCTGCCCTGTGTCACATGTGCAAGCAGAGGTGGGACAGTCTGCCCGAAACCTGATAAAGGCACCATGTGCAGTCCAAGCAAAGATAACTCCAGGGGCAGCAGGTCAGAAAAAGCTGGAGGTTTTTTCCTTTAGGATGAGCCCCTGTAAAGGACAAGCCAGAGTGGTTTCAGGCCAAGCGGGAACTGGTAAAAAGATCCTTTCTCCATGCCCACTGGGATGCTAAAAGCTTAGAGCAACTTTCCTCAAAACAAAAAGCAGCAACCAGTGAAAGCACATAGAACGGAGTGTTCCAGGCGGCAGAGCACCCACTGGTAGGAAGTGAATCAGCGCTGATCAAAGGGAAAGCGTAAGGCTTGACCAATGCAAAAGCCAGTCCCGCTGTTCCTCCCCAGTAGCCACAACAGGTTGCACCACGAGTCAGCTGGGAACTTTCTACTGGAGCTGATTTTTTGTGATAGAAAATAACATTTCTACAAAGCTAAACTATATCATGGGAAATGCTCTTTTTTTTTTTTTCCAATCAAATTGAATTTTTGATCCAGCAAGTCAAAATGAAACATTTCCTATTGGACTAGTTTAAGCCAAAAAGGAATGTTTCATTTTGTGGGAATTATCTGAAAACTTCTATTTTCAAACAGGGCTCTAAAAAATCCTGCTCCTTTTCCCTGTTAGCATATTACCTAGTGGAAAGTTCCTTCTCCCACATGCTCCTCTTTACCACCTACGACTGGTCCCCTTGGAAAATTACTTCTCCCGTTAAATCCCCTTCACACCAGCACTAGTACCTTGAACCTGGGGAGCTGTTTCACCCCACCAGACCCCCAGCACACCAGATTTTCTGAAGAAATATGCCCACAACCCAGCGTGGCAAAGCAGAAAATGTGACCCATGCTTATAGTATCTCCCATCCCCCAAAGCCATTTTCTCAGCTATATGTAATATTCCTTTAAAAAGGCTTTTGGCTCCATCAATAATCCAAACAGATACCAGGGGTCTAATTAGCAGGCTAATTGGAGAGCACAGTTAGGAGCACACTCAGACAAGAATCGCAGCGAATATTTTGTCAGTGGGAATGAGCAAAGAAGAAATGCTCATTTGCACTAATGACCTTGTTTTATCGCTGATTTATAGGCAAGGTCTCAGCCCCATCGAGCCTTGGCATAAAGCAGTGTTTGACCATACCGAGATATAGCCAGACTGAGGAACACCTAACCCCTCGGCTTCACCAACGAAGATTTTATTCCCACATATACTAATTTCACATCCCACGCGCTATTTAGAACAACTTTCCAAACAGCTTTCCAATCTGTATGACATTGAGAGGGGGGGGTTAATTTTATAAGCATTTCCAGAAGTTTCAATTATGTCATGTATGTGTCACACAAATGTATAGCAGCAGGAAATAGTTGAATTTCAACACCTAAAATTAAAAATTTTCCAGGGTAGCAGTCCTCTAACAGTCTGAAGGAAAACTTCCTCTGTTTCACTCCTAGAGGTTAGTTTTAGGTGAGAAATCCTATCAGAGATGACAAGATCTTTATAGAGCAGATCTCCTACAACACTGAGGGCTCTTTACCCCTATAAACTCATGCCTGCACACATACACACCCCATCACCACGAGTAAATAATTCTAATTAAACACTAGTTTCTCTGCCTAGAAGTTTGAAATTCTTATTATTCTGCAAATATATTTGGGGCTTTACTAATACCCAAGCCTGCTCAAAAATCAGCATTTCTATTTCTCTACCTGGTTTGGTCAGTTCAGCCTCAAATTGCACCCATACAGGTAATGATGTCTCCCACTTCGTGTCCTCTTTGAGCCAGGTGTCTGCCCAGGCCATCTCCCAGCCTCTCTCATAGCAGTAAAGCCAAGGCACATCCTCAGGGACATATTCCAGGTCAGGGAGAGGCACCCAGGCAATAAACATGAATTACTCTTGAACTGAAATGTTTCCATTCCATTTGAGAAATCAAATGTTTCACTTAAACCTCGAGTGAAAAGATGCTGCTATTTTTTTCCTGATGGGAATTTCTGTTTCAATCAAAGTTCTGATTTTGTGGGAAATACATATTTTTTTCCTACCGAAACCCCTTCAGCAGTGGAATCCTTGGCAAGCTTCACTCCTGGCTATTATATCAAGGCCTCATTTGATTGATTTTGAAAGATGCCACAGCCTTGGGAACACCACATGGCATTCACAGCACCATGCGAGCTCCAGTACTGTGGAAAGGCTGACGAGCGTGTGTGAAAATCCATTGCTTTATTAACTGTCAGTGCTCTGCCAGATCGTGTTCGCTCCTGCTCAGAGGTACGTACGACC
The DNA here is from genome assembly GCA_013396935.1 of Baryphthengus martii. Classification (NCBI taxonomy): domain Eukaryota; kingdom Metazoa; phylum Chordata; class Aves; order Coraciiformes; family Momotidae; genus Baryphthengus; species Baryphthengus martii. Next base: position 91,113 of record VWZK01014581.1, read on the forward strand.
GGCGGTGGACATGCTCGGGGGCTTAAAGGATAATAGACATAAGTGGCACAAAATATTTTCATTGTGCAGTCAAGCATATGCCAGCAAATACGTATATATATTTTTTTACGAACAAAGGGCATGGTTTTTTGCACAAAAGAGCCTCTGCATTGCAAACAGTCCAGGTGGTCGGGGTTCGCAGCTCCCTTTGGATCATTCTTGGCTTTGGAGCTGGGCAGTGTCAGTCTTCGCTGAGATGCAGAAACACCTACATGTTTTGACAGCCCCTTCCGCTGCTCATCTGAATTTCATAGTGCGGGCTTCGGGCTGTGCCAGTGCACCCTTCCAGGTAAGGTTTCTGCTGATTCCTCTCATTTACAAATACAGCAACAATGGCCATGTGCAGAGCGTTTTAACGTGTCTGCCTCTAGTCCCTGGTCTCAGGAAGCTGAGAACTGCCTGGCTGCAAATATTGTCATGTCTTGTGGTCTTGTGACATTTTCCAGCCCTTTCTAAATAAATAAACCCCATCTTATTCCATCTTTTTTTTTTTGCAGAAGTCATTCCTAGCTGCCCTAGGAGACATTTGCCTCTCCCACATTAGGAGACCGGGCAAGTCCTCTTTTGCGAATCAAGAGCCCTTTCCAGCACATCCCAGCTTTGCAAGAAAGCCCAAGCTCTCAGCAGGGATGACAGTCCTTTGGTGGCTTCAGTCCCTCCTCACACAACCCATTTGTTTCTTAGCGCCTGGTGGTGCTGCAGATTTTCAGTGTCTATTCTGGATGGTATTAACTGGGCAGGACATCATGAAAAGAGACAGATGCTTTGGTTTAAAACAAAAGAAAAAAGAAAAATCAGTGCCTAAACAAGGGACTTGGCTTTGCCTTGTAACATTCCATCCATACAGGAGCAATCAACCACCCTGGGTTTATGGGACAAAGGATCAAAACAGACCAAGAAGGAATATAATCTGGGAATCTACTACCTGCTAAATTCCCTATAAAGGATAACAAGTTGCAGCATTCCTCCCAGCTGCAAAGTACAACTCCTTTATCTTTGAATGCATTGATAACTCTGCTCAGTCCTACAGTCACTTCACCTGCAATTAAGTCACACTTTTCCTCCCGCCACAGAACCGCAAGGGGAAGTACAGACTAAGCCAGATGGGGAAACAGCAGCATGAGCAGAGGCTGAGGTGCAGAGGAGAGAGCTCTGCACTTGGAGACTTCAGAGAGTGCATGAGCTGAAGGAGGGGCAGCAGCAGGTCATTGCTTCAAGGCTGCATCTGTGCACTGATGGAAACTCAGACCTGCTGATCTTCATCATAGGAAAGCCAGCCCCTAACTTCCCAGGTGGGAAAACTCACCCATGTGGGGAACCAGCTCAGCCCAACCTTGAGCTCCAGCCCTGCAAGCAGGAGGGAGTTCAGCCAAAAAAAGTCACTTGGCTCTGTTCCAGCCCTGCAGCTTTGGTGGCCCTTCCTGCGGGCAGCACAGGCACGGCCGGTTCGGTAGCTCGCCCAGGCGTGCTGCTGCCACAGCTCACCATCAATACCAGGCACTGATCCTCTCCATCAAAGCAAAGCCAGCAAAGTCAAAGGCTTTGTCTCATATCAGATAGTAGATTTAATTAAAAATGCCCAATCCGTGTAGCTAATGAACAGTCTCTGAATTCCTTTTTTGCATCACTTTGAGTTTGAGATTAATCTGAATGCACAGTTTAGACTACAGCTTCTAGCAAGAGCAAGTTTGATTGTTACAACTATGATTTTTCCTTTCCTGCCCCTGAGGCTTTCACATGCCATAAGTTAGCTTTGGAGCAAATCCCCAGTGCAAAGAAGGCCCCAAGTTTAACTGTAACTCCTGTCACTGACTCTATGTTGTTCTCCAGTTTTTCTGATTTCCTGATTAAATATGCAGCTGCTCTTGGATTCTGTAAATATGGCCCAAAAAGGAGAACTGTGCAATGGCAATAATATTTGGCACAAACACATCTGTCATCCACCTCTCAGCCATTCAATGGCCTTTTTATACCTTTAACTACCACATAACCCTTTCTTCCCTCCCCCAAGATGTTCACCATTTGGAGCTGGAGGAGACCAAGGTGAACCAGGAGGCAGCAATTCTGCACCAGCTGGAAGGGTGCAGAGCTGGCAGGGGAGGCTCACATGGCCACCTGGGCAGCAAAACCCTCCGGGGAGTAAGTCCTCTGAAAAGCCTGGAGCTATGCCCTTGTGCTCGTGAGCCAGCCCTTGTGTGATTTCTGTTGTTGGTTTACACCAGCTCTAATTTACTCTGAGCTGGAGGCTGTACTGGGTCACCAAGATGCCACAAAGAAGGGATTGCCAGACCCCAGTAGACAACAGGGATTCAGAGAAGTGCCAAGAAGCTTTTGAGAATGCCAAAACTGTTGAGGTCTCAGCTGCCTTCCTTGTGCAGGCACTTCTGGAAAGCCCCTTTAATGTTTAATTAGTGTATGAGCTACATGCCAGTGCCTGGCAAGCGAGAAACCTTCCTCTGCTGTCTCTTGAGATGCCCAGGTAAAACCTCAGCCAGCATAAAGTCACTCGCCTCAGTCAACACAATTACATGCCATCTGTATCTAGGCTTGTAGTATTCAAGGTGTCAACTCTCCACATAAAGAAAGGAAAGCAGAAGCATCAGGGCAGTGTGGTGCATCGAGGCTTTGCACACCTCCAGCACCACAGCTCCAAGATAGATTCACTGGATTACCTCAGTTCAGCCCCAAACATTCCCTATTTAACAAGCCCAGTGTCCAGCAGGACACCTGACGTCCCCAACGGACCATGATGAGCCCTGGAGGTACAGGCACAAATGACCATTACATCAGATGAATGTTGTAGTTTCCAGCACCCAGGTTACATTTACAAACAGCTGATTTGCAATGGAAAAAAAATGTGAAATGAAGTCACCAAAACTGCTGTCCCCTCTCCCAGCAGCAAACCTCCATTGCTGGTGTATGACCACGGCCAGTGGTTTCCTCCTGCCCAGTGGCTGGGACCATCCCCACACAACTGAGGGTGGGGGGCACACGTACTGTTATTCTCAGTAATAAGATGCCTGTCAACATATAAACCAATTAGGTGCAGCTTTTGTGTTCAGAATAAGGCTGGGCAAAGTGCTTTCCATGAGTGAGTGCTTTCAAGTGAAAAATAGCTTCTGAAAGAATCTGGCAGTTTGCACATGATGTTTCAGTTTGCTCAGGGTTTGTTTTTTCTTTTTTTTTTTTAAATTCAAGTAATGAAAATTCTCACATTGTTTCAAACCAAGAAACTGCATCTCAGTTTTCAACAATCCTTCCCTCACACACACACTCAGATGCTTTTAGCTTTTCTTTTTTTTTTTTTTTTCACCACAAGAGAAAGATGGAAAAAAGGTAAGAAAAGAAAAAACATGTTTGATAGGAACACCCTGGAAACAATTATTTCCTTCATTTTAATCATAGGAGCTTCTTTCAAATCAAGGTTTGTATGAGATTCCACATACTATCAAGCAAGATCCACATTTTGGGGCAGGAAGTATTTACCATTTTAATTTCAATTTTCAGATTACCAGATAATCGCTGGCATCACAGAGTAGCCTTTACCTTAAAGATGTACCCTGAATTCTGGCTTAAATCACGGATGAGGAAAGGTAGGCACCTATGACTACAGATGCCCCCTAAACTGTTTTTGTTCCAGGTGGCAAAGCTGAAGAAGAGCATATTAGCTGCATAGATCATGAAGCTTCTTAGAGGACACCAAGAACAACTCCCATTTAGTCTAAATGGAGGCATCAGCCAAGTTTTGCCTTTGGAGTTCAAGCATAGAGTGAGGCTGTGGCATTTATGTTAACAAAAACCCAAAGATGCTCTCTGACATAAGGACCCAGCAGTCCTGCCTCAGCTCCCCTCTCCAGGTACAGAAAAGGTCCCTGAGAGCAACTTTAGCTTTGCTACCTCTGTGCAGCTGCGAAGGCTAATTGTTATTTGTTACAGAGAACACGAGAATTACAAATATAACGAGCCATTATCATCTCCCTCTAGCGGTTACTCAGCTCGCCGGACCCTCGACATGAAATCTGTGCTGCAAATAAACCAGCAGTGCTCTCGGAGAAGAATTGTGGATGGAAGGGAGGAGCCTCAGGGGAAGCTGTGTTTGCAACAAGATGCTTGCGCAGAGTCCTGTTTGCACAGCTCAGCGATGAAATACGCGCAGCATTTCAATTTGGCTGGCTAAGCACCGAAACTCTCTTCCCTGGGATGCTGCAGGTGGCCCTAAACCATCACGCAGCATCTCAAAATAACTACAGAGCGTAATTCATTGAAAGCAGAGTCTATCTAAGCCATCTGCCCTGTGTTTCAAAGCAGTCAGCGACGATGCTGGTAGTGCAATCACAGCAGCAATTGCTGCCCTGGGCCTTTCCAGGCTGGCCGGGTACCTGTGTGCAATGCAGGACTGGCAGGAAAGAGAGACAGGGATGGGATGAAAGATCACCCCGAGAAAAATGTGTGCTTTTCAAAAGCCAGTCAGGGACCACGGGAGAGATATTTTGCAATAAAGGACAAAATCACACCCCCTGGCACCTGCAATCCCCTTTCAATAGATTAATTATTTGCAGAAATACATTTACTATGGAAAACTGTTTTGTTTTACAGATGGATCAGTTTAAGGAGGGAACTGGCAGCAATGCCTTGCACCAGGATCTGGCCCCATATGTTCCCTGCAGCCCACAGAGCGCTGTCGGGCACCCGGCGGTCTCCGCTTGTTTTGCTCACAGGCCCACCTGTTACAGCTGAAGGGGTTTTGTTCCACCTTCCAGAAAGAGAAACTGGGGGGAGGGAGATATGAAATCTACCCAAATGTTTAAAGGAAAGGAAAACCCTCCCGTCACAAGAAATAGCAAGCCTCTCAACATGTGCAAAAGTGATTTCCAGAAACAAGTGGAATCCAGTTCCCTTTTTATACGACAACAGCGAGAAGGTTCAATGGCAGCAGTACGGGGAAGCAAGAGACAGAGGACTTGGGACTCAGGCTTGATGTTTGGAGCCAGCTCCTCTAAGGCAGGAGAAGCCTGACAAACATCCTCCAGGCTGTAAATCTGGAGCATCTCTCTATGGAGGACCAGCAAAGCAAAACCTGGCACAGCCATTCTTGCTCAGGCTCATCTCAGCAAGGATTTTCGGTTATGCGTGAAGAGCAAGTGGAAGAGAAGGGCCAATAGGCTGAGAGCAATGTGCATCTATGTATGTGAACAAATAGATTTCAATTAAAAACCAAAATGGGTCAGTAAAGGTCTGTACAGCACGAACGATCTGGGGAATTCCCAAGGGCTGCTTTGAAATCCAAAGTAGTGTATTTTGAAATGGACACAGACCTTGGCGGGAAGTGGGGGAGCAGACAGTAATGGTTTAATAGACTGTGGAATGGCTATTAAAAAAAAAAAAGGAGGGGGGGGTGAAGAAAAAGCAGATGGCAGCCCCTTCGCAGGAGCCATAAAATTTCATGGTGTATTTTCTATCCATGGCTTCACTGTAATTCAAGCCTTGGGGGCCAGCTTTCTCTGGCAGTGGTTACTGAGGGGCCGTGGAGGGCAGCAACAACAAAGGATGGACACTTCTTGGGTTTGCTGACCAAATGCTCCTTCTTGGATTGGAACAGGAAATAACAACCAAATCATTTCAGAGAAACACCTAGGAGACTTCCCAAATGCAGTTTCAAGCAACAGGTCAGAGCCCCAGAAATGAAATCAAGAAAACCCAAAAAGATCCTAGGAAGTAGAAATGGAAAAGGAGACTATTCGCATCTGCAGACAGAAACCGAAGCTCAAACGAGACCTACTGCCCCTCAATAGAACACTCATCTTGCATGAAAAACATTTTAATTTCCAAAGTCATGTCCTGCCTGGGCCACTGGGCTTTTAGGAAGGACACGCGATCAGGCCAGGGCTGTGTCTGTCTTACAGACAAACCTTTTAAACCTTCACCTTTTGATAGTAGTTGGACTTAAACACTGCCCTGTCATCCAGGTACCTGTCTCTAAATTTGATCAAAACAAGGTCCAACTCAAGACCACATCTAGACTTGACTTCAGCTTATTACCATGTAAGATTTCAACCAAGATCCCAGATATGACTTTAAATAAAACTATAAAGACTATAAAGGTTAACACGTATGGGTTTTTGCTCTATCTCCAACTATTAGGACCATCCTGCACTTTAGTAACAGAGTTTGGGCCAGTTCTGGTGGTGTTCCAAGTTTGCAGTGTGTCTGTTACCAAAGTACATTCTCCACGCTGTTGGGTTTTGTCCACCACCACCTAACACAGCACTATGTAAATGGAGCACCCAGAAAACACCAGTACAGTTCACTTGGCCCTGCATCACTCATTCGTCATCTCTTACAGGTACAGGAGAACATCACCAAAGCCACTATTTCATCTTCTCCTTCTACCCAGTGCATGGTCATTTGGGATATGAATATAGCACAGGACATGAAATATTAATCTGTCCATGATACATAAGTAAAACAGAGCAATTACTATGCTGGAAGGAAAAAAAAAAAAAGAGGAGGAATTATTTTAATTTGATCTATCTTGCAAATATATTTTGACACTGTAGTTCAAAGATTAAGCATTCCACACACATTAGAGATAAAATACAATAATTAGAAATGAATGCAATGAAAACTCAATTTTTCTTCCACCTATTTCCCGCTGGAACAATTTCTGTGTGGAGCATAAGGACAGAAAGGAAGAAAAAACCAACTCCTATGAAGCAGTTCCATTTATTCTAATTATTTCAAGATTTGTCTCTAATAGGTTCGCAAAACTATTTGTTTCCAAATGATTTGGAAGATGAAAAATATTTTCTCAAGCATTAATGATTATTTTTTTTTTTTTTTAAAAAGAGCTTTGTTTTAAAACCTCCCCACTACAAACAGTAATCAGGCAGAAGCACTTACAGGACCTTCACACAGACACATAGACTCTTTGGTGAAAGGGGCATATGTGGGGTTTAATTTTTTGTTTTCCTGTAAATAATGCGAAGTCTATAGTTAATGACAATCAGACTCAGGGGCTGCAAGTGGCTCTTGAGAGGCCGTGAGCCCTGTGCCTGCACAAGGAAGGAGGAAGTAAAGGAGCGAGTAAAGGAAACATGCTCTGTTAGGAGCACAACTTTTCAAAGCACTCAGAGCCTAAAACTGCATAGCAGGAAAAAAAAAAAAAAAAAAAGGCTTTTCTTATCATTTTGCTGCTGGCACAGGATGAAATGACCTGTTTTCTCACTGAGGCACAGAGCAGGAGGAATGGGGAGAAGCAAAAGGGGCTTTCCCCCTCCCTGGGCATCACTGAGATCCCTTTATTGCTACAGAACTGAAATGCACAGAAGCCTGCAAATTACTTATTTCAGCTATTTCTTTACGAACATCTTGCGGGTACACATCATTTGCAGGGCACCAAAGGTCTTGTTTTGCCATTTCTGAGCTATTAGGGTATGTAAAAAAGGGACAAGTGGGATTCCCACTGCTGGGAGCAGGCACCACCCTGCTTGACCATGGTTTTGGAGTAGTTCTGCCTGCGTGTACAAGCCAGCAGCACTGTTTCCCACTAACAAGCAATTCCTCAGGAAGGTTAAAGAAAAGTCAAGGTTTTCATTAAGGGCTCAGGCCACTTAATTGGTCTGTTCTGACAAATGCAATAATATTTGCGGAAAGGCTAGGCAGATAAAGGAAAAACTAAACAAGGTCAGCAGCATTCATGTGAAACAAACCCATGAACAGGCAGCTGGAAAACCTCTACTGCCATTCTCAGAAAGGGGATGTTTCACCTCGTCCCACTCGCACATGGGAGTAAGTCACTGCTATTAAAGAATTGGCCTTAGGGATGAGCAGATTTGTGTTGAATTAATGCAAGATCTCCAGACATCCAGGGGCATGGCCTGGGTGTGCTGCTACTGGATCAGGCATCACAAATGGTGCCTCAGTGCTCCTTGACCAGGAGTTTATGCAGCCTCATGTGGATGGGCAGGAGTAGAAATAAGCTGAAAGAATATATGCTTCCTCTAAACTTGGATTTGATAAAAGAAAATAGTAGACTGCACTGAAAGTATGACCAGGAAATAAAAAAGAAGTAAAGCTCCCAAGTCTGTTTTTGATGCGGTTTTGTCCCCTCCCCACCCCACCTGTTTCATTTATTTCCTACTTCACCTTCTTTAAAAAAAGGACATTTTCTACCAAAAGTTGTAAAAACTGTGACTGTTATTAGATATATTCAGTAAAATATGAGGAAGTACAAAATCTGGCAATAGAGCAGCCAGCATCATCTTGTCTCCATCTTCAGTGATCTTTGCCCTGTTTTCTCCAGTATTTTAGGGCTCTTTCCGGGAGCCCTCGCTGTGGTAACACCCCAAAAGAGCCCTGCAGTCAACAGGACCCTCCTCTGACATAGGGCACCCGGGAAGATGAAACGTGAAATGTTCAAAACAGACCAAAGGAAGCATTTCTAATGTGAGTAATTATCCTGTGGCGCTTCCTGCCATGCGATACAAGAGAAGCAAATAATGCAGAATAATTCCTCAAAGACTCAGTTACTGAGTTGAATAACAGCATCAGCTGCAGTTTCACTGCCTAGGTCTACTATTATGAAGGCTCCTGGTCCTTGTGCTTCAAACTAATCCCCTGCTGGGCTTAGAAAAGCAAACAGTATCTCAGCATTAGCAACACTCACAACTTCAGGTAATAAGGAGGGCTCAAGCATTGCTTCTGGAGACTGGCTGGGTAAAAGGAGATAAAGCATTAATTTTGCTTGTGTCGTTTGCCACAGACTAGTTTCGTTTGCCCATAAAGTTTTCCCTACAGTGTTCAGTAGTCCTTTCACTAATAGGGATGCCTCTCCTTTGGTTAAAGTCAACAGTTTAAAAAATATAACACACCTTAAAAGCATAAGGAGCTTGCATTTTTCTGAATAAGCCAACACCTCTGGCTGCAAGGAGAGTCCAACTCACCCTTGTCATCTGCCAGCACCTCGTAGGCGTGTTCAGGCTTCACATCCCCTCTTTTTGGGCACTGAACTCCTGCACAGAGCACATTTTTCAGGAGCCAGCTATCCCCATTCATAAGCACGATGCACAACGACGCTCTGCCCCGAGCTTGGAGGAGCTGCAGCTTTCACGCTCAGGTTGGCACCTATGCTCCTCCCTGGAGCAGGTGCTGGGGCTGCTGGTTTCAGTATCATTAAGAAGCAGCTATTTCATGTCCTTACATAGTAACCTTGATGCTGCTACATCAGTAAACTATGAAGTTACACATTAGGTCGTAACATTTCAGGACCTATGAGGAACAAAAGTGCCTTTGTGAACGTGTAGGTTACTGAATAACCTCCTCCATCCCCATAAAAAGCAGCAAGTGGGATCGAGCTTTTTTCTTCTTTTTAAACAAGATCTGGTTTATATGCAAGTCAGGATCTTGAGACTCCTTTTTGTGTCTCCACAGCTTGCTTGCCTTGCTCGCCGCCTATCAGCCATTCTCATAGCAGAGTTTCAGCAGGACTGAGCCCTAAATCAGATTTGGGGTCTGGAGGCAAAGGGGTCTGAGATCTTGCTGCATAGGGCAGAAGCAATAGTACCTCTGAAACACCCAAATCCGCCCATTTTTTTGGTGTTTTTCACCTACTTCATGTTGTTCTGGGGGGCTAATGGAAAAATAAGTCAGGGTTGTTTGTGTTGATTTTTTTTCAAAAAAAAGTAGAGCCACCCTGTGGGGAGGGAAGGAGAGAGGAAGAAAATACAATCCATGTGTACGTGTAGTTATGCTGCAGCTCATCTACTGGCATGAGATATCCCAGTTAACAACCTCGAGGTCAAAACTTGACCTTCTTCCAGCCCACAGCAGTTGGACAGATTCAATGATAGGGGTGATATCGGGGCACCGTGCAATTGTTGACTGGGCCAGTAGCAAGGTCGGAGGGTGCACGTAACCTCTTAGCCCTTTCCTGCCCTCCACCAGTTACCAAGTACATCACTGTTTAGGGGCTTGACATTCTTATTTATCACAGGAACATTTCTCAATCACCTGAGAACCCACTGGAGAGGAGCCAAAACTGCTGTTAAGTACCAGACTCTGGACCCTGCCCAGCAGGCTTTCACCGAGCACATCTGAACGCTTGAAGGCTGCTCATTTTCCTGCTGCTTTCCCATCTGCTGTCTCCTCTGGGCTACCTCCTACCCAGTTCTCTCCGTCTTTGCAATAGCCATATTTTTTATAGATTAACCATAATGGAGACACCGGTGTGCACCAAGCACTGAAGCCTCAGCCCCATTATCGACTGTGGCTCCAGTTGCACATTTTCTGTAGCACTTTCTAATGCAGACCCACCCTGTGCCTGAAAACAGAGTGTGATGGGGAGCCCTGGAACTGGCAGGAGCTACCTGAGCTCCAGCTATGCCTCGCTGATGTAGTTGGTCAGGGACACTGAAATGATGCACAGCTCCCTGCTCTTGTGCTGAACTGAACTCATCACTTTTTACCAACAAAGATTTCTTTCACACAGAGCCAGCTGGGTCCTCTCTCCCTTCTACTGAGCTCTCTTGCTTTCCTCCTGGAAACCTCCCCTGCACAGAGCCCTGAGAACTCAAAAGCAACAGCTCTGTGCATTTTGACCCTCGTTTCCTCTTCTGAGCCGAAGAGAGCAATTGTCTCATAACCAGACTTCCCAGACCTTGCACTTGAAGGCACATTAATGTTTCCGTAACTCTAATTATGCTGTTCACATTTAAACCAACTGGCATTTCCCACCGTCTGCAACAGGGACTGAGCTGGGTGATGCCAGGCTGTTCAGGCTGCAAAGACCCAGAGGCACTCCTGCCATCAAAGACTCACCCAAAATCATGGCAGAAGCAGGGGCAAAGTCAGCCCAAAAGCTCACATGTTGCAGCTCCCAAACTAGCACCCTAACCACCGGATCAGGCGCTTAAAAGCACATCTATAAATAAACTTGGGCCTTATATAAACCCAATTAGAATACACTGGCAAATTATTCAAGGAGGCTGCAGACACATACTTTACTTTCAGGTGTCAGCCACAGGAGAGTGTTGTGGGTTTCACATTACAGGGAACACGTTGTGACTGTGAGTTATATTGCACTTAGCCTGTAAGTGAAACAATAACAGCTTGGTCTATGGAGATAACACCCCAGATCAGCTCCCTACAATAAATTAGGGAAACATTCCACTCCCCAGCGCTGCAGTCTCACACCTCTAAATATCAACACAAACTCCAACGATTTGATGGAAAAAATGGTGTTAAGTCTCATGGTGTTTGAGGAATTTCCCAATATGCACTAAATTAACTTTCTGGCTGCACTAAACGGAGTGGTAGAGAACAGCCCCATCTGAGACAGATGCAAGGCGAGAGATCCAAGCAGCTGTTTTGCACGTGAAATCAGATTGAGATTAACACTTGCCCTTGGATTTCTCGTTTTGGGGGTAAAACACAGCTTCAGAGACCTTTCTTTTTAAAAATACCTTGAGTTTCTTTGGTGGACTAGGATGAATTGGGAGTTTGAGATCTCCAGGCCGCGAAAAGTCAGAGAATAAAAACCTCCCTCCTAAAGCAAAGCCATTGATTTACATTCAGCCCTTTTATTTCCTCTACCTTGGCATTGTAAGGATTTGGCCAAAATCATGAAAATTTAGTTCCTCAGATTCAACTGGAGAAAACCACTCATTGCTGCAAGAGGACCAAGACGGGCACAAAAGACAATTCCGAATAGCAGTCAAGTTTTGCACAAGGAAGCAACATCTTTCAGAGAGGTAAAAGGGTGGAAGAAAACAAAGAGGTTTTCACAGATATCATCTAGTGAAGACTTGTGCGCCAGCAAAATCAACCATGCTTTCTTTCCCGTTTCTTGGTATTTAAATACTAAATAAATTAAAAATCCCAGAGGAGAGAAGGAAGAGTCCAGGTGCTGGTGAGCCCGAATAGAATTGATTGGGATCCCCTGGACGCTGGCCTCTCTCTTACCCCTTCCCTGGATGAACGCAAGCCTGAGTACTCCAGCAGACAGCCAGTCCATCCCCCATGGCCCAGCAGCACGTCCCAGAGGATTCAGCTCATTTAGGCCACTCGGCAGACAACACGAGTTTGTTTTCAGAAAGGCAAAGCAATCTGTCCATAAGGATTTCTCACGCTTCATATGCCAGCCCTGGCCAGGGAAATACAACATTAACTACATCAAAAGAAATTGTTGAATGAATAAATTATAAAAGCATTCAGGGTACCTATCCGGGGTATTATTTTACACACTGGTGCCGAGTAGGTTAAAGGAGCATGTTTTGCTGTTATTGCATTCCCGGCTCTGTTTGCAAGGACTCGGCATCACTGTGAAAGTGAGACTATGGACACGAGCTCCCTGCCGGCACGGCAGGACCAGACACGGGTTTTTCTCATGTCACCTCACCTCTAAGCATTACCCTTTGGAGAAAGACAGCACAAATACTGGTCTTACACAGCACAAGAGGAAGAAGGGCCCTCCAGCCGAAGCTAAGCACAAGTCCATCGAAACAAGTCCTCAAATTGCAATGGCACTTTAGTGCCTGCTAAGCCAAGCCTCATTCTCCTCCTCTCTGCAGCCACAGAGCCCAACAGTAACCTTGTGCTTTGCCAGCACCCACCGTGCAGAGATTCACTGCTCTGCACAGAGACAAAGCTGTTTGAGCACTTACCATTTCACATCGAAGGTTTTCAAAAAGCTTTGTGAACGTTGTACAATTAAGCCTCGCAACTCCTGTGTGGATGGGCTGTTATTCATCGCAGTTTCTCAGCTGTGGAAAGAGAAGCAGAAAGTCATTAGTTGATTTATCTAATATCACACAGAAATCCTACAAGCGAATTATGATTATCACCCAGATCGCTGGATTACCAGACTTTTTAGATACAATTTATTCCTGATCAGAATCAGAGAGTCCACTTCAGGGCTTTGCTCATGGGAAGATTTCTAATCATGCAGAGTTCGTACAGTTACATATTCCCCAATGGAGAAGAAAGAAAGAAAAATGAGGTAAAACCAAGAAAAAAAGGCGCTAACTACCATTTCAACCAGCAAGCATACGCAAAGTTTGTGCCTTTGTACTGAGAACAGTCTTTGAGGGACTTCTAAATCAAAGTGTCCTAAATAGTACAGGGAGGATCATCCAAAAATGTTGGTGCTAATCCCAGAATTACCTCCTTTGCAGACACCCAAACTCCATTCATGGAGCAGCAGCGTGCAAGCCTGACTCCATAAAAGTTACGGGATTTCTGCCATTCCCATTGGTGGGACCAGAGTCTTACTCAAGGTGGTTGGTGGGTGAATGCTGTTGCCTTTGGCATGATAGACCTCCCTGGGTGACTGTAAATTATAACAAAATGGTATTAATTTTGGCCTTTTACCCAAAGAAATAAAAGCCTATTTGGGATTGAAGCCTACCCACACGTAGACAGGCTGCAAACTTCAACCAGGGGAGAAAAAAAGACAGCTCAGAGCCAGAGGCGAAACTGGGGATCTGTTGCTTCCTCGCATCAAATTCAGACTTCTCATCACAAAAGATTTTAATTTGGCCCCTGCTGTACAACCACAGCCCCTGTTAGGTCGATCTCCCCAGGCAAGGCAGTAAATTATGTGTCCCCGCATCTGGCCCCTCCAGTCTCCTGTCCATATGTTAACTCTCAGTGCTGGTTAACAGGGCTTGGGGAACCCAAGCTCTTGCCCTGAATGTCCCCCAGCTCTCCCCAGCCAGCTCGGTGGGTGATTTCAAGGTATATCATCACAGCTACCTCCCAGAGGTGTTATTTGCCATCTGGAGCTGAGTAAGCATTTCAAATGAGCATTTTATCCATGAAAAAGCACAATTTCTGCAAACTCAAATTGTTTAAAATTGAAATCAGATTTGGTTGAAGAAAATAAAATTCCATAAAATAAAAATATTGCTGTTTTCAAAGAAAAATGCTTCAGTTTTCCTTTGAAACACTGTCCTTATTTTTGAAGTGAGAACAAGCTTCATTTATAGAAACAAATTGAAAGAATCAAAAACTTCAAGCCAACAGAATATTTTATGACTGACTCAGGACCAGATGGTCAAATGGAAAAACAAAGAACCCAACTCAAAGTCATCGCCTTCATTTCCCTCTTTCAATGCCCAAGAAATTTCAGATTGATCTGATACAGCTTCAGCAAGTCCCACTAAAAATAAAAACCCAGAGAGACTGCGGATACAGACAGTGGTGCAATGTGTGCGAGGCTCTGCAAACATCCAGTTTCCATCAGAAATCCACAGAAGCAGAACCCCCAGTCCCCTCTCGCCGATGAAGCTGTAGATCAGATATGGTATGTACAAGCAGACTCAGCCAAAATTCCCTAAAATCTCATTTCTTCCTCCATGGTTCCCCATGGCTATTACATGAACAGGAGAGATAAGGTTGATCCCATTGTCTCTCTGGCACTCCTTGGTCTAAAACACATTTGGCCCTGAGTTTTGGAGGAACCCAAGATTTTAGTCTGAGCTAATTTACTCCTGCTGCAATGAACACAATCACGGTACAAGGAGGTGATAATTATTCTAAAAACCTTTCTGGCCTTTTAGCCCTGATGTTGACCACCCTCGCTCCTTTTCCACCTCCCAAAACAAACATTGTAAGGACTCGCAGATGGGCTAACAGCTGGACTCCCCTGAAAGCCACTGTGGATCCTGCAAAAGTCCAGCCTGTTGAGCCAGCATCCTGGGCAAACTTTTCCTAGCACTCAGCAGGTCCCTGTCAAAAAGGGTGCTCAAAGACTGGCAAATACAGCTTTCTTTCAAAAAAATCTTTCAAAAAAGATTTCTTTTTTTCATAATTTTAAAAAATTTTTAAATATGTCTCCAAAATGAAATCATTTTGACTCCAGGGTGTTCATAGCTGTCATATCTAAAAAAGATTTTGTCACTTTGGTGTCAAAAAGCTCAGTCTAGAAAAAGAGACATAACATGAAAATCCCTGATGATAAGGAGGCAAGTCATTTGTAAATTAAACCACGGTGTCTTTGGTGGTGTGACATTAATTTAATTCTCTTACTGCTCTACTTGGGCAGAAACACTCCCTATCTAGTGATGTTAGAAAGGTAATAAGCATATAACAGGGATCCCCAGAAACAAACAACACTGGGCTTTTGAAGGGCTGTGTTTCGGAGTATTTGCATTTCAATGGGTTGGAAAGCATAGTTTCTCAACTGTGCCTTGCCAAACTCTCTGGAACACCCTTTTCTTTCTGTTTGATTAATCATTTTGTGCTTAGAGTCTTTTAAAATACTGCTACTTCTATCAAGGAGATAAATGCGCATCTCTTCAGATGAATGATGAACCTTAAGGCTTGGCTCTGCATTGTTCTTTTCTTCTTCTAGCTGCTGCAGCTCCTAAATCAGCAAACACACAACACAGATTTTCTGACTATGTAAGAAGAGCTAATGGATTTGAAAGACTAAACCAATGCTGCAGGTTCCTCTGCCTCAACCAGGGCTGAGAAATTACAAAGCAAATCTAATAAAAAGGTGAATTTTTCCAAGCTTGCAGCATAATTAAAAATCAGCCAGTTAAAGTTCTCATTCAATATAAAACCTGAACGGTTCCAAGTGTATAAAACAGTTGACACCAGTATGACACCTGCCCTTTCCCTGCAGCTCTCCATATGGAAAAGAGATCTACCTGCTGCCGCTGTGCTGCACTGGAGCAAAGGAGTTTGGGTTGAACTAACCTAGATTTGCCAGTAAAGTCTTTACCCCTAGATCAGGTCCTAAATGCAGACCTGCTTTCCTTCTCCACCACTCCTAAAGCTGCTCTGTAACACATAAAAATGTTCTACCATCTTAATCTGTCTTGCGCTGGATAGTCATCTCTCTCTGGCAGTGGCAGCAGGAGATGCAATTTAGAGAGGACACAAGAGCCTGGCCACATTCCGTGGTTCCTTCCCTTAGTACTCATCAAGCATCCACAGCTGCTGAACGTAGGACATGAGTCACAACCCTGCCCAGTCATTTTAGTGTCCATTTATTAAGCTGCCACTCATGTTTTTTTAAAATTCCCCTTTGAATCTGGTGACTCGCCACCTTCATAATTTTGCAGACCTCTCCCATACTCACTCCATCTCAGCTTTCTCATCTTCACACTGAAGCGTCATGGCCACAGAAAGCAGGTTTTCCATCCTCATTTTAGTGCAATATCTTCTCCAACTGTACCATGGTCTTCACAAGGTAACTTTTTTTTTCATTACAGGACATACTACAAATGAGACTGGTCAAAGTGCAATTTGGGTACCTCAGCTGCAGGGAGAATCAAGCACCATAAGATCTATACTTGCACACCCTCAGAACAACGAGCTCAAGGAGATCAGTCTCAGGTTAAGGAGACTACTGCATTTGGGACTGATCTTGCACATGAAGGAGTCTCTTCTCTGAGCACCATAAGGTTCTCCAGACACAGGACAAGCGTACTGCTACCACGTTCTTTCCAAACTCAGAGATAGTTAAGTCCTGCTCACCAATCCCAGCCCTATGCATGGTGAGCATGCCCACCATGAATGTTGGGGTATCCAGTTTTCCCCTCAAACAGAAGAAAGGTTCAGTGGCACAAAAAACAGGCATCTTTAAAGCTCACTGACATTTTTTTGAACCTCAAGGGAAGTGAGAACTTGGTTCAAATTTCATTTTAAGTGATCACTTTCCATTCCTAGGGCTAACATACATCAATGTCATAAGCAGTGGGTAATATATTATATATGTATTCCATGAGTGACTACACACTCAAGAAGTATGAAATACTTTTTGTGTTCCACTTATGTATATACATAACTACCAATAAGCAAAAGGGCAGGTTTCACAGCAAAAAAAAAAATCTAAACCTTTATAAAATGTCAAGTGCAAAAGTAGTCTTGAAAACTAAGAAAACAAAAGAAAAAAAAAAATCACCCTAAGAGGAGAACTAAATACATCAAACTGCAAACCAAAACAAATATTTTGGGTTGGGACTGGAGGGAGGGACACAAGCCTTATTTTTTGAGAGCTGGACCCTTGATTCCTGCGATGTGCTGTTCTAATGATCTCCACACTTTGTGAAAAAGGCAATTCTCACACTTCTATTAACCAGATTAACTCATGAGTCTGCACAAATATTCACTTGCAAAGCCCGCAGAAACTGCTGAAACCCTCTGGGATTTCAAATTCTCATCAGTTTGGACAGCAGCATGTGAGCAGCGCCAACCCTGCAGGTTACCAGGGAGCTGTGCAGAGGAAAAAATGTCTGTAGGAAGAAGAGGTCTTTTAACAGAAACACCATAAAACAAACTGTTACATTCCACCCCGTTTCCTTCTCCAGCAGCCTCCCTGCAGGTCTTCACCATGCTGGGTAGATGAGACAAGAGGAGCACGTGCATCTCACATGCAATACCCCTCTGACATCGTCCAGAATTCTCCTAACCTGATATTAAGGGGATTCTAGGTCTGTCCTGGCTGACAGAATTTCTTCGAGCCTTTGCACATAAGGTGCATTTCTTTAGCTTTTCTTAGTCCATTTGAAGATAACAATTGTTTCAAAGTCTCCAAGACTCACACTTGGAGAGGAACAAGAATACACACAGCAGATGTTAAGTATATGGCCTAAAGACTGCCCAGAAGGTGCTCAGACACAAGTATGATTTGGCACCAAGAACCTCCCTGGGATCGGACCTTGCTGCCTGGAGGATGAAGAAAAAGACTCATGAATGTATTCCTCCACCCTGGCCCTCTTCTGTAGCTCATCCCATGGGAACATATTTATCTCTGTTCTCCTTGGAGAAGGGAACAGGAGAAACAGGTCCAGCTTGACGCTCTTTTTGTCTCGAGCATCCAAAGAATTGGTACACCAAAGGCAGCACGCATCTCTTTTGTTTTTGATGAGACCATTGACTCAACTCCCAAAAGATACATAAAAATTTAGTTTTATTTTTAAAATGCACAACTCAAGTGAGAACTGTTTCTGCCTTTGCTTTTGCTGCTTTGATCTCTTGGCTGAAAGGTATTGCAAGAACATCTAATGGAGAGCACCGAGTAAAGCCCAACGCAAAGGAGAGCAGTATCTCTTCACTGAGCGTGCATTGACCAGCCCGGTTCCAAGCCTTCAGATTCCTTGTGCAAGGATTGATGCTGGAAGCTATGATCCTTACCTTGTGCACTAGCTGTCAGCTGTGCAAGGAAATTAGATAACTGGAGCTGAAACTCTGAATAAAGCAACCTCGCAGAGCGCGCAGAAATTTTACGGATAAAGAACTCCAATAATATGTTGCAATCACAACTGCGTTGCAGCCTGGTATTATTTTCATAATAAGCCTGGTTTTAGTATTTTACATCCAGATAAGCTCTAAAGGGCTATTTCTCACAGAGTGGCTATATCCTGCTCTCAGGGAAACCTCTTCTGTTTAACATCCACGTTGCAGGTTAATAAATGCCACAGTATCATTTCCTCCACTTGCTGGTTTTAGCAAATGTCAAAGGGCAACAACATTGCAGCAGAAACCAAGTGTAGAAAAGGGAAACAACAGGCACCATTAATCTCAGAAAAGTTCTACATCCTTCATCCAAACTCTTTTAGGTTTCCTTCATACTCATTTTTATTCTGAAGAAAAGCTCTGATTTGTTATCACTGTCCAATCCCATGTTGTACTGAATGACAGCACATTCCTGGTGGAAACAACCACATCTAGATGCCCCTCATTTTTGAAACCCCAGACCATCAGGTAGCATCCCACTTTTCTAGAGTTGTACAATAAATAGAGCAGAAGGTTTGTTGAAGAAATTCACAGGTCCACCTGGTATTTCTTTTTTAAAAAGCAAAACGAACAGACCTACCAACAAAATCAACAACAAAACCTTCATCTACCTCTTCAGTAGTATTAAAAAAGACAGAATGAAACTCCTTTTTAACTGTAATTCTCAGGTTGCCATGAGACTTATTTTGGGAACAGTTGGACCATCCTTCCTTTCCTGTCCTGCACTTCAGCCAAAACAGTATTATTATTATTGTTATTTAAAAAAAACCCAAAACTAAACAGGCTTTAAGGAGTCATTGTGTCCAAGCCAAGGCACTTCTCTTTACCAAAAATAATAATTGTATCGGTCAAGTGTGCAGTTGCCCATGTTTTTGGAGTGAATAGGTGAATGGGCAGAGATGTTATCAAAATTGTACTTTTGCCTAGTGTATTTTAGGATTAATGCATTTGAGTGACAGATCATTGCCTAAAACCAGGCCAGCCCTCCACACTGCAGCAGATGGTAGCTGTGAGCAGGCACAGTATCAGCCCACACCTCTCACCATAACTGACCTCACACATGCATGAACCCACCAGAAAGGCCTCCATCCTTTTGTAGGAGGATTCTGTTTTTTCAGAAGTGCTGCTACACAAGAAAGACTCCTTTATTCACACTTTGAGAGCAAAAAACCAAACAGGCTATTCGAACCATTCATCTGTACTCCCACACTGAAACCTCACACCAGGGCGACCCCTGCTAAGAACCAAAGCCCACGTAGCCACCAGCATCAGCTGGAAATTTTTAACTAGGATTTCAGCTAGGAGATGGGCAGTGATTGAATGGTAGCTAACCAGTCAGCAGAGAAGGGAGACTGATAAAGCTCCACAGTGACAAATTGGCCCTGAAGCAGGAGGAAAAGCAGGGATATCCCATGAGATTGGTCCACCTATGCACTTTATTGATGGTGCTATGGGAAAACAGCACCAAGACAAATGGGAGCAACATGATCTTCCACAAGGAATGGTTTTCTGCCAATTTTCCCTCTTGTATCCGTTGTTGCAGGCTGTGGATGGGCTGCCATTCAGAGGATGGCCCAGTGATGGATGCTGCTCTGACCTAACAGCAGCAAGGCCTCCAGGCCTTGACCCATGCAGGTTCCAATTAGCCAAAATTAGTCAGCTGTGGCCAGGGTTTGTCTTCCTTTAAACACCTAACTGTGTGAAAGCAACAGCCCCTTTTCCATGTTGCCCACTCAATCCTTTGTGGTCTTACACCCTTCCCCAGGGAGCCTCCTTCAGTTTTGTTTCTCCCCTTCATGAGCCATGCCAATCATTAAAGAGTCTCAGCAGCCTCATTATCGTCCTGGGCAATTCTTAACTCATTAGGCTTTAAAGTTGTTGGACTGCAGAAAAAAACCTCCAAACCAAGCAAATGCTTAAGTACAATGAAAGGATGTTAATGTTTTACCCCACCGACAATGACTGAATCTGTAGGACAATTATTATGGATATTTCCACAGGTTTAGTGTTACTTTTTCCTGACATGAGGTCCATTGCACGGTATCTAATTAAACATGGAGGAGTTTAATCTGCAGCCAACCTCAGAGGTTGATTTGAATTCTCCCACTGTGAACTTCCGAACATGGAAGCACGCCTGTTTGCACCAACGAGGTCCAACATTCTGCCTTCGCAATGGACTTCTTACATTTTGGCAGGCTGCATGCCTGTGGTTGTGCCAGGCTGCAGCATCAATAATTCACTACCTGATCTGATCTTTCAGCATGAAACACAAGTAAAGACGACATTACGTGCTGCTTGGATTCCCCTCCTCTGCCAGTCTCCTGTTGTGTCTTCAGATTGTGCTTAATCTAATGGGAATTTAGCATTAAATTAACACAAAAAGTCATGGCTTAGGAGGTCAAAACTGCATCTACTGCTGAAGAAAGAAATTAAGCTTTCCCGCTGAGTTTAAAATCAACATTTTTATATTTGCTTGAATTTCTATATCAGAAAGCTATGAGACGTGTTTAGATCAGGATGCGGGAGAGCAGAGCAGGAATTTTAGATTTCTAACAAACAGCATATTAACGCTTTTCTGACAGTTACATGAAAAGGCAGATTACCTGCAGACATGAGAGGACATTCCCCTTCTCGAGGGGAAGTACACCATTTTCTAGGAAGATTTGCAAATTTTCCGTCTGCACTGCAACGAAACAAAAACCTCCTCCAGCAGAGGAAACTGCACCAAAATGGTTTTACATGGTTGAAAATTGTCTGAGCCTTTTCACTAGTGTCAGGTACCAGTCAGCCCCACACACAGTTGCACTGGCCGAAGCATGGACTTGTGGACCAGGTACTTCTGCAGTGGCAAAGCTGCAGCTACCCAAGTCCTCATCACCCCAAGTGACCTAAAAGCTTTGGCAAGCTACAAACGTTAGATCTTCCCCTTCTTAGGGGATTTTGTTTAAAGCAAAAAAAACAAAACCAAACCAAAACAAAAAAAAAACCAACCCAAAACCAAAACCCCAAAACAACCAACTGAAAAACCCTTCCTAACAGGGAAAGCTGAGGAAGTTAACTTCAATTTTGACAAAACAGTTTCCTTCAGAATGTTTTGTAGAACATGCAGTTTTTCACGTAGTCCTACATGCTTTCTATTTGATGTCTTAATTATTGCATCCTAAAAGCTGTAACAAGGAAGAGAAAATACTTTGCTTTCTATTCCAAAATAGATTGTGTTGCTATTTTGCACTCATCCACTGTTCTGGTCCTGTTATCACATTAACACTTAGAGATCCCAAATAAGGTCAATGCCTTTGTCTGTCAGCCTTTGTACAGTCAAGAGACAGTCCTTGCCCCAAAGACCTTAAAATATAAATAGATAAGACAGACAAAGGGAGAAAGAAAGGGAACATTTCTATCGTTGTCACAGATAGGAAACGGGAAGATAAAATGGTTTGCTGGAGGTCAGTGACACAGAGCTGGGGAAAGAACACTCTCAAGTCTCTGTCAAGTGTTTTTAACCATGAAACAGTCCAAAAAAAGCCTGCATTTCCTCTAGCATTTCGTTCAGGTCCCTGCAGAGAAGCCCAGAAAAGGAAGCTGTAAGGAATCATTGCAGACTTTCAGAAATGCCTCGTTTTCAAGAGGAACTTCTGAAAGGGGATATGGCAGAAACATCAGAAATTTGACCAAAGCGAATTCCAAATGCAGAGACCGAAAATCCCAAGTCTGGACTCGGCCACCAAGAACATAAAAATCTCTGAGGAAAGCAGGCATGGCTGGCCCAGCCCCAGGGCTGCTCCTCAGTGTCCATGTCAGCAGAGAAATACAGGATGCTGCGGACAAGAAATCACTCTTCAAGTATTTAGAACAACAAAAATCAGGTAGCAATTGGGAGCAGGATGGGAGGATGTAATAGCCTAAATTGATCTGTATTCAGAGTATCAATGACAGCACAAGGATGTGGAAAAGACTCCACGTGCTCCAGAAAAAAATGGATATATTAAAAAGGCAATGGGAACTTTTTTGGGCAGAAACATAGGAGTTGAAGGACTAAGTTCACTGCTACCCTTTTCACTTTTATAGAAAGTTAGGGGAGGGTGGAGAGGGGGAGCAGATCTTATGGCATAAGGCATTCTGCAAAAGAATTTGCACTTCAGCCCCATTTAGTGGCTGGCATATGCCCTGTCATCTGAGATTTCCCATCCTTTATTCATTTTTCTCCTTGCGTCACAAAGGATGTCAGAGAGAGAGCTCTCCCATACAAGCTTTATTGTCCCAGGGTGTCTGGGGGCAGCTGGCTCTGGGATTAACCGGGCGCTGTGTGATGGCTCTTATCCCTGGCTACGACATGCCAAGCAGGTAATGTTAGAAGTCTTATGTTGAACCAGAGTTTAAGCGTCTGTTTAGTTAACCCAGGTTAAGTTCTGCTGTTACTCTCTGCTTTCTCTGCCTTCCCCCAAGAAGAACTGGTCAGAGGAATTCACATTTTTGTGGGTTTTTTTGAAGCCTTTGTCTTCACAGAGTTGCTAGTATTAGACCACAGCAGGGACATCTGCTGTAACACAGAAACTAAACAGCAGTGCACAAAAAATAAGCTGCATCTCTGTCAGCAATAGCTTTCAATGTGGGATTTGTGCTCAACGTTGTTGCAAAACTGTCTGCTCTGACCTAGGTAAAGAGGCTTCATTTTGGAGTTAGAGCACAAGTGAGCATCCTGGTCCACACAGCCACAAGAAAAGCTGGTCGTAGCTCGATTCTGGATTCCTCCCTGACCCATAACAAGGGGTGCTGGCATTTTTCACAGCTCAGCCTAGGAGAGCGTAAGAGCAAAGTCACATTTGCATCAGACTGTGCTTGCCAGACCATCGTGCCCAGCTGAAGGACAGAGGAAGCCTTTGGCGACATCAGCCTAGGACAGGATTAATCCTGTCACTAACTCCTTCATAACCCAGAGGGAAGAATAAACTCAGCTATGCCCGTTCTGTAGAGCAGGCATAAGCAGAAAATAATCTCCACCTGCAATACAGGGGACGGGCGCACACACAGCACAGTGAAACCTCGACCTATAATGGGGTCTTCAATTGCTACTATATCCCAAGAAATTAGAAAGGTCAGTATTTTACCCAAATCGTTGTCCCTTTCCTGGAGGCATCTACAACCTGTGACCCACCTTGGCTTGGCCAACTAAGTTCACTTTGGAAGCCACCTTCCCTCTTCCCACTGTATCGAACACAGATCTTCCTGTCAAAGATCGAGTGCAAACGGTTGCTGTAGCTACTGTGGCCATCCAGAGCCTTTACTGATGCTTAAAGAAAGCTTGAATCACCGATGGGTGGGGGGCTCTGTCTATTCAGTGTCTTTGCTGCCTGGCTGTAACTCTGTCAGTTTATGCAGTCCCAGTGCGTTCGCACTCAGCTCTTCCAAGGACATTGCAGAGTTATGGGGATCCTCTGCTTTCTAGAGGGAAGGATCCTTCCCAACATGCACAATACCAAACCCAACCTAGACTGAGAAATAAGAGAGTTAAGAGAAACAAGCACACAGCCAAGTTCAGACTCACAGCCTGCCCAAAGAGGATTGATGATACGTTGAATGCCTTTAATTTGTCCATTCTTAACCCAACTCTTAGAATACTTTGCTGTCTCTTTTTTCCCTTCCTCACATCTATTAATCTCTCCTCCATACTTCCCACAGATGATCATGTCCTCCAATTCCCTCCTCTCATTTTTCTCCCCAAACACACACAGCCTGCTGAGCAGGGCGAGAAACAGAGGCCCCCACTAATTGGAATGGTCATGGAGATAGTTCGCCTCATAAGAGCAACACTCCCAGGGCATCAGGGATGCCCTATCAGCCTGTTCTGCCTGCAGACCCACACCTGTCCTTTGTCACAGCTGGGCTGCCCAGACCTGGAATCTAATCCCAGGAGGGCTGAGGAGGGAGGTTATTTTATCTTCACAGAAAGGCAAACAGGATGGGCACTCATCGATCTTGAGAAAGAAACATTAGCCAAATCAAACACACGCCGGGGTCTGAAGCAACAGGATGTCCATGATGTAATGCCTGGATTCACCTTGGCATCTCCTTTTACATGAAGGGCAGACTTGGAGAGAAAATGCTGAGATGTGAGCACAGGACAAAGAAAATTAGCAGAGAGCATTGACCAAACATCTTCTAAATCAGTGCTGGCTCCCCACAACAGAAAGTGAGTTCAAACTTGCTACTGGCAACCATCACACACAGCTCTGTTAGATCCATGGATTTATCACTGTCTATCCTGTATGTCTACCCAATCAGGGACCCCACTTATGATGAATATTGTCTTCTACTGCCTTGAACAATTAAGCCATCCACCAGAACATTTTGCAAGGCCCACTGCAAAAACATTTTTCTCTTGTTTATTCTCTGGTAGTGACCCTGGTGAGATGGATCTCTGACTGAGAGAAGAGCCCATGTATCTCCAGCTGCAGCCAGCTGTGGCTCAGCATGAGCTGAGACAAAGGCACCTTGGCAGAAGATAGAAACAGTAGGACATCGACTTCCTTCCACATCACACATGATTTTGCACTAGAACGGATGCAAGGACACCTGCTGAGAAACTCCTGCTGGCAAACTTACCTTTATCCAAGGCTATGAGACTGTATTTTTAGTTGTTGGCTCAGACCCTCTCACTTCTGGCCAAAGATTAAATAGGAGGCAGACCAGAGAAGTGGTTGCAACCACTCTCATGCTGTCCCCTTTCTGGAGCCAGTTGACAGTCATCCCAGATCACCGAGTTCAGTCAGAGCAGCAGTAGGACAGCATTGGGATAGTGTGAAACAAACCACTCCAGGCTCAGCCAAAAGGCCATCTACCAGGAGCTCAGAAGTTCCTTTGCCCTTAAAAATGTTCTTTAGAAAGGCACAGCACAAAATGACCTCTCAGCTGTGGTCTTGGCCTCCAGAACCTGTATCTTGCAACACATGATGGCCAGGACACTTCAGCTAGTGAAACTGCTGTGACTGCAACCACCAGCATGCGGAAGTTAGGTTTGCGAATACTCACGGTGAGCCCAGTGGCCTCCATTGTGATTATCCTGGTCTGAATCTGTCACTGTTGAAGGTTTACACTACCTCTACACCTTCACAAAAACAATTCCTTTGCAAAACAGCGGCCAAAAAACCCATCACTCCTCTGCAAATGCTGGCTGCTGAGGGGCAAGTGAAGATTGCTCCAACGAGCAGAGTCAAAAGCAGGACCCTGAAGTCTAGGTCATACCAGCCCTCTAGCAGGAGCTCCATCAGTTTGAAGTCTCCAGTGCTTCCCAGGTCTAACTGGCACAGATGATACAAGGAGGAATCGTGGTCCTTCCCCTGCAGCCAGTTTCTCTCACCAGAGAAACGGGAAGAACAGAAACATAATTAAAAATCACTGGGGAGAACTTAATGGAAAGTCTGCAAAATGGGTGGCAGCTCTGTTTGAGCTGAAAGTCAAAATTCTGTTTGATCTACTCATTTATTAGAGCTAGTTCAGAGAGCTAACTACTGGCATGAACCTCAAAAGTTTATTTCCTTGCCAGTATTCCCAGGCTTGTATTACCTTCTTTAACAATAACACTATAAAATTAGACCTTCATTAACGTGGAATTGCTCAGTAATTCACAAAAGAGCGCAAACAGACCTAATCTGACCATCCAGGCACTGATTAGAATGAACACCCCTGAGAACACTGTAATAAAGACTCGACACTTCCCGTGCTTGCCATTACAGATCTGTCTTTTTTGCAATGATTTGCCTCATTAAGCCAAGCACCGCCGACCTGCCAGCCCTGGGCAGATGCTTTCAGACACTCGAACCAGCTACGAGGCGGGGGTGGCACGCATCCCACAGAGCCTTCGCTTCACCCAATCCACCTCCTGTTTCTGGTTAAGAACTTCTAGCAATTACTTTTAACGCCAGAATGCAATGTTTTGCGGCCGATAGGAGATCTGCACATTTCCAATAGGAAATGAAAATTTGTTTGAGAGGGCTTTTGCTGGAAGAATGCGTTCAGTAACTGGGGGTGGGGTCTTCCCATTGCCCACCCTTCCAGAAGAAGCAGTTTGTGTTGCCTTTGGAAGTTTTCATTCTTTCAGTAAAACACAATTTGTTTTTAAGCTGGAAGTTTTAGTTGTTTTGGCTGAAGTGGCACTTTGTTACCTCTGAGGCTTTAACAGTTTCATTTTACTCTTCTGAAAAAAAGTATGAGAGAAACTTCCCTAAATGGGAGCCTTCAGCAGAAAAGGCCACTAAAAGCTTTGGGAAACCTTTTGTCTAATTAAGAATTGCTCTTAAATAACACTGCCCTCCAACTTAGATTTAACTTTTCCCTCTTTATTTTATTTATACTCTACATCATGGTCTCTAACTGGAAATTTGAGTCAATCCCAATCTCAGAAATATTAACAGTTTCTTGAACATGCTACCAGAGAGATGTGATTATCAGCTTTGATTTCACAAATATTTAAGCGACTCATCTTTTAAACTTGAAGAGCTTTCAAAGGTCTTTGTTCAGGATCAGCGTCTTGTAAACCTACCTTATCACAATTGGTTCTGACAATTGAGTTTGTAGTGAAAGAGGAAAGTGTGTCTAAGCAGTTATTGAGAAATACTATTGTGAAAGAAAAGAAAAAATAAAGAAGGAAAAACAGATTTATGGGATTATTTCTGATTTATCTTTTCTTTCGATATTTAAAATGGGCCACATTCTCTCTTTGGAGGCCTACAGAAGATAAACAATTCACACAAAAGAGTCTCACCACAGAGACACCTCATAGTGATTTTTTCATTTCTGACCAGCACTAGAAGTCATTCCAGTCTAGCAGTAAAAAGAAAAGTTCTTTTAAATAGACATGTTTGCCGACCTTTGCATCCCAGAGCATCTGAAGACCGTCACTTCCCAGGCTGAATTAGGAATCACACAAGTCTAGCTTGGCTTAGCGCAGCAGGGAGAGAAAAGTCTTTCCTTTGGTACCTTTGTTTTTTCATAGCTTGAAAAAAGCCACCTTCAACTCAACCTACTGATCCAACAGCAGCCAACCTGACGCTATATTCACTTTATTCACATATGCCATGGTGGAGCCAGCCTGAGTGTAGCACCAGAGAGAAAGAGCCAGGAGTAATTCCTCATGTTTATTTTCTGGTGGTGGGCGAAGCCTGCTGCCAGGCAGCACCATGAGCTTCTCGGTACACAGCAGCGCCGTTGTGAGCTCAGGGCAGAGAGCAAAGCTTCAAGGTCTGATGTTCCTGAGGTCTCAGGTTTTCCCTAGTGTGGAAAAGCCTGGTTTAGATTCCCAGCTAAAAAAAAACCCATCTCTATATCTAGCAAAACCAGCACTTCTGACCTCTTTTTGACCTCCATGGCCCTGGAGGGAAGTGAGATATCAAATGCAATGGAGATTTCTTTTACAATGGCCCATTTCCATCCAAAACCAAATTTGCCATTAGAAACCTGGCATATCATCAGGTCCTGTGGGGACTGCAAAGGCTCCTATTCACATACAGCTCTGAACAGCATCCAAATTTTGGAGGTCTGCAAAGGCTTTAGTGAGGCTCAGCATGCTGCCTGCTTCCCCTTGACAGCTCCACAGAAGACACCTAAGGGGCCTGAGCAATGGAGATGGTCCATTGACTACCACCCACCTTCCAGTAGTGCAAAATAGGTCCTTCTGCACTACTGAACACAGACAGGTCAGACCACACACTACCAGCCCATGAGAACAGTGCACATTCACACAGAGCCCCTGTGCCCACTTGGTCCTCCCCTGGGCTATCACCCACTAACTGCTGTGGAGAGAGGGAAGGTAAATAGCATGCAATGGCCATTAACATTTGTTTTGCAGTCATCAACATTTGCTCAAAATTACCTGTCCCTCAGTGATGAGAGATGAGCTTTGTTGCAAATCCAGGTCTCCTCTCAAGAAACACCTCCAAGTTATCCCAAATTCCTCCACCATCGTCCCTCCCCAGGACGACTAGACTCTCCTTTTGCAGGGCCAGGCCTCCTCTTCCTCCAGGCACTTCTACAAGGTCTGGTTACTCAGAACTCCTTACTTAATTCTCACCTCTACAGCTGCCATGAGGTGCTGATTGTCCCTCTTATAGGGATCTAAAAAAACACTCATCAAGGATTAATACTGAAGATGGGCTGCTGAAGGGGTTTGGATTCTCTCAAAGTCAGCTCCAGGACACAGTGCTGCTTGTTTTGCAGAGGAGATCTACTGCAAAGCCATCTCCAGTGCAGGAGCAGAGGTGGGAAAGGGGAAATGGCCCTTGAGCTGGTTGGGCATCTGAGCAGAGGATCAGCAGCTGGTCTGTGTGACCACTGCAAAAATCAAACCCATCCCCTCTGGCAGGTGGGTTGTAGGGAAAGTGATCACTGGTGGAAATGGGAACATCTGCTGAGAAGAGTGAAGTCCTGCTCTTGAGATGGTCCACAAGCTCTGTGAAACCCACTGCAACACCCATTGCAACACCTCAGGCTTCACCAATGTCACAGCCACACTGACGAGCCCCCCGTGCCATCCTGCAGTGCAATGCTAGCTCCTTAAGGACTTGCTTTTCTTTTTCTCTTACACAGCAGAAGCACCAGGCAGGAGCCCTGAAGAAGGTGATGATATGCTGATTTATTTATTTCACCCCTTGTTTTCACTTTTTTTATACAGTTATTGTAGAGGTGAGAGGGGCTCTCAGATATTTGTTCCAGCAGGACCCCTGATTATAATGTGAGTGTGCTATGGCTCCATGCTAAAGGAGGTGAAGGGGCTTTGGCATGTCTCATCCAGCTGAAATTTTCCCAATATCAGGCTGACATCAGGCTGAAATTGTCCTAATATCCATGACGCTGCCGCGACAAGCTGAGATTTCCCCTCCCCAGCAGCTGCCAATCAATGCCAGTGCCTGGTAGAAGTGGACTTGGGCAGGGTCTGCTTCAAGATCCACCTTGCTTGCTGGCTCTGCAGAGGGAGGCAGCAGGTACCAGGGTCCACTGGAGGAGCAGAGAAGGACAAGCAGCTGTGGACGGTGAGCCCTTGCCTGAGCAAGCTGCGGAGCATGGGGCACCAAGATGCGGCCAGTTGAGGTACATCATCCCCAGCTTCTCCCACCAGTTGTTTGGTGGAGTTGAGCAAAAGGAAGAAGTCTCCATATGGCTTTTCTTTCTCTCTAGTGAGCGATTTTCATCTCATCCTCTTTTTTGATGTAGACATCTCACTGTCACAAGAAAAATGCCTCTTTTTTCATCCCTGAAAATGGTCCTTGAAAGCCTTCAAAACTGCCACTTCTCTGTGCTTTGGTTTTGTTCCTTTTCTTTTCTCGCTGGCCCTCTGTCCTTCCCTGCTGACACGTGATGTGTTCTCACACTCTGCCTTCCCCATTTGCCTCTGGAAAAGGGGGATGGGAAGAGAAAAGAAGCAAAAAGAATGATTAAAATCAGATTTGAGGAAAAATTTGGACCAGTTTCCTTTTCCTAGTGTTATTCTTGCTGAAAATATTGGAAGTTGTTTTTTATAATTATTTTTCTCTTTGGAAATTAATTTTCAACCAGCCCTGCTTAAGCTTGTTACAGATGTAAGGGGGGAACTAAGGCCAGGGTTGGTGAAAATGACTTTTTTAAAAAAAAATAAATCTCCATTGAATATCTATTTTCAAAGTAAATCATCACTCTCACAAACAAGTCGTGCTTTGCAATCTTTTTATTTTGCTACATTTCTGTATTTTTTTTTTTAAATTATTATTAACTGTGTTAATTTTTATGTTTACCTGCTTTAGGATTCTCTTTATTTGGGCTCCTGACAGTGGTAGAGTTGATCTCACCCACACAAACCCCAGCCCACAGCCATCCTGCTGACCACAGCCTGGCTTCAGTGGGTAGTCAGAAAACTGGTCTTCAACAGAAAGCTGCAAATACCTCCCTCAGTAGCTAAACTCACCCACTCCAAGCCAGAGGAAACCCATCAGATTTATCTGGTAGTTTTATTCTGGCCGGAAGAAATCCTGTCAGGAGGTGGAGCAGCAGGAGGATGCAGGGAAAAGTGTTTTCATCCAGTCCAGGCTGTTCGGGAAGAGGCTCATGAGCTTCTGGCTTGCCCAGGGCTGCCCAAGGAGCACCAGCCTTCAAGTGCTGCTGGTGCTTTAACCTAGAGCGCTGGGGTATTTGAAATTTCAATTATTTATGTGTTCATGCTGTGGGTTAATGCTGACTGACACTAAAACACTGCCTAGATTTAGCTTCATAAAATTTTTATCCCCACTATGAACTGCAAGTCTTTCTCCAATTTCATTTAAAGGAAACAGAGTATTGAAAAACGTACTGAGGAATTCATGAGCAACTAGCTACAACCTCACTTTTCCTCCTGGCCAAATCCTGGGACTTCATTACCATGGCAACATATCATAATTTTAATTCCCTTCCTGATTGCTGCTGCACAGAGACCAATACATCTGCTTGCCATGCATTTTGCAGCGGGTCTAAGGCACATGGCACTTGCTTCTTGGGGCTCATGAGGGATCCAGAAGAAATGACTATGTCCTTTTTTTGGGTGAAACACCCAGAAAAGGTCAAAAACATTCAGCAAACCTGATCCAGGTAGTGCTTCTGGTACTCTGAGCTTTGGACAGACATGGCCCAGCTCAGTGGGAGCCCCTGGAAAGAACAAGTTTTTTGTCCTTTGTGGGATTTTAACATATTATAGCAAGGAAAGGCAGCTTCCACTACTGTAATGAGAGCTGAAGAAGGGATGAGAGGTGTTTATGAAGACACAGTTTTCAGTGATCATGAGTCTCTGCTTCAAGGTTTCTCTTATTTTAGCAATTATCACGCTCAAAGGCATTTACAGGATTGTTACCTCTATTTGCCTGACTGTAGCCAGCTGCAGGCACTGGAGATGCCTTTCTCAAGTCATCCAGTCATCTGTGTACCTGAGTGAATACAGCACGGTCTCTGAGAACAAAATTCACTTCACTGGACCTTGGGACTGGACTCCACACTGGAACCTGAAACTGGATGTTTCCCCTGCCACCAGCACCCTCAGACTGATGATCATCTTAATTATAAGACACATAAAACCATGCTGCTCTGTGTGGAAGGGATATCAGCCCATGAGCATTGCAGGAGGTTCAGACAGGCTGAGCCAGGGATGAAGACAGTTGCTTTATCACCTGAGCATGGGACCATTGGTCAACAGAAGTGACGTACCGCAGCACACGGCATCTTTCTCACCCCACAACTTGCCCTGGGCTGAGCTCTGCAGCATTCCCCTCTGTGCACACATCAGTAAGGTTGGACAGAGCAGGTGTCCCTGCAACATCAGTTTCTGTGGGAATTAGACCTCCTATTGGCAGAAAATTCTGGGGGTTGTTTTTCCCTCAACCCCCTCCCCCGTATGATAAAGTCTCCTGGAAATTCCCAGAACTGACAGAACAGCTCTGTGCACCAGTAACTCATCCATGACAAATCGGTCAGCAGCCGAGACGCAGCCGCAGGTGAGACTTCGGTCTCTGTAGGGCACATCACTCAGAGGTGCCAATAGAAAGGGCCTTCTAGTGTTTGGACCTGCCTTCTAAACTCACTTAAACTGCATTACACATATATACCTATCTATTATATGTGTGTATATATATATAATATTTATTATATATGTATTTGTAATGCCCAATTTTGTTGCGTATGTCTGGAGAGTCACAATTAAGTACAGAAAAGCCATGGGAGATTCACCTTACTTTAAGGGCAGGAATGAATGGTCCCTTGAAAAGAACAGACTGAAATCTTAGCGGTCTCTGTGTTTAGCTACAAGCCTGGCTTCTCCTCTAACTTTAAAGATCCAGCCCTTCTCCTTCACATCTAAAGATCCAACTCTTCCTCTTGCTGAAGGGTTAAAAATTCTGAACAGAAACCACAATGTTTTCCTTATTTTTCTGAGCCTTTTTATTTAGCTACCCTTTCATTATTGTTTTTCTTCATCTAAAAGAAAAGTAATCTAAGTAATTATAATAATAAAATGGATGTGAGCAAAATGGGCACTGTGGGGTTTATAAAATACAAATTTCCCTTTTCTGGGAAATATGGTCTCTCCTGCACTTAAACCTTTCAAGCTCTACCTGGGCTTCTAAGGTGGCACAAACCCCGCAAGGCTTGTAAGGCCCCAAAGAGGAAATCACTTAAATATCCCACCTTCCTCAGCAGAAGCAGGATTGCAAAATGAGTATTTCAACCTCAGTGCGTGCTTCAGCACTGCCTTGATCAGGGATGCTGTATTGGAAAGGGCCACGTGAGCATAAGTTAATAAATGTCTAATAGATGAGCTTGGTAACACTGGCTGCACATAGAAATATCTTCGGTAGGGGCAAATCGTACAGCTCAGCTGAACTAGCTCAAATCTCCCTGATTGCCCCCAGGCTGGCTGGCTGACCTGTATTAGGTAACCTACACCCAGGCAGGAATCAGCTCCTCAGCCAGCAAAGAACCTCATTTGGTTTGGGGTTTTTTTTTCTTTCTAAACTCTTTTCTGAAAATGACCCAAGAAAAACCTTCCTTGATGTTTGCTAAGCAGTTATTGGCAAAATATCACTGACATGAAAACAAGGAATCTTTCTTAAAGGTTGAATGTACCCAAATCACACCAGCCCAGTCAAGTCCTCTTTTCTTTTTTTGCTATTCCTGTATTTATTTTTCAACTGGTAACTCTCTCTGCACTTAAGGCAGGCAGAAAGGGGGAATTCCACTTTGAGTTAGGAAAGGAAAACACCAGCTATTAGCCTGAGATATCATGTAACCTCCATTAGAAATTAAATTTTATTTCCAAATTACTAGAAAATCCTCAGAGGCTGGCAGATCTGAACATTGGGTCCCCCAGCTCCAGAGAAGTTCCTCACTCCCCTCAGCAGGGCAGGTAAGCAGCTCACAGCCTGGCTTTATGTTGAAAAAACACAATTCTTTCATGCTCTGTTTGCCCCCTCATCACTGCTGTATGAACTGCATGGGAGATAGCAGCACTTGTAGATGAGGTGTCCCAGATCCTCTATAGTGTCCGAAATGGACTTCGAATAATTGACTTAGTAGCTATTCAGGTGTACGGACCAAAATTTTCTCTACAGGTTCTTCCAGAGCTGTTGCTTTGCCCAGAATAATCAACCAATCAAGAGTTTTTGCGAACACTTTGCTCCACAGCTGCTTCTCAGACACTAGTGTCCTCAATGGCGAGAAATAAATGCTCATTACTTTAAACAAAACCAGTTCATTTCGGAAAGTCTCACAGCTTTTGAACCGAAGAACTTCTAACCACAAAGCCCCACATCTCTGCTGTCTGCCATCGCCTCCCCGTGCAACCATCACCATTTCCCCACGCACACACAGAACGGCAGAGCCATCCCGTAGCGTGTGACGGACAGCCAGCGCTCACACAGCGGCTGTGTTAATCTGGTGCCTGGTTTTGGAGGCATTCAGGGGCTGAAACACCACCAAGGTTGGGGGAAGCTTCCCCCTGTTGCTTTACATTCACAGCAGCTTTGATTTAGCTGCCAATGAGAAGGGAGAGGGCTTGGTACCAGTCAAGGCCAGCGTGGTCTAACCCATAGGACACCTTTGTGTGTGGCCTTTGCAAATGGGGTCCATAAGCTGGTATTCTCCTCAGGTTTTCTTCCCGGGTTGACCCAGATCCATAGCCAAGTGCGGGAGTAACTCCTGCACATACACTGTTCAGACCTTGGTGTCACTCCAGGAAGGCAGATATACCAACACCATCCCTGAGCAACAAGGTACATTTTTACATTAAGGACATTTTTTTTTTTTTAATGGGCTGATTTTTTGGCAATGTGACAGGAAAGTTAATCAGACCTTCCATTTCTCTAACCAGCTTTAAAGGATTTGTAGTATTATACTCAGTTATTGGCGAGCAGGAGGAAATTGTTTGCCTGATTATGAATCTGTTATTTATTTTGCATTCAGAGCACAAGCACCTACTGCAGTCAACAGCAGGGTATTTTACCCCAGTCTTAGGGAAGTAGGGGTGGAAATCCAGCGTCTTGTCCTACCAAATGACATAAACCTACTCTGATCTCAGAAGCCACCTCACGAATACTAAAGAGCTGGGACATAATGGCTTTTAAAGAATATAGTTTCCAATTAGGTCATTGGTTTCAAACACAGGGTGTACTAAATTAGTAACATTTGGTGGTAAATTTCTTTGAAGTTCTCATTAATCTTGGTCTTGGAATTGAACTTTTCTTGGCCATGTTCCTTATAGAATTTGGATCCGAGTTATGTCAAAACAACTGATTAGCCCCACAGTTTGAAGGCAGCGGGAATTAGGTAGGGCGGGTGTTAGATTTCATGAAAGGCCTATTTACCTACTCGTTTAGCATGACCAAATGGGAGGGCAGCCAACAGGGGCGACACGTTGGAAAAATTCCAGCGTTCCTGGCTCATTAGAGATCTCCACAGCAAATGGTAGCGTTGCATTTGTGATAACAGCCACCGTTCAGATTCAGCTGCCTACTGGGTCCAGGCAAGGGCTGAGGTCTTAACTTGACCTGTGGCAGCCCTTCTACATAACCAGGCTGCCCACCTCTTCAGCCCTTGTGAAATTAGTGGAAAGGAAGAAGTACTTTCAAGGAACATCTTCAGGTGGTGTCACTTCTTCTTCATGAATGACCTAAAGCAAACTTCCCTCCCCAAAAAAATCAATGGAACTCTTTCCATCTATTTCAATGCATTCAAAGCCTGGCGTCTGAATAGCTCAGAATCACCAAAATCAAGAGCTTTGAAGAAACTCAGTGGGATGCTCTCACATAGGCTCTATCTAAAGCAGCAATAAGTTTAATTCATGAGTTAATGAACTATAGCCTGGAGGAGAAAACACACAGTGAGTCATGGCAGCAGTGAATCTTGGGAAGTTCTCAATAGGACATGCTGCAGTGAATCAAACCTGCAGCACACTTGTGTCCATGGTGCACATCTCCTTCCTGAGGCCCCAATTAGTCAAAGAACAAAGAAATACAGCAGGAGGCCTTTCCTGGAGATCATAGCCCAGCATTAGAGACCTGACAAGCAGAAGACTCAAAAGTTTTAAAAAAAAAAAAAAACCACAAAAAAAACAAGCATGCTCTGGCTTACTGAAGCATGAGAGCAGATTGAGAGATGAGCTACTGTCAGTCCCCAAGGGACATCTGATCTTAGGCCAAGACAGAGTGCCAGCCCTGCAGGGTGCAAGGCCAGCGTCATTTACAGGTCAGGTGGATGCACAAAGGCTTGGCACAGCGACAAGCCCCTTGTCATCTCCTGCTGTTACCGCTTACTTCCATGGTACCAGAATGGTCAGGAACAGCACTTCAGGGTGGTAAAGCTGCGTGAGACATGAACCAGCCTTCAGACAGCTCGGGTGTTCTCAGCAACATCCTGTGAGCAGTGCTGTTCTTGCTTGTGCTGCAGAACAGTCTTCGAAGGGGAAACGATGACATTGTTTTACAGCTGAAATGTGTTACTAAACTGCAACTGGTGCAGCAGTGGCAATTCTCAGGAAGGAGCTCTGAGGACACCAGCAGAGCGCTCAGCTATAATAGCATGGGATAAAAATAGGTTAAACTCATCTTTTGCTTGAAAAGAAATAAAATAACCTGGGGATTGTGCTTCAATTTGAGGAGATAATTGGTTTGGCTCTTCTTTTATATAAAACTCTTGCTTCCATCTCTAGTTAATCTAAAACTCTGGCCAGAAAGTCCTCTCCTACCCCAAAATGCAGCAAATGTCTGGGTACAGACCTTGTTCTCAGCAGGCCTAATGAGCATATCCAACTTTCAGCATGGATTCAGCCTCACCGGCTTGAGCGGGAACTCTTACCATTAATAACACTCGTACATATGCAGAGGTGTTTGTAGGATCATGGCCACACAATTAATATAGAATGAGCTTTAATAAGCCTAATTAGGGTCATTCCCCAGTGGTGTGAAAAGTAGCACTGATACTTATTGGCTGAGGAGGGAGAAATCACAAGTCTGATCGACCACGTGTTACTTTCCCACAAGTTGATGACCTCAGGGTAGGACTTCAGAAACTTTTCCTGTAAAACTGGAGCTACAGAAAATCAAGTCGGCTGCATTTAGATGCAGCCATGAAAAATACCATTTGCTTTTTTTTTCCCAGCAGAGCATTTTAGCTCAGAACCATTTCTTCCACAGTTAGGAGCTCAGTAGTATCTCTCTCTCACATCATTATGTCAAAGCACAGAAAAAAATAAGCATGAGGAGCAGAAAGAGTGTAAGAGCCCTTTTGGAAGGACCATATTCTGAAGAAGGGGAGCTTTTTATGATGCTTAATAGAAGTCACACAGGCAGAAAGAGAAGTCTGTTGTAGGACTTGTTGTCTTGCCTTCTTCAGAAAGGCAAGAACATGAATATAAACTGCATCTGAAGGACAAGTGACACAAAACCATTTCATTTACCTGCAGGCTTTGGGGTCTGCTTTTGTTACCATCTATGAAGTTCTCAATAGATCATTTTCTTCCTCCATTTGTCTTCATCTTTCCAGCTCTTAGGACCTGTGCCCTGAAACAAATCAAAGAACCCATATCCACAAGATGATGTGGGCTTCCCAGCACTGCCCATATGGACCCCAGCACCTAGGTCCTTCCCATGTGGCCAGATCTCACCTTCCCTATGGGAAGGCTATGAGAGTTAGGGCTATTCAGCCTGAAGAAGGCTCTGGGGAGCCTTCCAATACCTGAAGGGGTCCTACAAGAAAGCTGGGGAGGTACCTTTTATAAGTTCTTGTAGTGATAGGATGAGGGGTAATGGCTTTAAGCTGGATGAGCATAGATTTAGAGTAGATATTAGGAAGAAATTCTTTACAGTGAAGCTGGTGAGACACGGGAACAGGTTGCCCAGGGAAGGTGTAGATGCCACCTCCCTGGAAGTGTTCAAGGCCAGGTTGGACAGGGCCTTAAGCAACCTGATCTAGTGGAAGGTCTCCTTATCCATGGCAGGAGAGTTGGAACTGGATGATCTTTTCCAACCTAAACCATACTATGATCCTTCAGCAAGTCCAAAGACCTTGAGCAGTTCCTGAGATTTCAAAGGAGAGGCTAACAGGGATTAAAAGCTGGATGGTATCCCTGCACCTTGTGGGAAGGGGAAAGGAGGGGTGTCCTTTCCTGAGGTGGACCATGATGCTCCCTGACCCACAAACACTGTCAGTGCTTCTAGCAAGAGCACGGTTGGAGAGAGCAGGCAGTAAACGTGTATGTCCTGCAAGAGAGGAGGAGAGAGTTTTGCAGGGTAAAGAATTTCCTCTGGTTCGCATCCAACTAACAATCATTTGTGGCCTACAACAGCTTCTCATCTGACATATCGTGAAACCACTATTTCAGTACGATTTACAGCCTTTTGGGGAAGGGAGGACTCAGTTATTTAGTAACTTCTCTGCTTGCCCTTAAGAAGGTCAGATCCTTTTGTTCCTTGCCAGAACAGTAAAAGCTGTAAACTACAGTAGGCAGAGTGTATTCAGAGCTTGTATTTACAGGGCAGGGCACCTGGATAACCCTGCAAACAGCCATACGATGCAGAGAGGTCATGTATGGAGAATCAGAATATTATGGGATGGATGCATCAGAGCACGGCACGCAGCAGCAGTGCGGGAGGGTGTCCTGTAAGCTGAGTCCGACAACACAAAGTACTTGGATTAGATGCATTTTACTGAGATTTGGATGAAAACTGGATACCAGAAGAGGCTGATCCCCATTAATTTCTCCTTACTAGGCTTTTTCCTCTTAGGAGATGGAAAATAGCAAAGCGAGCTTCAGATGTTCTTCCCCACAGCTGCTGACACCTCCAAAGCCCAGTGTGGTACCCGGCTTTGCTCCCAAGCTCTTACCGGCGGCTTGCGGGGTATTGCAAGGATGGTGTGGGCTTATAGCACAGTAGAAAAAACAAGGACTAAGGCAGCAATGAAACTGACTTGCCAAGGAGCACCCCCCTCAAGAGAATATTTGTTAATAAATTTTAAAGTAATAAGGATTAATTAAGTAATTAATGAGGAAAAATGTTATCATCATTTCTATACTGCCTGTTGTCCAAAGTTTTGTGGTCTTTTAATTGTTGTTATTTCCAGACAACTCAGGAAGGCTTGCATGACACAGATACTACAGCTTCCATCTGGAGGGGAAGCCAGCTGAAGACACAGCTAATTGCTGCACTGAATTTTCACATGACTTCTACTGAATTTCTAACTAGGGGTTTAGGGGAATAAAAGTTGAAAAACTCTCCAGGCTCAGAAAATTCACAAGGAAGAGAAGGAAACATCTTCCATTGTTGCTACACATTTGTTAACATTTCATTTCACACGAAATCAATACAGCCCAAAGTGTTTCTGACAAAATCACAAAGGAACAATGGTCCAGGAGCTGCAGCCTACCCAGAGATTCTTTTATCACTCCACTGAGGTATAAAACAAACACTTTCCCTCTGCCTCCCTATTTATTCTGAACAATATTTGTCCAAGAAGAGCTGAAACTTATCTCCAGGAAGTTTGCAGAGGAAAGATAATGGTTGAAGAGAGAATCAAGAAAAGCATTTTGAATATTCCAGGCAAAGATGACAAAGCAGTAACATCATCTTCATCTCAGCTTCCTTGCTCAGCCTGACAATCAACACCTTATTATGCAGTCCTAACACTTCTCCACAATTTAAACAAGACATCGGTAATGGTTTGTGATCTTCAAGGTCACTTTCTGGAGAGCTGTCTTTAGCCCAGCGGTAGCTAGCTATTTAGGAATAAAAATGACAATTTCACTAAAGCAAATTACATCCTGGAAGTATAATACACTTCAGCAAGCGCAATGGCAATGATCAGATGGGAGATCCATCTTGGAATACATTAACTTTCCCCATGTATAAAGGAGGTTTCTGGGATCCAGAAAAATTCCAGTGTAGCCCTCAAAGAAACAGTGGCCACCCCTGCATTTCTCTCCAGGTATATGGATTTATAATTACAGTCCACTTAAAGAAGCAATCTTGCACTGTTGTGTCTGGGTCCATCAGTATATTTAGAGAGTATTTCCTTGGAGGTTCTTTTCCTTGCAAAAAAAGAATTAATCTCTGCCACAGACAGGGAAATAGGTTAAAGGAGCTTTTTACGTGCAGAATGTACTATCATGGAATTTCCATTCTTTCTTTTCCCATACTCTTATCTGAAGAGAATCTTTTTTCTTTCTCCATTCAGCAACCAGCTCCCGTCTGCTTTAGTCAGTAATTGCCTGAGGCATCACAGTAATTCCTGTGATGATTAACCGGTGTCACCAAAGCCAGGCAGGTTCCTTTTGGGAACAGAAAGATTCATTTATTCAGATTTAACCAATGTTGGCAAATGCCACGTGGTGTCTATTTACCAAACCCTCAGGAAGGTTTTTCTCACCTCATAGTGGAATAAAAGACCAAGTGAGGTTGGGAAAAAGGGAGAACATTTGGCAATTCAAGTCAACTTGACATGAATGCTTGGAGAAGATGGTCTTAGGTATGGTGAAAAGAAGGCCTGGTGGATGATGTAGATCTATGGGTTCACTGGAACATGGCACCAAGGTGGCAACAAGACTGTGGCCGGAAGATGATATATTTAAATTTACCTGCAGTGGGCTAGTAGTTTCCAATGGGCAACTTTTGTTGCCTTTCCCCATTTCATACCGACTCCATGCAGAATGACTTCTAAAACTATCATATTCATAATACCCATCAAAGTTCACATTCTACCAATTCTGCTTTGCAGATAAGTCTAACACAGCCTAAGCCAGGACTCTGTCACCGACTTGAGTGGAGAAGACAGAACCAGCCCTGGAGCAGGGTGTGCTCCTGGGTGTTGGGTGAGCAGATCCAGGCTCCCAGGGAGGCTGACGCTGCCTACAGAGAAACCCATTCACAAGCGTCTGAGTGGCATTCAGATTCTTGGGGCTTGCATTTATTAACATGCCCATTTTTTTTGTTTAAGATGAAAGGGGGAGGATAGCTTTCAAATAAGCTTGCAAATAGGACTTTTTTTTCCCTAGCAGAATGACAGCTTCTGTATGTTAAGTGTATCCCTTCTAGCTATGGTGCACATGCAAAGAATTTATGAGCAGCGTAATGTTGTATGCGCACAGGTTGCTAACTCAGAAAAGAAACATACACTCCCCACTCCACCCCGAAATCAAGGCTAACATCAAGGACAGATTCCCTCTCTTATGAGGACAGGCTGAGAGAGCTGGGACTCTTTAGCCTGGAGAAGAGAAGGCTGAGGGGAGACCTTACTAATGCCTCTAAGCAGCTAAAGGGTGTGCAAGGACAATGAAGCCAGATTCTTTTCAGCAGTTCCCTGTGACAGGATGAGGGACAACGGGCACAAGCTGGAACATAGGAAGTTCCATTTAAATATGAGAAAAAAATGTATTACCCTCATGGTAACGAAGCACTGCAACAGGCTGCCCAGGGAGATTGTGGAGTCCCCTTCTCTGAAGACATTCAAAACCCACCTGGATACAGTCCTGAGTATTGTGCTCTAGGCCATCCTGCTTTAGTTGGACTAGATGATCTCTAGAGGTCCCTTTCAACTCTGATAATTCTATATGAAACCTGACCTATTTATTGTTAACTGACTCCTCTGTCTTGCAAAGCCTTACATTTCACTCAGCACTTTTTCTCTCGGTGTCCACCAGAGGTGTGCACCTCTGTGGGAACACAGTGGCTAACATCAAAGAGGCCAAAGGATTTCAGCTGTGCTCTTTTGGAGACAGTGGTCAGGATCACAACATGACTCCCATGTCTAGAAAGCATGAACGCAATGTTTCACACCAAAATGCCTCATTTTCCCTTAAGCCATCCTCAGAGCAGCTAGCAGAGGTCTGGATAAGCCTTGCTCCCTGTTAGCAGTGGGATCTCCCATGTCCTCTTAGCTGGGCAGAGGAACATTGAGGTACCTAAGGGACATCTAGAAGAAGTACAGCAAACACCAGTGTCAATAACCACTGTGACTAAGAGATGAGGGGGCTCATAGAATGTGCTGTGATGACTACATACAACTGCTCTGACTCTGCCAGGCTAAAAGTCATTGAAATCTAATGTCAAGTGTTTCCTATTGACTGGCCTTAAACCTTGAGACACAACTGACCGGCAGGGAACACGTGGTTCCGACATGTCATGATGATTTAGACTATCTTAAAATGTCCCTAAATCTTCATGTATTGCCCAATTTGATGGTGTCAACCGTCCCAGCACTTTGAAAACTTCAAACATCCTGAGGCTGGGAACAGGATCAATTTGCCAAGAGCTCACAGACATGAGATTAAAACCTAAAACGTTAAGAGCCTTCTGGGGTTTGGGTTTCCCCCCACTTCCTCTCTTACTGGAATCAGGAAGTGCAAAGAAAGAACCGTGAAAATAAAACTTCGTTTCTTTTTTAGAAAGTTACTTGAACTTTCTGAACCTTATGTTTCATTCCCACTTAGGGCAAAGATCCAAGGTAGTTATTCCTGTACTTAAACCAGGTTCAGTCATCCTTAGTAATTAAGGGCACTAGATCAAAAATTAAATTTATTGTACCAGTAACACAAACACAATGGATCTTCATAAAATTTAACTACACGGAGAAGTGGGTTGTCTAAGATCTGCCATTCGAGCAGGCTTTATTGCATTTATATATAGAATCATGAAATATAAATTAAGAATGGGGATGACCCTTTGTCTACCTAGAGGCCCAGGAAACATGTTTGCCTCTGATACAGTTTGAAAATTAGCATTTTATAGGGCCTGGGATGCTGCCTGACACACAAAATACTTTAAAATTCTGTAAATAATGTAAGTAAATTAACAAGAGATAGTGACTGCAATGAATAAAACATTAGTTAAGTACCTTTCAGTTTCCTCTGAAGCCTAAAGGAAAAAAGTGACTAGATTCAGCTCTTCAGGGGAAAATATTGCAAGTACTTGTGTTGGTAGGAGAATACACAGATAATTTAGAGAAATGCTAAAAAGCCGGTCTGAAGTATCTTCAATTTAACTACGAAAAAAGCAAGATTGTTGTGTCAAAGACAAGCACCGTCAGTTGAGTTTTAGCCTTGTTTGGGTCACTCTGACACCCATCAAGTGCTCAGGGAGATCATCCGGGATGAATCTTCTCCCTTTCCTTGCTACCCCTGCTCCTACCTTTACCACCCCACCAGGCTTCTTAGAGGACCTTGCTCCTGGGGCTCAGCACAGCTCAGGGGGCTTCCTCCTTCCACCACAAGCCCCACCACAAAGTCTTCTGCTCACTCCAAAGCAAGTCAGAGCTCAGAGAGCCAAGGAAGAGCAGGGAAGTCCACAGTTCACTGTTTCTTGCTCTGCTGCAAGGGTTACGACTGTAGCAGATGTGCTTCAAGCTAAAGAGCATGACCACCACCAGTCCTAAGCTACTTCCCACATTAGCATAGGGCTCTCTCTGCTTCCCTGAGTCCATCTGAGAGCCAGGGCATACCTGAGCAGTTCTTGCACGGTGTCAGCAAGGTAGCATGCAGCTGTCGTAGGACAGAGGTGATCTTGGACCTCTCTTAGCATGACTGATGTATAGATGGGATTGCCCACTTGCTTGCACAGCCCCCTACATCCTTTTAAATAAACTGCCATGAGGGTTTGGTATGACTTTGGGCAGGAAAATCAGGTATCCATCTGTGAAACAAAGCACATGTCCCAGCGGAGAGCTATGAGGTCAAATGCATTACAGTTGGTGAAGCATTTGGTTGACAACCTCCCTTTTGACATCCACAGTTTGGATTTGGCCTTGAAGCCCTTGCCTGACACCCCTGGCTGAGGCAGAGCGGGAATCTTGCAGCAGCATGCCGGCTCAGAGGCGTGAGCCTTATCAGATGGGCTGGAAATACGACAGCAAGAGCCTCTCCCAGGATGTTTTGGCTTGTGATCCGAGATGAACACCTGGAAGCCAAAAGGAGCCTGGAACAGATTAAATGAATTGGCCAGACTTTCTCATCTTGTTAACATGCTGCAGGCTTCATTTGTGTTTTGGGCAGGGATTCAGAGTGGTTCTTTATTTGATTCAAACCAGATAGTCCATAACAAATCCAAAACTCCTGTTCGTATCAGCATCACCCAGATCCTGTCCCTACAGAAAAAGGTCTTTGTGACAACAGCATCTCTGACGAAATCAAACAGTGCACACAAAGACTAGGGGTTTGCTGCAGACAAGAGCTAGCTGAATACTCGTCCTTGTCTCTTCCTTCTCACCTTTCATCCTCTTTTCTCACTTTACTTCTAGCTTCACTGCCTCAGATCACAGGAAGATTCAAACTGCAGAAGCTTCCAAATCCTGCATCATGAAGTTCAGCTGCAACCTCTACA
Organism: Baryphthengus martii; assembly: GCA_013396935.1. Lineage (NCBI taxonomy): Eukaryota > Metazoa > Chordata > Aves > Coraciiformes > Momotidae > Baryphthengus > Baryphthengus martii. The sequence goes on from VWZK01014581.1 coordinate 134,741, forward strand.
AGGACAAACACTAACAACATCTGCATGGAGAGCCTTAACTATAACCAGAATGTGTGCCATGGCCGGGGTGTGGCTGGCACGTAGTGTCCCACCATCCCAGACAACAGTTTCTATCAATTTTCCTTCTGAACAGCAACTTTCTTATCTCATATTTGTAGGAGTGAGCCAGAGGTCCTGCAGAGATCATGTCTCTGTACCCATCTCATGCCTTCAGGAGATGTGCAGCAAGAACAAGCACATTCAAATGACACCACTGAGGACACACACACAGTCATAGTACTCTCCTCTGAGCCACCATCTCTATTTCATCCAGCACTCACAAAAACTTTCATGATATCTCACAAGAGATAAAGGAACTTAAATTCAGTTGGGTGGCAATATTCAACCAAGAAAAGTACAATGTGGGTGACGACCCAAGGCAGCAACACCACAGGCATGAGACAAGGTCTCTGTCTATGCTGCTCCTAGACCAAGTGGTTTCATGATCAGAGAAGTCCCAGTACAACTGCATTTGCAGGTAGCAAATAAGAGTCAGATACTTCAAGAGAAAGACAGTTTCTTCTCTTGACCCTACTCCTGCCAAAGACCCAACATCTCATAGATGATTTCCACATGGTTCGTGTTGGCAGCATGAAAATATGCTCCGTGCAGTCACTGAACTGCGAACATCCATTATCAAATCAAGAAAAGGGAAGGATTTTATCAAATATGATTACTGCCAGATTGCCTGTGTGTAAGGCCTTCCAGAGACGATACAAATCAATAGTTGAACAGCACAGAGAGGGACATACGGCCCTGAAAGCTTGGCTGCAGACCAGGGAAATGGTCCTGACCTGTGCTACCAAGGAAGCACTGTTAGGGCCCTCTGAAATCAATGCACAGCTAGCTTGAAGTAGGAAAAATGAACTTTGAGTTCTAAATCAGATTCTATCATTTATTCATTTCATGGTCATCAGCAAGGTACGGACCCATTTTGGCCTCAGTTTCCCTAATTTGAAGTGGAAGGGAAACCAGCCAGCTTCTGAGAATTGCTTTAATAATCATGGGGAAAAAAAACAAACACACACACACCCAGAAAACCACCACTGAAAACAAGCAAGTCTTACAGACTCATCAGTGTGAGGAACCAACAACTATTTATTTTTTTTCCCCTTTGCAACAGCAGAAATCTCTGATAAAGACATTACACGGGGACAGGCACGCTGAGCTGGTAACGGGAACCACACAAGAAGGGTTGATTTCCCTGTTTGATAATTTTGGTCAAAGCAGCCATTGTTTGGGGGATTTTCTCTCAAAGAATGCTAGGATTTACTGTTCATTGTTTTACAAGCCGGCAGAAGGGGTTTGTTGTCGTTAAAACCATTTTCCATTGAGAACTGCCCAAGTAATTTGCCTTCTCTATCGTCCCTCTTATTCCCTGGCCTTTACCTACCAACGCTATGGATTTAGACCTATCTTTGTTTAAGTGCTATTGAAAGTCAACGAGAAAATTTTGTCTGCCAGAATTCCCCCACCTATCGACTGTCTTGGAAGGAGAAGTCCAATTTTCTGTCAGATGAGGACAGCCGGCTCACAGCCCCCTACTCGCTGTGCCAGGAAACCTGTGGCTGCTTCTGGGCACTCAGCTTCATTTTAGCATCTCCGTGTTCAGGAGGGGATCTGTACCCAGGGAAGCCCCTGCCTTGCTCATGGAGCTTTTCTGGAAGACAGTGGGGCCCAGGGAACCTCAGACATTGTAGCTGTAGAGGTGGGTTGCTTGACCTGTATTTTATGGGAAACAACAAATCCAAATCAAACCCAGGTATCCTGGGCTCAGGGCTGCCTTGGATGCTGACTGGACAACCCGGGGTTAGCTGCTTGCACACATAGTGGTGCTCAAAGGGAAGTAGAGCTGGAGAGGGTGGCTCAGCAAAGCATTCAGTAATTTGCTATTCTTGCAGCACTATCAGCCCAGTTTACACCGGGAGCTGCTCCCAAAGGAGACTCTGACTTCAGACACTTCTGTGAAGCACCTGACACTGCAAAAGGGACGGCAGGAACTGCGTTGCGAGACCCGAAGTACAAGATGGTGTATAGCAGAGAATTAATCAGTCTGCTCTGAAGAAGAAATTCTCCTCGCTAGGGCAGAAAACAGCTTTGCCTGCATAATGAAAAATTTAAGAACCCCTGGCCTGGCAGTTTCCTCCTGGGGAGAGATAAAGCCATAGCCTGAAGAGAGAGGCAGATCTTGCCCTTTACAAAGAAGCTGCAGGTCCACTGCTTCAGCTCAGGGAGTTTCCTAAACAGATTGCCCTCCTTGCTCTTCTCAAATCCAGAGGGTTGCTCATCCCTTTGTCTCTCCAGAAAAGAATCAACTAAAAGACGACGAAATTTAGCCTTAGCAAAATATTAACTAAAAAGGCAAAACTCAGAGCTGCACCACCCTAGCCTGAGCCAATCTCAGCACCTTCCTCACACAGCGTGAGCATTTGCTACTCTGGTTTTGTGGCGAAGAGGCTAAATTTGAGCATTTACTAGCCCTGGCATTCTTCCCTGTAAGCCAGCTGACTCTCTTGCCAAGGAGACTATGTGGTTATAGAAAAAAGAACAGTCCCTTCCTTTGGGATTTCTCCACTTTCCTGGGTTGGAAGGGATGGGAGCATCGTCCTCCTTGCAGCTTAGAGACCACAGGGGTGACAGAGATATTACCTGGGTACCAGCACCATGGCTGCTGGTGGGAACCACTTGAGAAGCTCAGACAGTGTCTGTTTTCTTCCATCTCACCCATCCCTCCTCATCAGGAGACCCAGCTGTTTTCTCCATAACCTCAGGACACCAACAAAGTCAGATAGGGAACTCTGCTCAAGGTTCCCTGGGGAGCTCTGGCATCAGCCCTGCTCCATAAACCACCACAGCTGAACCCCCAAGAAAATTCAACAGGGACTTCAGCAAACAGCAGCAGCACCCATGGAACAAGCAGGTTATACAAACATCTGCACCTCCGCTCGCATCACCTGTTTGGCCAAACAAAAACAAAGGCACAAGTTTTCCGTTTTCTTCTTTTATTACCCACCTTAAAAACTAAAACAAAACCCTGGCCAGCCACAGGATTTCTATTTTTCATGGAGGCCATCCTGCCACGCTATTGCTCCACAAGGACACTATTAATGCCATTTACAGCTCAGCTAATAACCGAGCCTCGGCCACTCTGTAGGCGAGAGCTGCGGAGGAGCCGTTACAAAGGTGAGCCCAGCAAAACCTAATTCTGCCTGGCCTCATGCTGGCAAGGCCAAAGCAGCAGTAGTTCTGCATCCTGGCTGTAAAATCAAATTAAATTAAAGATCCCATTTCACCAAGGGCCTACTACTAATTTGTGTAACATTTCCATTAAACAATGTTGCCTACAGAAAACATACACTAAAGTACTTTGACGATTTAACAGGGAACATTCCAATAGGAAACATTATTAGATTTTCCTATTAAGCTGCTCAGGGCACACACTCGCTTAATAGATGTTAATTACATTAGCAAGGCTGCAAATTCAGTCCTGGTGGAATCGAAGCAAGTTTTGCAAAATTGACTCAGTCCTGGAGTTTCTGTGGGGACACAAAGGGAAAAAACTCAACACAACACATGGCTTTGTTCCATTTTTCTATCTGTCATGTCACCACTTTTTCAGCAGTGTCTTTAGAACACGTCAATGTACAGGCTCATTTTGCTTTCGCAAGTCCAGAGTGGAATTTTCACTAATTTCCCAGCTTGGCAAAGTAATTGGAGGCAACTCACGATATTTGATTGATGGCTTTTTTTTTTTTTCTTGCCAGTGGAAAAAATGGTTGAAACAGCAAAAAAGTCTCAGTATTTCAGTTCAGCATTTTTGTGAAGCCACTAAAAGTATTTCATATTTCTTCAGCACATGCTTGTGTCCTATTACGTTCAATGGAGATTTAAATACACACTTTGAGTTAACAAGGCATAGAACGATTAGACTAAATCAAGATCTAATTACAGAAGATTGTTGACAAACGATTTCAGACAACATGTAAATGCAAGCCAAACAGTATTTCCCTTGCACCCAACAGAATTACTTTTTTTCAAGATAATTAGCTTTCGCCTGGATGTCTCCTACCTACCATTTGGGGCTGCGCTTCCACAGACAGCTAACCTCAGCCACAGCTTGGAAGCATCCCGTTTTCTGCTGACTGCTGAGGGAGCCTAAGTATGGATTTAGGATTCCACAGCTATATCAAAATCACTTCTGGCTCAGTCCTTGATATTTTGGAGGTACTATTCCTCTTCGGTTGTGCTGCCCACCTCTACACTCCAGCTCTTTTTGACTAGTAAAAAGCAAGAGCCTATAAAAGCTCTGTGACAACCTAAAAAACGATTTCCATTTGCAGGGCTGGGGATAAGCTATTTGCCAAGGCCAGTGGCAGGACTGGGGCTGAAATGTACTCCCTGTGACCCCCAGTCTCACCTCAGGGTATGCACACAGACATGCACAACCCTTGGGGTTTGCATCTGATCAGGGGGCTGTACAGGAACCACAGTGCTTGGCTCAGGCTGGTGAGACTCACAAAGGTTTTCTGACCTTTTGTATCTTCATGCAAGCACAGGAAGGTCACTTGTATATACAACACAACGTCCTAAATCTTAGTCGTACTGTGCCTTAAATTCAATAATGAGCTGATGACTCAGAGTGCTGGAAAAACCTTTCTGTTCATTTAAATATTTCAGTATTAGTAATATCAAATACAGTAGACATTTCAAACATATCCAGAACTTTATCCTAATCGCTTCTCTTACTATGAGCTTATGTGATTTCTAATGGATGTGTTGCATGGAGATAAATTGAAAGGAAGATTAGGCCTGAATACAAGTTCCTGGAGAAGAGAGAGGTTCCAAAGTTCACCACAGTGGCACAGGAAGGTAAAGTATCCACCCGATAGTCGTGGTGACGACTACCAAATGGGCTGTGGGGAGAGGATCATCTGGGCTATGGTGAGCTGGGTGAAAGTTTAAAAGCACAGAGGAGAAGGGCAAAGTATTTCATCATGCCGGTACTGGGTACACCTTGGCTTTGAGGGAGCTTTGGGTTAATTCTCCACTCATCCCCGAGGAGCTTGTCCTGATCCAGCACCAATAGCAGGCAAAAGGCCTTGACTCTGGTACATGTCAGCACCTTTAGAAGTACACAGGAGAGGAACTACCATTTCCCAACAATACACTGAGGAGGAGGAAACAAGAAGCTGTTTGTGTCCACATAAGATTTCTGACAGCTTTTAAGCAGACAGATGCAAACTGAAAGCCACCCATTAGCAAACTTTCTCCCAGGCAATCACTCATGGTCTGTCATTTTGGCTAAAGTGTAATTTAGACTAATTGGCCTCTTTCAAAGGCCAAATACTAGTCATGAACCCTCCCTTAAAACTACGTGCAGCCAATGACATCTCCCATGTAAGATCTTTCGGGCTTAAAACATCTAATTAAGTAGACAAAAACATCAACACTACTTCTGCTCCACTCCAGGAGCTGTCATCACACAAAACTACTATTTTCTGCAGGTTTTTTTCTTGAAATCCATTATATTTGACACTTCTGTTAAGTCTCTAGCACAAGGACACACATTATTATATATGTAACTTTCAAATGTAACTCCATTGCTAGCATTAATGCTTGGAAGAAAAAAACAAAACCAAACCACCACAACTCTAGAAATTGTGACCTGAATGAAAATGAGGTCTCTGAAGTAGAAGATAATTCAAAGCAAAACAGAACCCTCCACCATCATGTCCTCATTTCCAACAGCCAAGCGAAACTCTGAATCACTTAAGATACTACTCAGCTCATGTGGTGTGTCAGGAACAAAGCTCTGGCTGCAGCTAATTCACTGAAAACAGCACTAAACCCCTAAAAGCACAGAGTGACCTTGTACCATCTCCCACATCCCACTGTGTGCTGGGACAGCCCAAGAGACTGACCTTGGCTGGACAAGACAACCTCATTTCTTCACTAAACCAAAGCATTCCTCCAAAGACGCTGAATGAGTGTAGTTATGCAAGACGTTTTATCCATTGCCCCAAAACCAAGCATTATGCTGGAAACACATGGCCCTGGGCAAGATGTGGTGCTAGCAGGTCAAAGGACTGGTAAGATTGATAACCAGGTAGGAGACAAGGGGTTTCTGGACTGAGCCCAGCGAACACTGCCTTTCTGGCAAATTTTCCTTTCTGAGATGAGAAAGAAATGTGGGGTTTGAGTAGCTGACGGCACTAGGGATGGAAGGGAGCAGAAGAAAGGAGAAGCATTTTGAGGGACAGTTGAGCACCAAAGTCCTCTCTGCTCAGCCCAGGGAAAGTCCCAGGCCAGCACTATCAGTGGGCAGCCATGGGAGCCAGAGAAGGGAAATTCTAGCCTGAAAGGGGGTATTTCTTTTGGGACAGCAGATTTGTTTCTTCTCCCAGCTGCAACCCAGAAGCTGTTTTTCACATTGCAAGATGGTTTCAGCTCTGCTCGCAGCGGCGTGGAGCGGGATGTTGGACTGACAGCTGTGGACCTACTTCAATGAACTGTTCCACAGTTTTAAGGGCACTGAAGGTAGAGCTGAGTCTACTTGTAGGAATAAGTGGCTAAAACTAAAAAAAATCTGCTTCTTCACCTCAAGAAAGGCCTTTGTATCTAAATATATCCGTGCTCTAGATAGGAATATCTAGTTCCCCAAACCAAAAACTCTCCTATAGATCTGCCGGATTGAGAGCCCACATCTGGTCATCCTCTGGGCTGCTACCCTCTCGCTGTCTGCCAAAGCCTCACTAACATTAATCAGCGCCATCTGAAACTGCTTTAGCGCTGTGAAAATACACCTCTGCTTTCCTTTTTATTAAAATCTGTCTGAAATCTGCTGCACCTTTGGCTCCTTCCTGGGAATAGCACCGATGGACGTTTGTTTGGGTGTTTATGCTGATCGCTTGCCAAGAAGCGACTCTGGCGCCTTACTGCCATTCAGCACCCCATAAAAACATTGCAGTGTATCACGACTTTCAAGAACAATCTCTAGACAGAAGCTGTTGCTAATTCATGTGCAGCACACATCAACACAACAATTTTTTTTGCCGATGGGTCTAGGACTTCAAAATTATAATCCCCTGGGAGGTTGATGACCTGCCTGTCATTCACTCTGCTTTCAGGCAGGGCAGGTACCAGCGAGCAGTCAACCCAGGCGCTCGCCGCACCAGCGCACAACTCCCATTAGCATCGCCGTCCGCACGCTTGTATTCACCCATGAGCTGCACTCGGCTGACCTCGCTTGGCTGATGAGATCACAGCCCAGAGAGGTATGGCTGCAGGCCAGTGAGAAAACAGATGTCTGCTATAGACACCGCTCTGATACTTTATTCCCGTTCATTATGTATTTCATACACACTCTAGGTCAATGAGGGTTTTGTTATTATGAGCTCCTCACTAACATTTTTATAAGCAAGGTCTGTCTAAGAATAACTGAAGAGTCCCTTGCCAGAGGACAGGGTGACGTCTCAGTAATTTGTTGCAAGAGGAGGATTATCTCTGTGATGCCGTTTTGGTGTTTTTTTTTTTTATCCTGTTTTGTTCTGTGTTTCGAAAGTTTCCTATCCGTATCCTCTGATGAGAAACTCTGCAAAGGTTTTTTGGCCCAGCAGCTCATGACCTTCTCCAGCCCAATGGCATCCTCCTGGAGGCAGAGCTTACCAAGAATTCAGTGTGAGTCCAGTCTTCAGGATCAAGAGAGGCTGATACATAGATTAGGTGCCCCAATATGAGCTTTCCTGATACAGCACATGATTACACCTGGCAGAGACAACCATGGGACGTTTTGCATCAGAAAACCAGTTTCTAACCCAACCTTGAAGATTTCACAAACAAGTTTTCTTCCGTGATGATTGAGGGAGATGTGAGAGAACGATTAAGAAACTAATGATGGTACCCTTTAACATCATAAAAGCACATAATGGGATCGCACGGATTGATCATAAAAGTAAGTAGAGGCAGAAAGAGAAGGAAAAAAAGTCACCCAACAGGGACAAGTAAGACTTTTGCCATTGTTGGGAGCCTCCCTTTCCACCACCACCCCCTCGCCAAACAAAACCAGCAGCAAAAAAACCCTGGTGCTGTGGTCTTCTGATGAAGAGAGAAATGATTATTCATATACCTGCAACCTGAGCAGCTCTCAAGCTACTGCTGTTCTGCTGCAGGGAAAAAAAAAAAGCCTTGTCCACTTATCAGATCTGCCCTGGGACTAAAGACCAGCCATATGGTTATTTCGGTCCAGGTTCACCTCGATTCCATGAGATGCCTAATTCTGGGTTATAATTGACCTGGATCCCCTCTACCCTCACAAACCAGGGCAAAGCACCTGGACTCACCTACACCAGTGTGGTTTGTTGGGGAGGTCTAGGCTGGCATCTTATCCTCCTGTGCTCCAGGGCAGGACAGAAACATATCCAGCCCCAACATAGTGCACAGTAGCTTCCCAACAATCCTCAGTGGAAACCAAAACTCAGTCCAGCTGTGCTCCAGATCCCTTTCCTGAATTGCATTGCAGGGGTGAGGGCTGGGTAGCAGCCTGTGCTAATGCAGCCAGGGAGGTATTACCAAATGATGTTTTCCTTTGTCCAGTGATAATTGATGATCAGGCCATTAAGAACAGATATTAATGTCATAGTGTCACAGAAGATAGTCTAGAAGGAGCCCTGAGGTCATCTAAATCCATCCAACTGCCCCCACAAAAGGCTCATTTCTGACAGATATTTGACCCCTTCAAAAGAAGAGGGAAGCTTCTGATCAATATTTTAAACAAAAATTTTCTTTGGCTGACTACAAAATACTCCATTCATTTTTCTCATATATAAAAAGTCTCTAGAGGCGCTTTTTTCCAGGTATTTTCAAAGCAGACTCAAATTCTTTTTAATGTGCCAATCAAGAGGCACTTCCAAACTTCTAGACTGTTTCTAGCAAGCTAATTCACCTTGGGGCAACAAAAACTCCAGGGGGTTACTCTTTTCTTGGTTTTTAAGTTTAGTGATCTGCCAAGAAATTCAAGTTGTTTTCATTTTAAAAATGGGTTAGAATTCCCAGGAAAAAAAAAGGAAATAATTCTTATTTGCACAGATGCAAGAACCATTCATCTGGGACCAAGGACACGGGCAGGTTCGGGGATATACCATAGCACCAGTGAAGCAGTAAAGGACACTTGAGCAATTTTCTTGGAAGAATTTTGGTGCAATAAACTCTTTTGCACACTTTTCCTTCACCTTGCTCCTGCCTGTGTCCAACCAGGATGCAGGTAGGGAAGAGGAGGTTAATGGACTTTAAGTGCTTTGCTGAACTTGACTGAAAGGTATCACCTAAGTGAGCAGCTCTGGGCTGACGGATGGGAAAGGGTAACACAGCGTTTCTCCCCCATAATTAAAATTTCATCATGTAATAATAATAGGTAGTGATTGATTGTGACCCTTCACCACTGCAGGATGTTGGTCGTTAGGAAGAATTGATTGATCACTGGAGCTGTCATTTGGCCATGCAGAGCCCTTCCATTGCCTTCTAGAAGAGGAATGAAAGTCTCTGTAAATAAATAAAACTTTAAAGGATCCCAGATCACTATCAGGAGACTCTTAGCCCCTTCCTCCCTCGGTGTCAGTCAGTAGAGCAGGAGGTTGCCAGAGAGCTGTTTCAAAAGGCATCATTAGGGTGCTGTAAGCCTACAGAGATCCTTCTTCACTCTAGTCACCCATCAGGTGGGGGGACACTGAGAGGAAGAACAGCAGAGACCACCCCCTCAAGCACCAGAGGGACTATTTCAGTTGGGGGCTCTGGCACAGGGACAGAGTTTCTGTTCTCTGGTCCATCAGGAGAGCAGAGGTCCAGTCCTCAGGTGGGATTTGTACCTACCTTAATGCTGCAAACAAGAACTGTGGGCTGAGGACCAGGTATCCACATTTAATTGCAAGCTCTGCCATAGGCTTTCTGCATGTCCTTGGAGAAATCACTTTATCCCTTTGCACTCATAGTGCAGGGATGCTGTTTCTTGTCTGAATGGCATAGTCTTGGGCAACAAGGGCAGACCATTATACAAGGATGTTGCCCCTGCATCCTGATGGGGCTCAATGTGGCCAAAGTCCTCTTGGGACCTCCTGTAACAGCCACAAGGACCTCATGCTCCAAACTGCATCTCTTTCCACCCCTTTGAGAAACCCCAGGAGCTTCCCGGGTGACTTTAGGAAACACATGGTGACAGGACATTAATAAACAGGGAGATCTGCTGTCTGACAAGCATACAGCGCCTGCACTCTGCCAGCATCTTCTAGAAGCGTTGTCAAGCAGCTAACTGCCTGTAATTGAGCTCTCAGAAGTATCTGCCCTGAGGTGAGGCACAGAAATTTTACAAATGAAGATCATGTATGTTTGTCACACATGCAACGAGAAGCGGCGAGCTATGATCACTCGTTTGATAAATCCACCTTCAGCAGCGGCTGCAACAACTTTGTCCACAGCTGAATGAGGGTGTCTCTGGCAGCATTCAATGCCTCAGCAAGCAGAGGGAGGCTGCTTATTGCCCTGCACCAAGACATGCCCAGAGCTGGTCACAGTAACCCACATAACACCATCTTTATCCCACAAATATTCATAAATTTCTGCAAAATTCCAGACAGGATTTGTTATCTGCAGGCTTTCACCATAACATCGGGAGAAACAGGGCCAGCCACATTGCTAACATTCATCAATTTGGCTCCCTTGAAGTCAGTATGGCTATGCCAACTTGCCCTTGCCAAGAATTAGTCAATCCTTTCTAACCTATAAGCGCTTCCTGAACTTCTTGTTTATTCCCAGGACACACCATTATTTACACTTTTAAACATGAGAGCGAAGATGGTGAACAGTACAAGAACCACACATGCATCCAGCTATAGTATCCAAGAGCTGCACCAGAATTAACACCACCATCTGGGTAAATTGTAGCAAAACTGGAAGCTCTGCTTTCAGCAAGGAAACAGAACAGAGGCATGCAGGAATGGTAAGCAGCATGCCAAAAATACTCCGTCCAAACCACCCAAGAACATAAAAACAAGCCTCCCAAAATACAGGATTTTGTTTCCCCTTTTTAGGTGACTTTGTAACAGGGTTGTGGACCTGTGAAGAACCAGAGAAACTGTCCAAGCATCTGGGGCTTAGATGTTGAAGGTAACATTTTCAGAAATCCTGAAGCCCAGATCCCAATTAGGCACCTAACTGCTAGCAGCACCAGTGCAAGCAAGTTGCTTTCATATTTTGAAGCTAGAAGCCACAGGAACCTAGTTCTCAACAGCTTTCCATAGGAAAATGAATGCCATGAGCCCAAGCTGCTTTTGAAAAAGGGATTGCATAGAATTGGAAAAACACCTTCTTATAAATCTTTTAGAGTATCTGCAAAATGCCAAGAAACACCACCAGGATCAAAGTCTCCCACTATTATCATAAGGTTCTGTGATTCTATCCTTCCTTGAGAAGGGGAGAAAGTGAAGGTGAATCCTTGAAACAGTCAGAACTTCCAAATGTGATCTTCTGCAATGGTTATCTCTGAAGACCTGAATTGGGTCTGTTGGCTTCATCTTGAAAGTGCTACATGTGAGGACAAGGGCTAATCCATTGCACTGGTGACTACTTGTGGGCTCTGCCACTACCAGCACTCAACGAGTGTTCCACATAATCCCTTTCCACAAGTAATCCAGTCTTCATGCCCCAAATCCCAGCACACTGACCTCCTTACTCTGAGAGATCCTGTGTAACACCCTGTTTCCCAAATCCCCCAGACCACTGGTACCCTTTGAATCACATCCCTCTGCCTGGAGACTGTTACTCACTGTTGAATATTGTTGGTTTTCCAGCACAATACTTGAACAGCTGAGTTGCTGAGCACGCTCACAAACAAAGCAGCATAAAGCAAATACACACAGAAGTAGTGTAACGAGATCCCTGTGCTGTTACCCCTCCAGGGACAACTAACGCCAGCCTGGCACATGGCATATGAATTTCCCCGAGGACTGACAGCCAGCTTGATTCCTTCTACAATTGTCTCACTTCACACACCTGTGGCCATAGCAGAGTAGGTGGAATAAAGAGTCAACCTCCACCAGTATCACAGGGCTGTTCAGGATGGAGCAAGAGGCAAGTACCAGACTGTGCAGGCATTTGCTGCTGTCTTTTGAAGACTTGTACTGCTGGGTCAGAATTAGCAAAAACGTTAGTGCCACTCCATTTTCCAAAGAAGTTGTATTCTTAATTTTTAACTACATGGAAGTGTCTGAAAAGCCGTTTTCCATGGGTGAAATAGATTTTCAGCAGGAAATAATGTAAACCCAGGAAGGAGAAGTGAGTCAAAAAAACTCCTTCAGGTCCTAGGGGAGCTCTCCTTGTTGGGCTCTTTGATTTTCAAGCTTTGCTTTGGCTTCAGAAGAGGGGAGGGATAAAGACAGAGTAGAGCAGCTCTGCCTCTCCTATAGTAAATTGTAAACAGTACAGTCTTTCCTGTGCCCACAAGAGATGTAGGACCCTGGATCTAGAGTAGATTGGCCAGAGCCTTTCCCAGTCCTCAGCAGTGACATGTCATGTAGCCAGAGTCCTCCCAGCTTTGTGGTCTGCAACAACATGAAGGTGATTCACCTGCTCACTTTCCCCCTGTTCCTCCCTGAGCTCAGCTTTGGGAATTCAGCCCTGGAGCCTGGCTGGTCACTCAAGAGGACACAGGTGAGAAAGGAAGACTATAGTAAATCTGGGCCAGCTGTAACAATATTTCCCTTGAAAGCTGTTAGTGAAGCACTAGGGAAGGGCTGAGCTGAAGGTGACTTCTCTTATCTCAAACTAACCAGCAGTGTGATTTCAGTCCTGATGAGAGTTTCAAGAGCTGTGGCTTGTCAACCATATCCAAATTAAATTATGCTTTTATTGTCTCAGTGGGCATGACCCACTGGGTTTCAGAAACACTCTTACATACAAAGTATCTCGGAGCAACCCCAGCCCATCCAAAGGGCACAGAAAGACAATATTTGAGGTATATCCCTGTACAGTGCTACCTCACCCCTTTTCCATATCACCCTTCAGTGATGTGTTTACTGCTTGCAGCTTCCTCCCAGGCTCACCCTTTGAAGACAGTGAAGCTCTGCCAGCTGAGGCTCTGCCTGCCTGGCATTTCTGGCTGTGTGCTCCCTCCTGCTCCCTCCTGGGAAGCGTTGGAGCAGCTCTAGCTGACTGCCCACATCAACTGCCAACCAGGTTAGCTTGCAGCAACCTGGGCTGGCTGGAAACAACAATTCCTCTCACAGGAGATGCAGTAGGATTGTTCTTGGTGACTGTGGGTAGCAGGCTCTGCTTCTGCAGTGGTTGGAAACAAAGGAATTTTTTTGAGGTTCAGGCCAATACATGCAAAGCACTCAATATCTGGATGCCTTTCTAAATTGCCTGAGTTACTTTGATCTGCAGCTGAGACTTGAACCTTCATAAGAAGTGGTATTTGCCAGTCTCTTTAGGTTACATTCAAAGCCTGCCTTGACCATGGAAGGGACTCAGACACACTGCTGGAGAAAACCCAGGCAGAGTGCACACCTCTAAGTGACAGATTCACCCCTGCTCAACTAGAAGCAGCGGAAAAGAAAAGCTCGTCTCCACCTCTGTACTCTTAGAGCTACCTGGGGTCAGAGATGGGCTGCTGGATGTAAACTACATGTCTCATCCAGTCCTGTATAGGAGCATCCTCAGAGCTTGCTCCAGGGGCTTGAGAACAAGCTGAACTTCAGATAGCAGCCCATTAGTAAAAACCTAGATGTGAACCAAAGCAATAAAGCAGGAAAATGGACACTTCCAATAACCAGGACATATACACCTAGGACAGAGTCACAGATAACAGGTGGGGGAGCAAATTTAAAACCTGTACAACAGCCTGTATTTATGAGGAGAGCCAGAGATGCAGTGAGCATTAGAAAGAACAGTGATGTTCTGTGAGAAGTATTTGACAAAATTTTCTGAGAATAAAAGATCAAAGCAGAACCTGTGTACCCCACTTGGTACTAGAAGAAAGGACAAGGAAGGGCTCAGGGAGCAAGGACAATTTCTTTGCTTCAATGTCAATTGGGGTAGAGCCTACCAGGGTTCCTGGGAAGCAAGGCTAGAGTCATGCCATGATACTCAAGCTAGACTCGCTTTCCCATTTCAAGGGTGATGCAGAATTATCTAGGGATACTCCCTTTATTAAAAAGAAAAAAAAATTTCTTTGCTTCAATGTCAAAATGCTATATAAAAATAATTCATGGCCAGATTAATGAGAGAGAGAAAGTCATTAGAAATCAAAAATGAGATAATTCTGCTGTAGACATGAGTGATGGTGAGAAATAAATTACATTTGGCTGACATTACTTAATTAGTTGGAAACATGGTGCTTTCTTAAATTTTCTTTGGTAGAGCTTTTAAGCTTTTGACACATAAATTCCCAGCTAAATAACCTAGATGTCAAAGCAGCCAGTTGCATCTTCTCTGCCAAGCCATTTTCTGAGCATATTCTTTTTAAACTTCATTCCTTTGCTCAGGATTTTGGTTGCTACCAGTGCACGACACGTTATTTCTGGCAAGAGCCCAATATTCAGATTGGACTTTGCTCCTGAGGACTGCTTGGTATTGATGTCCTCTCTATCAGCTCCTGGTGGGACAGGGAAAAGATCAAACCAAGACAAATGGTGATGCCTTCATTGCTGTAAGCAGCTTGAATAACCAATAATAGCCTAGCACTGCTGCAGTGCTTCTCATGGAGTATCTCAGAGGACTAAATGAGCATGAATTAAGTCTCACAATTAGAGCTGACTGTATAAATAGCTGCAAGTAATATTCCTGGAGGATGCTCTTCAGTTTTTAACTGAAGTGTTACAGTGACTGTTTCTTGCAATCCTATTTGTAAGCCCCTTCTCAGAGGGATGAGAAAATTGTGAGGGCAGAAATTAAGATCTAAAAATCCTGTAGGACTGAATCACAGTCTGCTGGAAAAGAAGGGAAAGCAGCAGTGAACAGAGTAGCTTAGTGAGGGGAGTTTTGAAAGCGCGAGATCAACCAACCTACTGTATCCTTGGTACCAGTTGCTTCCTCCCATCTTAGAGGTGTAGGACCCTGCAATGATCTGGAGTAGGGATTTTAGTGAAATTAATTCTAATCTGAAAAAGAGGAAATACTTATTGACAGGAAGATCTGAGGACTCATAATGACCATGAGGTTTTATCCCAGCTGAAGGTACCAACAGTAAAAATTTGACATGGGAATTCCTGTCTCTAATAAAGAGGCCGTTAAACCAGGAGCTGAACACTTGCCTTGCATAGAAATGTTTGAATGATTTATAACTAATTAGTCAGTATTATTACTTTTTTAAATATGTGCATTAAGTGGTTAAGAACCATGGGTTTAACTAAGAGAGAAATTGGAGGATAATAAAGTTTAGCTTTAAATAAAGTTGCTAACGGACAGATCTAGTGTCTAAGTAAGATTTTGTTATTTTCTCCCCTTCAAAAAACTCAAAAAGAGAAGCAAATCAGTTCCTATTGCAGCATCCTGGTGGTTGGGGAACTGGGACTGCCAGCAGCACAAATCCTTAGCCTTCTGTATAATCAATCCCAAGGGGAAAAAAAAAGCACCCACATAATAGGGACTTCTTCCTGAAACCAAGCCCCAGGAAAAACTTTCACAAGCTTCAGGGTTGTTATATCATTTTGGTCCAAGGCCCAAAAAACATGGAGTTACTTACAAAATCCACCAACTTTTTCAATGGCTTTGTTAGCATGGACTCAACTCCAAACTTTACCATCATTGCCCAGATCTATCCCTAGTACAGGCTACCCCAGATCTTTCTCTCTCATTTTAGCCTTCCTGCACTCTCTTCAAAAAGGTCTCCACACCCTCCAGGTGCCACATGGAGGTTCTCACAGCAGCAGCTACTTCCCTTTCAGGGGAATTCCTTCCTGCTCTATGGTTTCTCATCCCTGGCATCTGCATCTTTGCAATGTCACAGCCATCTCAGATACCTCTCAGCACCAGACCCCAAGCACCTTCACTAGAAATATCACATTCATTTGGACAACCTGGAGACCTTGTTGATTTTTAAATTAAAGTCATAGCTCATCACCCTTCTTCCACCAAAGCAGAGAAGAAATAAATTTGCCTTAGTAAGTCGCTAGAGCTACTAGAAAAACCTTCAGCCCATCTTCTTCAGAGCAGACACTTCTCTCTATTTGGGACATGATCCCATAAACCACAGAGACACCCTTATTCTTATCTTCTAGATGCTTTTACCTAAAAAAAGCACCTGAGAATGGGGCCCAGCCCAAACCAGGGAAAGAATTCCCAGTATCCCCAAGCCCAGGTGCAATTTGGAATAGCCTCCAGGGAGACACATAAGATAAATACTGAACCCCGTAAGAACTTACCTTCCCTTTCCTATGCAGCACCAGTCTTCTTGTGAAGAAAAAGATCATCCCAGCTGTGAGTAGTTCTTATAAGAATGAGGGACAGCACTCTGTGAGCTGCTGCAAAACCAGATTGAGCTCAGACATGGGCTGCCTACAGGATTGACATCTGCTGGGGCACTAGCAGAGGAGCACCTGCTTTTGAATGCAACCAAAGGTGAAAATGAGGTAACAAGTTGTTCAACTCCATCAAGTTGAGGTCAGCTTCCAGCACATCCAGCTGTGCTGCTCAAAAGGTATGTGGGAATTTTAAAGTCAAATCTATGTATGTATTTTTAAATATGAGGCACCTAGAGAGTTTAAGCATTGCCAGAAATGGGGAGCAGATAATTACAGTCCTGATAAGTTGGAGGTTGCCAGGCTGAACTCTTCCTAAGTTGCTATATTAAATCTTGTGCTGACTTTCGAGTCCTCTTATAGAAGGTCTCTGAAAAATGGGCAATCTGAAAGAGTCCCATCAATTACTCTGCACTGGATGCAAGACTTGCTAAGAAAACTTGATTTATTTTAATTCAGTTTAATTAAGTGGCAATCGCTACATTACATAAATCTGTAATGTTCTCTGGGTGCTGCTTTGTATATCACTGGCCTGGGCCTCTGATGAATTTAATGATAATCACTTTTTATATCTTAAACTGTAAAGTGTGTAGGGAGCAAGAGCAACGGCTGGCCTGAGAGGTTTGGACCAGCATCACTACTGAAGGTGTAATGGTTTTGAAAAGAAACTTGGCACTGGAAAAGTTCCCCACCACCAGTGATAAAGGACTGAATTTGTCCTCCAGCATCCCCAACACAAGAGGATGGTTCCACCAACCACAAAGACCATCCGGTTTTTGTAGCAGCACTGAGGGAAATCCCTCAGGTCTCAATCCCTGAAATGGTGTTTGATGGAGGCGTGTTCGACAGGACAGACCAGCCAGCCCCCACACAACCCAGCTGAGACACACACACGCACGTTCACCACCCAGTAAAGCCTCCAGCTCCCAAACACAGCCCTGTGCTGGATGGGAGCTCACATACACGATTAAATCCTGCTGGCTTCAGCACAGGCTTCCAGGCTTTGCCGTGGGGCCAGCACAATGCCACGGACAGGAATGGGATGGACACGCAATTGTTGAGAGGTGACACCATCAAACCCACGTGGGGAGGCCACCTCCACCCCTGCAGCGCTGAATAAATACAACCGTCCCCATCTCTTGGCAAAATATAGCTTTTATTTGTTCATACAAATAGTATGAATTATCAGAACTTCATTTTCCTAGAAACATCTTTCTCTGTGTAAAATTAATTTGTGTTTTACATACCACAAAATACTCGATTTACATTTTTTCCCCAGATTTTCTTTTTTTGTGGTTTTTTGTTTGTTTGTTTTTCTTTCCATTTTGTTCTTTGACTTACAAATTGGCTACTCTATAGTACCATGTTACAGACAATGGATCACTAATACCTGTACTGCACTTCTGAATACAGGACTGAATGAAACTCAGCCATAAATTAATGTTACAATGTGAGACAAAAAGGAAAAAAAAAAGAACTTCCAGTCACACCTCCAAGCTTAACTTTAAAAAAAAAAACCTTTAAAATGATGACAATAGCACTGATTCCAGTATTAGCAACCAGATGCACACCACGGGAAATTCACCTTCATTGTCTTGCTTGTTGGGTAAGGCCTTTACATTAACAGTCTAGTGCAGATTCCATCATGAAGGCTATTGAGCCACGGCTAACAATTTGCTTAAGTTTAGAAGTGTGATTATTTGCTCTCTGTATTCCTACTCTCCAAGATTGCTTCATGAGAGCGTTTTGCAGCAGGGCCTGATTATACTAATTAAGCCCGCACTCTGTTGTAGAGCTGTGAAAGGCATTGGGGCATTAAAAAGTTGTTTCCAAGAAAGCAAGAAGGAAGACGTATGGGATGTGAAATCTTCCAGCATTAAAATCAGGTAGGCACACGTGCTCCGGAGGGAACCACACAGGAAGGAAGCCACACCAAGGAGGGAGATCCCGGAGGCTCTCACCACCCGGTGGAAGGGCTCAGCCAGCGAAACCACTCAGGGAGCTTACCCGAAGGCCAAGAGGAGAGGATGAGCTTCTTCCCACACACTTCATAAGCCATCTAGTAGGAAGACTGAGGTTTTTAGACCCAAAAATCACTCTTCTCCACCAGGAAGTATTTTCTTCTCCCCCTTACCCCTTACCCAGTACAGTCCTTTCCACTCAGCCATGCAACAGCAGCAGGGTTTGTGATAACGCTCATGCATCCATCACCGACCCGGCAGCAGGGAACAGAGCCGGGGACCTGGCTGGAGGTAAAGCCGAAGTCCCCAAACGTGCATAGATCCAACCGCCACTGGAGGTTTGCAGCTGCATTTTGCAGGACGCGGGTCATGTGAGTGTGGTCTGTCAACCTGCGCAGCCCAGCAAGTCCCACACTCATGGCTTGACCTCTGGAAGCGGGGCGGCGTCATTTTGAAGTGTGGCTTTATTGCCAGAAACGGCTCAGGGCAAAAATGAGAAGATTTGTCCAACCTTCCCTGTTTGTAGGAAGATGTGCTTGGAGGCAAACCCCAAGGAGGGATTTGCATCCTGAGCAGGCAGTGCAGTTGTGACGTTAAGCTCAGCATCTCCTTTCCTTGAGGACAACCCAGTGCAGTGAACTCACACACGCCTCACCTGCACTGACAGGAGTGCCAGTCCCTGCATCCTGTTGGAGATGTGACAGTGCCGAGCCAAGCCAAACCAAGAGCCCTTGGGTTCAAACAAAGCCCTCAAGGGCAGCACTTGACCTGCAAATCCTTCCATTGGACCCAGAGGTGGGTCTGCTCTTCACTACATCCACTTGAGCAGGACCAGATTGAGAACCAGGGAGATCAGCCCAGGCTCCAAAGAGCCTTTTCATCATCCAGTAGCCACAGCAGAGAGCTGTAAGGGGCAGGTAAGACTAAAAACAGCTATGAAGTAAAAGAAACATGTGGGAAATGCCACTGAAATCACCCCACAGTGGTCTGCTGTGGGTGACTGGGGAGCGGTGGAGGGCATACATTTATATAGGCACTGCCTATGAAACCAGAGCAACAACTCCACTCACGTATGCTCTGCCCCTTGGTGTGTTTGCCGGTCCCAGTTTTACTTACACTGCCTGCTTTATGCAAGTGCTCACAGGGTAACATCATGAGATGTATCCAGCCAGCTCCACACTCGGTGGTACCTCATCTCAGCACAGCAGGTGAGGGCTGTGGGGTTTTGTGGCCCTGCTTCTGTTAAAAATTCAAGGAGAAAATCACTTCTGTTGCCACCTTGCTCTGCAAACGTCAAGCTAGCAGAACCTCCAACAGTAACAATAAGGCATCACACAGGTTGCTTATCAAAACCTGAGCACACAAAATACAGCTAGAGCTCTCAGGACAGCCCCACCAACCTGTCCGGGAAGGATGTCAAGGTTACTGTACGTGGGTTGTTCATAGTAAACCACTCAGAGCCTCCTGTTCTGCCTGGTTTCCACCCCTGTGCTCACCCAGAGCACCGTGGAGGTACCTTGGCTGCACCTGGGCTGCCAGAAACACACCAACCCAAGTACAGTGCAGACTTTCCCCCACTCTTCTACAGATTCACCCTTGCTGGCAAAGCAGCACTGCTTCCTGGCTCTGGGCAAACACTGCTCCTTGGGAGAGACCATGAATTGGACCCAAAAGGAATGGGAGTCAAGAGGGTCCAGGCTGACGTTTCCTGGTCTCACACACCAGGGGCTCTTCCAGCAGCTGTGGGGCTGGAGGTACCGCTGCCTGCGCTGTGTCCTGGACACACTCCACGCTCAGGCATGAAGCGGAGACCTAGGGTCATCCCATGGCTGTGCCAGTGTCCTTGGTGGGTGGACACTGCTCCTCACACTGCCAGCGCAGCCACCTCCCAACAGCAAGTCATCCAGACCAGCATCGAGCGTGTCACATACAGATATCTGTATGTTCACGTTTGTCCTGCAGCAAAGGTTTAAAATGCATAGAGGGGTTGTGGGCAAGAGCCTCCTTGACCAAAGGCAAGAAGGAAAAGAATGCTGAGGAGACAGCTCTGCTCATGCAACAGGCTCTGCGGCTTCTTCACTCGAGAAAGAGCAGGTTCCCCTCCCAGCAGGGCCCTGGGCCGTGGAGGAGGAGCTGTATGGCTTGGGGGTCAGGGAAAACACGCTGCTGCTCAGCAGAGGTATGTGGGTTGCAGGAAGATGCTCAGCCTCCCTCCACCCACCCCAGAGAAACCCCCACCCTGGGGCCGCAGGACTAACCGGAAAGCTGTGGGACGAGGGAGCACAACAGCGGAGCAGAGACTGGGACACCAGAATAGGGAAAGCAAGTGTTTATAAAGGCCAGATACCCGTAACAAAAATAAATTTGTGCTTTCCCTCCCTCCCCTCCCCTGCCGCCCTTGATTTTTTTTTATGTTTTTTTTTTTAAATACAAATTTTGTTTAGGAAAAATGGAAGCACCATCTGTTACAAATCAAACCAAAATAAGAGGAGAAAATAGAAGGACAAAAAAAAAAAATAAAAAAAAAGAGAGAGACATATTAGAATTAAACACTGCGGAATGTTAAACAGGTTACGGGCTACCGTTCTAGCCAGTGCGGTTAGGCAGCTTAGTGAATTAATTGCTTAGGAATTAAAAATAAATTATTATAAAATAGATTTCTGTACATTTTACATACATATATATCTCTTTATATACGCAAACCGTGCTGGGCAAGTAATTACAGGGGACTTTCCCACACCAGCCTCAGTCCCAGCCGAAGTCCTGCCCCGTCATCTGGTAGAACTTCATGTTGAAGGGCCGGTAGAAGTCGCGCAGTCTCTGCACCACCTCCTGGTCTATGTCGGGGTGGGTCCTGCCTTTCGTCTTGCCCAGGCAGTGGGGTTTGCTGCTGCCTTCCGCCTTCTTCAGGCACGGGAACCCCTTGGTTTTGTTGAAGTAGAAGTGTTTGTCGGTGATGATCCTCTTGAGGCCCAGAAAGTCCTGGACCCTGCCCAGCTCCCCCGCGGGGTCACTGATCAGCCTCTCCCCGCTGACAAAGAGGATCTGCCCGATGGGGAAGTAGAGGAGCCAGTTCTCCAGGTGCTTGGCGTAGATGCCAATCTGGATGGCGCTCCATGAGGTGTCGATCAGGCCCGTAGTCCTGTTTTTGAAGGTCAGGCTCTCAAAGGTGGGGATATCAGGCTTCTTGGAGAGCGTCTGAGTATAGTCCGAGATGGCTCTGGTCACGGGGTCCCGCACCACCACGATGAGCTTTGTGCCCTTGGACATGGAGGAGATGCGGGCTGGGGCCTCCTTGGTGACAAAGTAGCTGGGGGTCTTCTCCATGGTGATCTGCCCCTCCAGGGTCCTGGGCATGAGGTCCCTGCCAGAAAAACACACAGACATGGGTCAGAACAGCAGGTAACAGGAACAAAAATATGCATATCTATGTTCACACAGACACACAAGAATTCTTCTCCCTAAAATGCCTACAGAGGCCATTTAGCTCGTACAGATAAATCCATTTTCCATCGATTTAGGGATTATGGGGGGATTATTATTAAAGGCTACTGTATTAGAAATCCAGCTGAGTAATCTCCCAGTTATCCAAGTGGATTAGCTGAGCTACACTCAGCACCTGGAGTGCAGCTACATGTACCACACTGACTCCAGACTGGTAAGGATGAGTCCTGCACCAGGTGGCTTTCCTGGCTGAGGTCAACATCAGAGAGCCCTCAGCCCCAAT
This sequence comes from Baryphthengus martii, assembly GCA_013396935.1. Classification (NCBI taxonomy): domain Eukaryota; kingdom Metazoa; phylum Chordata; class Aves; order Coraciiformes; family Momotidae; genus Baryphthengus; species Baryphthengus martii. The sequence continues at coordinate 156,970 of VWZK01014581.1, forward strand.
CCAGGGCTTGTCTTCCACACAGGAACAAGAGGAATGGTGTAGTGAAAAAGCAGGAGCTCACTGGAGCACGTCCACCCTGCTTTCCCTTAACATCCCAAATGCAACGCTTTTCCCAATTCAGGCAAGAGGGTGTATTTTGTCCCCAGCTTGTCAACAGCAGGACCTCACCCAGCTGCAGAGGTCCTCTTGCACCCAGCTTCACCCATTGCTTTACCATTCCCTATCGCTGTCCAGACTCGTTCCAATACTAGAAGGAGATACTATCAAGAGCTGCTGGTGGCATCTTCAGCACATCCCAGTCCAGCACCCAATGAGGACAACTACTCTCCTCCACTATACCTTTGAAACTTACAGCCTTCATCAATTCCACCTTATTCCCTGGCTATTTCTAATTAACCACATGAGGAAAAACTAGAGAGCTTGTAGAAGTGATGGCAGCAGCACAAAGAGGAATATTTTCCTATCACCCACTAGGCAAGCCTAAATATTTTAGACCGTTTGCCAGTTCTTTCCCTTTTATAACCCAATAGGACTCATTTGCTCTTGCTTGTGAGACAGTCAAAAAAAAAAAAGCATGAGGGGAGTCAGCCACAAAATTAAAGCTATAAAACTTGATTAAGTTTTCAAAGCATCCACTAAGCACAGAGAAATAACCAGCAATATATGATCTGTGAGCCCCAAATAGCGCTTCCCTCTGACATCCAGCACCACACACAGAGGCTGTTTGCTCCCCAATGGCCATCTCCTCCCCTACTGCTCTTCTGCAGCCACGATCACCAGGGGCTCTTGCAATTAAAAAAGCCACTGATAATTGGTGCTAAAGCCAATGGCTGCCCTGATTAAAAAGCCACAGGAAAAAAACCTGACGCATCTGTTCTGAGGCCAAATAACAGGAAACCCAAGAATGAGAGGTCTGATTGAAACAAAAATCATCACACGTCTGTGAAAGTTGGTCAGTCGCTATTTATGCAACTACTGTTTAGTTCACACGGTACCTGGTGTTTTATTTCACCAGCTTCTGGCATTAACTTTATGCAATGTGTTTACTGGCAAGGGGCACCCGATGACTACACCTCTGCACTGCAGGTGATGTGCGCACAGGGGCTGCCCAGAAAGCACCTTTTCCACAGATCAACTGTGGGAGACGGTCCTCAATATCAGATCTGCACAGATCACTGGGATAAGTGGCAATGAACAAGCTCGACTGTGGAGAAAGGGGATATCAGCTTTTGGAAACCTCCAGCCATGCTCAGAGGTGGTAGCAACCCCGAGGGCTGCGGTTTCAAGGCCATGCAAGTGGAGTTTCACATGCGGATAAAAATGACGCTGGTCTACCAGACACCTGGGACACGAGAGCTTTGCAAAGTCAGGAGCCAGCACGTGCCAAAAAACAGTAATCAAAATGAAACCCTGACTATTCCTTCACCTTTCTGACCAACTCCACAAACCCGTAATGCCATTGCAGAACAGAGCCAGTCAATAATGCTCAGAGAGCAACTCTTAAGTCTATTGTGGGATGATGCGGATTGCGACACGTCTTATTAAGTGGTGTCTCTTTTTACGGCCACATCAAATCCAAGTTCTACATCCTGCATTGGCAACCAACCACTTTCCAGCTTGATTTAAGAGGTTTGTTTCAACCCATGAAATTCTTAATGGCTGGGGACCTGCCTAGAGAGGAGACTGCTACAAAAGACGTGCTCAGGATGGCCACGCTGCACTGAAGCCCTTTGGCATCAGGTCTGTACCATAGTTTGTTGTACAAGGCCCTGCACCTCAAGACCGACTTCTCCTCCAGGACTACTACAGTCAGTATTTATCAGTCACCTGGGAATGATGCAAGGCTTGTTTTTTCCCTCCTTGCACAAGAGAGGCATTGGGTAGGGCTGGGGCATGAAACAGGAGGAAATTGCTGGGGGTGGAGGTGCTGAGTCAGTTGATCTGGTTGGGAAACACGGACTCTTAATTAGCGTTTCAACAAACACAGAGGAGTGCACAGCAGAAATGGAAGGCAGCAAGGAGCAACTCTCATCTCAGAGGCATCCATCAGCCCCTTTGCAGATCAGTCAGCACCTGAACCCACTCTTGATTTGCAGCTGAGGGCATCCAACACATCTCGTTTCTGATACAGCTGATAGCACTCAGTTCTGTGCAGGTCTAGACCCCTCCAAATTGCTATTTCTAGAGACAACCTGAATCCTTGGCATTTGCAGAACATCTTGCTGGTGACCCATCACAGCAAGAGCAGCAAGACCAGGCCCATCACTGACAGTGCTACTGCTGTCTGGTTTGCTCAGCACAGGCTAAGATGAGCAGAGACAGAAAAGGAGCCTTCAACCCAAGAACAAGAACTGAATCCACTAACAATGAGCTAGTGCTCCAGCACTCCCTCTCTCTGTTGTTCTCAGACCGGTGCCAGGCACAGCCCAAAACTAAGACCCCTGAGACTGTCGCAGGCACTACGTTGTTTGAAAAGTGACCGCATAAAAACTAGACAGGAGCAACTGAAGCCAAATATTGTGGCCCATGGATGTGGTTGGAACCTCTGACAGCATTCCATCCAGGAAAACAAAGTTTTATTGTGTAGGTCTGTCTGTTGCAATGAGCTTTCCCATGGTTTCCATAATGTCCCACAGAGGTATCAACTGTCACGCTGGCAGCCAGAGACAACAGCCTCAGGGACAGGAGGAACTGGTAAGTTGGCAGGTCTGAACTCACACAGGTGGAAAAGTCACCAAGAAGTGCTTGTTCCCATTCAAACCACAAAAGGAGAAGGGCAACTTGGCCCACATATAGCACTGCAGCTCCAACACAACATGCTGGACGTACTCATTGGTGGAAGCAGGACCAGCCTCCAGCTCTGCACACGTCTGCTCCTGGCACTCCAAGACTGCAAGGGCTGCGCTAAACAACCACCACTGTAGGAGGAGGGGAAAGAGGAGCTGCAGTGGTCAGAGGACCTGTAGCCATCGTGCCCTGGCAGGCTGCAATGCCCTTAGGTGAAAGTACCAGCAGAAAACCACTTTCAACTCAATGGTGTGTGCACAGTTCAGCCCTGGGGCAGCTAACAACGGGTCTATTTCTGTGGAAGTTTCACAGGCACGTTAGAGACCTGGTCAGCTCCTGGTAGTGCTGTCTGGTGTGAGACAAGAATGGCAGAGATGCAGCGAACACCACTGTCCGTGTGGGAGAGGAAAGGGAGATGATGAAGGGAGTCAGGCTGTGGGAAACAGGGAGTTCAGCTCAGCCCTCGAACAACAGTGGTTGCACCAGTTGGGACAGGGTTGGACAGAGACACCACTGAGGGCTGTAGCGGATGCTGTAGTGGAAAATAAAGATAGTATGAAAAGCTTGGAAAGCAGTCGCTCCTGCCTTGTTATCCCCCTGCCTTCTGGCAACCTGGACTTCAAAGGCCTCTGGAGCCAGCATCTGCATCCAAATCACCCTGTTTCATTGCGACTATGAACTGCCTAATCCCTTCAAACCCATGAATACTTCTGGCCTTGAGAACATCCCACAGCAGAGAGTCCCAGCACTGAAGCACTGTCTCTACCCGTCACCTGAACCCTCTCCCTACACCCCTGCTTGGGAAAGGACCAGGCACCTGCTTTCTGAGTGTGGAAAAGAAGAGCCAGGACAAGGAGCCCCACCAGACTCCTGACATCCGTTACTCCTCCAGCAAAGCACCAGTGGACCCAGTGAGAGGAAGAAGCTGCTGGGTGGGCCTAGCTATGAATTTTCACCAGGCAGAGAGCAGAGCCCCTAACCCTGAGCTAATAACATGTCAAGAGGGACAGAGGAAAAGCTTTTCCTTTAATCAATATTTCCTCAGCGAAGCCCACACCCTTCGTAGGCAAAGTGATAGGCTTAGTCTAAAGATGGATTGGCCTACTTTACCTATTAACCACTTAGACTAATGTAATAAAGGCTCTCTTTATTCAAACAGCCCTAATCCCCAGCCCCACACAGCTCCAAAGCCTGGAATAAGAAGGGATGGTAAAGCAAACTCTGCCAGGCTGCTGCTTGAAGAGGCGCTGGGGGCAGGGGATTTTATTATTATTATTTTTTAGTGCAAATTTCTCCAATGTGAAAACTGGATCCAGAGCGAGAGAAATGTACAAAGTGGGAATGGCAGGTGGCCACACAGTAATCCAATTTTGAAGCCTAATGCCCTTTGTGGCAGCTTTTGTCTGCGCAAAGGGGCTCTGGGCTAATCTGCAGCCACTTCTCCAGGAGGAACGGCGAGAGGCTGGGAGGGGGCAGGGGACCTCTGCAACCTGTTGCTGCATTACTCACCACAGGTAGGACGGACCAGCATGTGGAGCAGAGGATAGCTGTCCTTACCGATTTTATCCCCAAGGGTGTCTGTTGGTCCCCCCACGCACCTCCTGCTATATGCAAACACCCACTGGGATAAACTCCTCTGGAGTCTGCTGGAGTCCAGGGGTCTGTGGAGACACCCGCCCCCGGCCGTCTGCCCGTGAAGAGGTCACCGTCAGGCTGCCCAGATGAGACCTGGTAAACTCAGGTGCTCCTGCTGTCAAACAGGAGTCCCAGAGCTGAGTGGATGATGAGTCTTCCTTCTCAGGGAGGGTTTCATGACAGATATATTCCTACCCAGCACCCAGAGCTAGCCAGCATTACTTTCAGAGATGCTGCCCTTGCTCTGGCATGCTCAAGAGCTGAAGCCCCCCAGTAAGTGTTAAAATCAGGGTGCCCTATGCTGCAGTGACAGCACCCTCTGGTCTCAAACCCCTCCAGTTCCAGACTACCCCCTGCTCGATCCTCTGAGCTGCCTCAGTTGCCCTCGGCAATGATGACAAAACTCTCCTAGAGGAGGTTGACAGCTGGGTAGAGGGTATTGCAAAAGCAAGAGCAGCATTGTCCCGGTCAGGATAAAAGGCTGTAGCATCCAGATGCAACTACAAGACACAGACATGGAGCGCTCGCAGCAGCCCCCCCCGGCAGCTCTGCCAGCAGATACAGCAAGAACCACCTCTTGTGCGGAATTTCTAGACTTTGCCCCCACAGCTGTTCTCTAGAAGCAAGGAAAACAGGGGAAAGGGGAGAAAAAGCAAGTCAAGCTATTTTGGACATCAGCCACATTCAAATCAAGTTCAGGCCTGTAATCCAGACCCATTTGCTTTACAGCCTGGTGGAGCACACACAGAGCAGCATCCAACCTATTTCTGGTCAGTTTCTACCCAAATTCCTGACCGGTGTTTCAAGACGACAAGAAGTGATTTATTCCCAGAAACTCAAATTTTGGCAACCTGACTTTCTAGGGGAAAAGCCCCCAAATCCTCCTGACAGGCTGTCTAAGAAACCACATAGATTAGATTGGAACTTTATGGTGAGAAGGTGAAGAGAAATGCAAAAGGTAGACACAAAAGCTCTTCTCCCATCCTGGGAGGAGACAAATTTTTAGCCTCTAGAGTCATGACAGGTGACAGCAAACCCAGGCTGCATGACCCAGAATGTGCACACAATGAATTTCTGACTTCTGCTGTGTTTCTGACTTGCAGGTTGGAAAGCAAACAATCCTGCTGCTACCAGCTCAGAAAAGCGTTAAAGCAAACAAGTGTAGAAGATGAGGCAGGTTGAAGCCTTGTCCCCTCCCATACTGATGCTCTCCAGTCTTCTGCATCCTCTCCCATTCTGTCCCTGTCCCCAGGGTGGTTTGGTCCCCTGTCCCCATCCCAGCATGGTTCTGTTCAACTTTGCTCTGCTCAGGATCCACTCAAAGCAAAGGGCTTGTTTCAAACCATAGTCCATCCACCCACTGCCTCAAATCAGAACACGTTTTTGAGGAGGGCTTTACTGCCATTCCCACCCTGCACACCCAATTCTCATTCCAAATCCCCCCGCTTCTCTGTGTCTCTCTCTCTCCTTCTCATCCCACAAAATAAATTTCGGCCAAGTGAGCTAAATCTAGCACCTTGAAAAAGAGCTGTAGACACCCAGGAAAGGATGGGGGTGGCATCTCCACTGCTAGCAGCTTTGCCTCCCAGCCCACTTGCTCTGTCAAGGCAACATCCAGTTGCTCCCAGCCTCTGAGGCAGCATGGTACTGTCAGAAAGCAGGAAACATGTCCAGTGGTGATCAGAGCAGCCAAGGGCTGGACTAGAACCACAGCCTTGTAGCCCCCTAGTGCCTTCCTGAGAGTGAGAGCTCTGTGATGATTTGGGAAGCAAGAACCCAGAGGATCTCCAGCCCAGTTGCCAGGGCACTACCCTGGACTCATCCCAACCCCACCCAGTCCTCCTCACTGCAGGGCCAATAACATCATCAAATCCCAGAAATACTCATCAAAAGCAAGAGCCTGACAAGCCCAGGGACAGGCTGTTAAAGTAATAAAGCAGTTGGTTGAATGACATCATAGAGCTCTGGTTGAAGGAGAGAAGAAACAGAGAGAGAAGAAGCAACAGCGAATTCCTCTTTTGGGATGGAAAATAACCAGCACTTGCTGGTTTATTATTTGATAAATCATGTTTTTCTTAACAGAATTTTTCTTGTATTGGGCTGCCGTTGCACCAAGGACCTGTATGGTAGCACGTGGCCTCTCCTTGTTTTATAGCCAGTGGTAAGGGCAACATGTGCTCCTTTGTCTTGAGCAGGAGCCCGTTGTTTGGGTTGGCAAATCATACAACAATAAAAAGCAATGGCTGGGAACCAGCCTCGGCCTTTTTGAAATGGATGTAACCCTATCCAGCTCCATCAGCCGCTCGCCACCATGGCTACATGAACCAGATGATGGGAATTAATGAACTTTGGGGGTGAGGAAGGGGTAGGAGAAGGAGGAGGGAAAGGGGGGAAAAAATATGTGGGCCTGAAATTAATGTTTTTCCCACTCTCCTTGCTCCCTGCCCTCAAATCTGTCAGGTGCTCTTCACCTGTTGGGGAGTTTGGGGATTGAAGGAGGGAGAGTTGCAGATGTCCCTGCTCACTGCAGGAGGTTGGACTAGATGACCTTTAAAGGTCCCTTCCAACCCAAACCATCCTGTGATTCTATGAGAGGAGGGTAACAGTGTGTGAGGGTTCCTCATCATAAAGCCACTCCAGGGTTTCAATGGGGCCAAAGAGCCAGTGGCCACATGTGGCATTACCACACACCCCACAGGAACACGCTCGGGCCTGGCCATGAAGTCTGATCTAAATTCCTTTGTGCTGGGAAAAAAAATTACCATCAAAGGCTGAGCGGAGCATGGACACATGGAACATCAGCAGATGATCCCCACTCCATGCACTCAGAGCTGGGTCACACCAAACGGCCCCAGAAAATCAAAGCAATGTGCTGCTGCAATCACCAGGGGCTGGGGGAGGTTTTCTGAGTTTTTAATTTATATTTTTTTAATAAAAGATTTTATCCACCTCCCCCAGAGTCACTGCACTCAATCAGATCTAGGAACTACTGCGAAGGTTGGACCCTCTCCACCTTGCGGGTGAGGGACATAGGGCTCTCGGCCCAGCCACAGCTGAGCAGATGCTTGCAGCAGCATTTGAGGACCCAATCCAGACACAGCAGGGCCTGATCCACGCACAAAAACTGGAGGGTTTGTGCCTCCAGGAACAGCACTGGGTGTGATGAGCTGAACCAGCCTCTGCCACAAAGGCTGCCTCCCACCCTGTGCCAGCCAAAACCCACTTCTCTCAAATTGTCCCCCTCACCTCCCGGGTTTAAGTGGCTTTGTTAGAAGCACAGACACAGATAATGACACATCAGCCTTAGCAGGGCTGCCACCTTGTATAACTAGGTGCCATATATGGTGCATTGTACAGCTGCAGCCTGTAGAGGAGGAATAACTTACAGCAGCAGAAATACATGATGAGAGCCTTGTCTGCATGGGGACGGCGTTTGTGCTTTCACCAAGAGCCACAAAGACTCCTTTGAGACTGATGGACAACGTGGCCATTGCTCTTTAGACATGCCCATCACTCCCTGGGCAGAGGCATGAAGTGTGACTTGGAGGCGGCTGGCTGGAGCAATTGCCCTTCTCACCCTAGAGCTCATGCTCCATCCTGGTAGCCTTTGGGAAGAAAGATTCAAGGAGATGGGATCAGCCTGAAAGCTCAGGAGAAATGTATCCTGCTTGGGATTACTCACACAGATGCCCAAGCGCCTGCGGCCCAGGGATCTCCATCCCCAGCTATAGAGGACTAGGGCTGAGCAAGAACGGGGCAAGCAGCACCCCTTGTCCCCCATCCCCACCCCTCCATCCAAATTCAGCTCAGGGGCTTTCCTGGGCCTGACGCAGCTTGTCCACCTGATAATCCTCAATTGATCTCTCTTTCAATCCCATGTCCAGGTTCCTCCTGAACCTACACAGATGCTGCACTTGCACAGCCTGCCCTAGGTCCTTGCTTTGCCCATTGTGCACCAGCTCCTGGCTTCCATAGCCCCAGTCTGCACTATCACATCAGTCTATCCCTCCCACTATCTCCAGCCTAGCTCTGCCTTTGTAGAGTACCACGTCTTCCCCCAAGACAACTCTTTGCCAAGGTGAGGTCTCCCAGCCTATGTGGTCATTCCTCAAGCAGAAATTCCTCCAGCCCTAAAGAACAAACCCAAAATGTTGCCACTGTCACCAGGTGGACTCATTCACCGATTGAACATCAGTTGTAGTGATGTGAGGCTTTCTTTGGACTTTAAATCCAAAGAAAGTCCAAAGGAGGGCCAAATTTCCAATCATTTTCTCCCTTCTTCCCCCAATGACAGCCAGAGCTGTTACAACTGCTCAGCAAGAACTTTCCCTCCTCCTTTGCTGGAACCAGGCATGATATTCATCAACTTCAGCAGCTCATTATATAGGCTCTCCTCTTTATGTAAACACTGAAGTCTTTCTGTCCCTCATCATACTTAAAAGCTCTGAACTTCTACTAAATAATTATCTTCACTGGGGGGAGAAAGGCAGCACTTTACATATCAAAGGGTTGCTTTGGAGGGATTTACAATAATTTAAGACGAAGTGGTAAATATTCTATTCACTCCAGTTCATCTCCTGTAATAATTATAATCCTATTAGCAAGGTCCCAAGAAAGTGATTGCATTATCATCTAGCCCGGCATCTATGTGGATTTCTTAGAGGGGTGGGACAGGGGAGGCCGTAGGCGAGTAAAGAAGTAAAAGCAACAAAAGATGCAATTGCCAGCATCTCCCTTCCCCCAGAAGGATTTGGTCTCCATTGTCCCAGTGCTTCAATAGCACTTTGCTCCAAAAATACGAGCTTTTGAGGGTAGGAAAGGGGTGGGGCTGAAATGAGCATCTTATTCCTCTTGGTCAGCCCTGGTTCCCTTTCACAGCTGCGGGTCCCCCCGGTGCTGCTCGGCCTGACAAAGAGCACACGTTGCCGGTCCCGGGGAGCGCGGGGGGCCGGCGGCAGCACCACGATTAAAAGCTAATTGCTGTTTATGGGTGAGTTCTTTAGAATATCGCCCAGCGTCGCCTGACTCCACTGCCCACTGTTCAAGTCATGTGAGATTACTCTAATCTGTCTCCATTTCCCTCCCCAAAAAAGGGAAAAATAAAAAAGACTGGTCTTGTTTAAAAGCAGAGCAGGGAGGGGGCAGTTCTGTGGAACTCATGATTTAAGGAAGGCAAAAAAACCCAACCCCTAAACCCAGCAGGAAACATGACTGAGCTAACTGGCAAACTGGGACTAAAGACTTTTTTCCAGCAGATCGCAGGGCCAGCTGTCTCTGCCAGACGGTGCATTTTATTCCTGCGCCACGTCGCCCCTTAGTACACCCCGCTGGAGAGTTTAACTGGAATTTATCCCTGCAGGAGTGCTCCACTTGTACCAGTGTAATCTTCTGGTCACCAGTATAAGTCCTCACCACCTCCACCAGCAACAGGTCACTCAGCTCTGCTCACCCTGGCATAGATGGAGGTCAGCAGCTACTCCAGGGTGGCTCTGGTGCAGATCTGGAACAAGCTAAGATTACTTTCACCATGTCCAAGATTTTATTGCAAAGCAGTAGAAACCTTTTTCTCTCTAAGTTAAACAGACAAAAGCCTGAAAAGGGAGGAAAGAGGAAGAATTTTAAGCATCTGCAGAGATTTCAGTGCCCACAACTCACTCCTGGGGAAAAATAAATTCTCTGTCTCTGCCTTTTACTCTCTTGCAGTCAGAAGGATCAGCCATTCCTCTTCCCTCAAAAATGTACAGCCTTGAATTAACGATTTGTGTTCTAAGCTCCTGCTACGCCAAGATTTGGTAGATACTCTCACAGATTCATTGCAAGACAAAGCTCTGCTCTCAGAGTCTCTTGCAGAGGCTGCTGGTTTAACACATCCTTGTACCAGAAATGTTACTTCTTGAACTCAGCTTCACTTGGGAAGCTCTGATCGGACCCTTTATGGGAAGCTGGAACTAGCTCAGCATAAGGTTATGCAAACGAAGCCTGGCTCGGAAGAGGCTTAAAAGTAGACAGAAAAACCATAGCTGGTGGGACATCCAAAACACATCAATGGTAGCCAGGTGACAGAAGCGTCTCCTGCAGCAGAGGACACAGAGCCAACACAGCTATCACTTGTTTCAGCCAACCCCACAGACCCTCTTCTCAGGGGTTTGGCTCTAGCTCCAGCAGGAGAACAACTGGCTGTTCCCACAGCTCCCACCACAAAGCCCAATAACTGCTTTCAGCTCTCCTGCCACGCGGTACCCAGCTTGGCCATGTCCAGGTAGCATCAGTGCCAGCTGCTGGCACTGCAGTCTCTTCCCAAGGCTCTTCCCTCTCGCCCCTTCCCTATCATGGATGTTGGCCACAACCACCAATGCGGCAGGAGCACCAGGCAGTATCCGATGGTCACTTTATGCACTCCCTACTCGTCTGGATGGCAGCTGTGCACCACTGCAGTGTTTCTGTAGCCGTGCTGCCATAAGAGGTTTCCCAGAAAACAGAGTTGGTTCAAGAAAATCAACTCCTGGTTGGGTCCACTGGAGGATGGGGGTCCGCAGGGTTTATATGAGCTGGATGTGGACAGTCGATTCTGGCGCGTCACAGCTGAACGCTAAGAAACACCTAACAAATTTCCACCCATGACTGGGCTACAAGGAGATGAACTTCAAGACCACATCAATCCTCTCCCCTGGGGCACTGCCAAGCCACTGCATTTCACCTGATTTTGCTAGAAGGGAGGGAAAAAAAAGCCCCAGCAAACCACAAACCAAAAGAGCCAACTCCAAACGAAATGTTGCACAAGCCGACAGCCGCTGAACAAAACCAACCCAGGGAGATATGGGCAGGACCACGTTTCCCTATTTCCACACTCATAAATCACAGTCCTGCTGAGAGGTCTTTTGTGCTTTCCCCCAGCACAGAAATTAATGCCCTAATCCGTGTGCCTGCGCAGGCAGGTTACCAGCCACGCCGATAATGCTGCCCTTTGTTCAACATCGTCGAGAGCGGCCCAACATTTGCACAGGGAGGGCTTCACTTGCCACCTTGACATGCATTTATCCTAATCAAGCCCAGCCTTCCAGTGCTGGGGTTTTCCAGCTGCAATTAGAGGAAAACGCCTCCCAACAAGCCCTGTAGCCCCTTTCTGCCCTGAGTGACGACCCAGTGCGCACCCCTCGGTTCGTATGTGATGCAGGGGGAGCATCCGCGGTGATTCATTTGCCAAAGTGGGGTTTAAATTACTGTGCTGGGTTAAGAGTCCCAAAAGAGACTGGTGCCAGCAGCAGCCACCTGGCATCTCTGCTCCCGCTCCTCTCCCTCACCATGGGCAGAGCAAAGCAGGGAGGGGAGCAGGGGTCCTGCTTTATTCAACCAGCAGTGCTTTCCTCCAGGCATGCAGAGCCCTTGGAGTATCCTCCCTGTAACGGCTGAGCTGGAGCTCACTAGTTCCTCTACAGCATGTGGGAAAGGAGCTCTCAGGGTGGCAGGGCCATGGCAGGCTGGAAATAAGCCTGATATGGATAGACACCTACAGGTCTTCAAAATAGCTGTGTAGGATCTCCAGGAAGCCACCTTTGGCATCTAAAGGGATCCTACGGGCATCCAGCACTGCCTGAGCAGCAGAGGCCTTCACAGCTCAGAAAGCAGCCAGCTTTCCATTTTCACTACGGAAAAAAGAAAGTTGCAATGTTTTTTCTGCCCTTTTTGATAATGCATGTTCCTAACACAGGCCAAGGGACGTGCACAAGCTGCTGCTGAACTCCAGCCATGTGGCTCCACCTGCCTCTTCAGCAACACCCAAACCAACCACCTAACCGTGCAGCACCACGCTCCCTCCTCAACTGTCTTAAAGGTAAGAGGATGACCCCTCTGACCATCAGAGGACAGGTCATCTTCCCAGTGGCCAGTAATGGCAGCAAAGAACCCCCGAGAGGAGGATCAGCTACACAGGAAGGCGGCCAACCAAGTGAGCACGTCCTCTACTCACCAGCTGGCTGCTCATTACTCTTATCATCCCCTTGAGTGGGTCAAGAATTTAAAATTGGTTTAAAATACCAACCATAGCACCAACCACGAACCAAACCATGGGTAATGTGGCCACTGGCCTGGTCAGTGTCCCCCAGGTTGGGATGAGCTATATTTGCCACCCGCTGGAACAAAAGGCCTGGTAAATTAATACACTGGTGATCCTCTCAGGACTGATCCCTAAATGCATTTCAACACAAATGGGATTGTCACCTCAACTCATTTGTTAATGGATTTGTGATTTACACTCATAAAGGAGCAGCACTGAAAATTAAGATCACTCCATGGTAAACAGACCAGGGCAGTAAGCGAGATACATTTGTTCAGGATGGGATTTTTAACTCAACATCTCCAATCAAGCCAGAAGAAAAGTCCTGAGTCTCTCCCCACTGTTTTTAACCCACACACCAAACATCAAAGACAGAAAAGAAAATTAAATCCAAGACAAAAAAAAAAAGTATTGTACTCATTGAGGCAATCAAGCTACAGGTTCATGGTGCCACCACGTCCCAAGGTGGGTCTCCAGCAACACTGCAGGACTCAGGATAGTGCAGATAGAACCAAATCAGCCTTGGGAAGGAGTGAAACTTCCAGCAAAAGAGGAAGACAGGCATCAATTAGGGAAAGATGAAGGAGCAGGTCTGTCTGAAGACTCCTCTCCTGTCCCAGTCATTACATGGGATCATGACGTGGTCATGAACAGTGAACGAAACACAGTCAAGAGCTCTTTAAAGAGCAGGCTCAGCTGGTGGAGATGCTCTGCTGCATGTACAACAGATGCAAAGCATTGCTTCTAATTAAAAAGGAATTCACATAATTAGAGACTTCACATTGCCATACCAATGATTTGATCTAGTCCAGCACACTCTCTCAGGCTGTATTTAAGAGGGCTCTCCACGCCTGCTTTCTACTTCTGACTACTTGGGTTGTCCTTTTTTTTGTAACTTTGCCCACCTCTTCACACCCCACAGGCTGCGATGGCATCTCCACGGCTATGGTGGCAACCAGAAAGGACTTTATGGAAGAAAACCACATAGCAACTCAACCTATTTTCATTGAGAGCTGATTTTCTTCCAGAGCTGCGGATTGCACTGAATTATCCCATAGTCCTCCGAGCCCTTCTACATAAAGAGCACCATGGGCCGGTCTGCTAAGGCCTTGGAGCACAACCCAAGTGAAATGACTTTTCCCTGAACACTGAGGACTTTGAATGAGAGCTATTGTTATTCAGATGAAACCAAGTGTCAGATTAACAAATCAATGGGCATAAGAGATATAAAATGGGTTACCATTGAAGCCTTTCAAATACCCAAACATATGGATGAACCAAATGTGAATTGTAATTGACTCACCCGCACCTTTGATCTCTACACCCTTGGGTTCCTAAAGAGACAGCCCGGCCCCCTCCAACCCAGGCTGAACTGATTCGGGACTCCATTGTGAGCCCTCACAAAGTCTTTTATCTCTGCTTCCATCTCCTGGATGTAGATACAGCTCAGCCCCTGGAAACTCAGACAAGCCAGCTCTGCCTCAGAGAGCCAGGGAGCTGGGGATGGACAACCTGCATTAGCCAAACACAATCTTGCGCATGGAGCCCATCACCCCTGGATCCCTGTTACCAGTGGTAGCCCTCGGTCAACTGGACGTGCACAAGGAGATAGCCTAGGAAGCAGCAGAAGAGGCCCCATGGGGAGCAAGCGTGGGCGGTACCAACACTCATTCCCTCACTACTCCCAGAGCCAGCCATGGGGTCTGTCCAGTTTTCCAAGGATGTCACTCTTCAAAGTGAAGGATCAGACTTTGCTGGTGGGTTTGTGGCACGCACATGACCTGGTGACATTATCCAGATGGATGTGGAAGCGCTGAAAGCTGCTCTGCTCTTCTCCAACTGCCTTGACAGTGCAAATCGCCTACGCCCGCTTAAGAAACATGATTTTATATTTTCCTGGGATGTATCTGCAGCTACATTAAAAAGTAACCTGGAGTTTAAACTAAATGTTATCCTTACATTTTTACTTTTGGGGTTTGAAGTGAGTGAGCTTTGACCAGTTTTAGATAAGATGTAAGAGAAAAAAAGCAAGATGAGCATCGGTTTTGATACCAATACAGATCTCAACTCCACAGGAGTCACAAGGCAAGTGTTTGGGTTTAGATTCAAGCCTCATTACAAAGTTTATGTTGTTATAGTTCTTCTAGGAAACCCAGCCCAGCTTATTCTTCCACCTCCACACTGCCAACCCCATAAACCATGCTTTCTGTGGAGATTTTAACCCCACACTGACGTTTGCTCCCCACCGTGGTAGGGGAAAAGTTATGCACCTCAGCTCTTGCTACACTGAGCCTGAAAGCAACAGAAATCTTGAAACACCTCTTGCTGAAGGCAAACACCAGTAGCGATTTCCAGCATTAGGTTATTCCCAGCATCAGGCACCAGTACAGAGCAAAGCAATCCCCACTGGGAGGGCAGACACTTAGCACACATCCTTTCCTCCAGCACCAGCAAGAAGACTGGCTTTGATGGGGGAACTGGGTGAGCCAGGGAATCCCCTAGAGCAGCCGCTGCTCTGGCCCTGTCGTTTTTGGGCTCTGACCCAGTTGTGCAGCTGCTTAACCCAAGTGGTGAGCCTTGCTGGGATGGCTGAGCCCATGACAACTGCAGGGCTCACCCGCAGAGGAACCCAGGAAGGAAAAGACTGTGGAGACGAAGGTGGGTGAGAGGAAACTCCCAGGCTTTTAATCTGCTTTAGGACCACGTGAACTTGCTGTTTATATATATATAGCTTAATTAATTATTACACTGCATTTAGCAGTGTGACCTTGGGATCGTCTCTGGGGGGAGCCAGCAGCCGCCGAGCAGCCAGGGCAGCCGGCCAAGGTGCTGGTGGGTGCCGGCACACTCGTGCAGGCAGGCGGCTCCTTCAGCGTGTCCGGCTGTCCAGGCACCGCCAGCATCTAATTAGGAGGCTGCGGAACAGACTGCAGCTCCCAGCCCCTCTCGGCTTGCAGCGAACCCAGGTTGAAACCCTAACCAGCTATTCCATTTCTGCTTTGGCAAGGCTGATATCTTCTCCCAAGGCTTCATTTGTTTGCTGCTCAACAGCCCCCATTAGCTACTCCCTCTGCTTTTCAAAATGCCACGCAGACAGCCCAAGGCTCGTTAGCTATCAGACCAGCTCAAGATGGAAATTAAAAAAAAAAACAACAACAGACAAAAAAATCAGCTACAAGCTTTGGGATAAGTTGTAAGAAGTTCAGCACACAGCACAGGGGAAGAAGAAAGGACATGGGCTTTGCTAAACCCACTCTGGAGAAGGGGCAGTGGTCAGGCTGTTTGGCTCTTACTATCCATCTTTGCTCAGTGCAGCCACAGCGAAGCCAGGGCAGATGCTGGGGGATATTTATGGATACCCACCAAGCCCATACCCTGCTGCTCCTGGGTGAGATCTGCGACCGCCTCCTCCATCTCAACCCACTTGCAGGAGATGGGGCCGGCCCCGGCCCTCGGGGGACTGGATCCAAACTGGCACAATTCAGTAAACGTGGCACCAGAGGTGGGTGCAGGGGGTCAGAGGAGAGAGACATGGCACCAAGCATCACCTTTGCCCCAACACACAGAGATATGTGGTAGAGCCAAGCCATGGGAGCCCTCTGCAAGTCACATTTAGTAGCCACGCTCCCAGCTTCACGTGTAAACCAGCCATAGACCGTGTACAGCCACGGCCAGGACACACCTGTGGTTTACACTGCTTCCTCTCATTCCAAGTCTCATACACCTTTAAAAAAAAATATACCATAAAAAACGAACAAACCAAAGGCCTATCAAAGCTGCAGGCATGCCAGTTTTTAAACAAATATTTAAGAGCTCAATGAAGCAGCAAAGCACTTTATTAATCAAATGACAGAGTTTCGTCCTCCCCCTAGTGACGGAAGATCTCGGCACCGAGGCACAGCATCACCCAGGCTCAGCCACCCGCCACAGCCCCAAAGACCCTGCTCCAGATCAAAAATATTAACACCAGGGAACCCCAGTGTAACGCCAAGGCATTGTGTTTTTCCCGCTTTTCATCACCCTTCCACCAAATCAGCAGTTTTCTAAAGAAATCTGCAGTTTTCTAAAGATTCCCTACGCCTCCACGCTCCACTCGCCTGGACTTTGTAGGCTTTCAAGTTGTCGGTTTGTATTCGATACTCGAGACAGGCCGCAAGCTCAGGGCTTTAAAATACAGGTTGATTTATCTGCGTTATCAAAGGAAATCATTGTAAAGGACTTTGGTTTCTGTGGAAGCATTTTCTGCACTAACAGTTACACGGACAGATGCTGAGGGCTCGATCCTGGAGCCCTTCCCTGGGGCTGGGCTTTGGTCTGCATTAAATACAGTCAAGTTTGAGGACCTGGTCCAGCCTTGGCCTCCAGCACACTGCTGAAGACTCGTCTCCTCATCACAGCCAACTACCCATGTGAAGTCTGGTTGTTTTGTTTTTGTTGTTTTTCTTTTTTTTAAAAGAGAATTGCTGTTTTCACTCCAGCCGCACTCCGTGCTGCCAGACCGTGGTTGTGGCAACAGAGAACTTGGCCTTGCGTTCACTTTCAGTAAGGGATGTGTAAAAATATATATATCCACCTATAATATTATACGTCGGTGTAAAAAAGTGAAAGCCCAAGCACAAACCTCGCTTTCTTCTGCAAGAGCTGCCTGATGTGCTGCCAGGAACACACACTGGAGGGGAGAGGCTGTGCCCATCCACAGGAGTGGTTTCCACCATTTGATTTTATTACAAACCAGTCACTTTGGTGGATTTGCAGAAGTCCCCAGCAGTTCTCGCTGACAGGACTGGCCACGTTACAGCTGTGCTCTTAGGGATTTTAGCAGCACAAGACTTAGAAGAAGGCAGGGACAAGGAAGGACCAGAGCAGGGTTAGCCACACGCGGCCCTGCAACCAAGACTGGCTGCAAATTAAATTCTGGGTCAGACCCTCTGCTGCCATAAAGAACCATGACTCTGTTGAAGTCAGCTCTGTCACAGTGTCCCTCAGTAGAGATGTTTTCTCCATCCCTTTTCTATAGGGAGAGGAAAAAACAAAACTGATTTTGAAGCAGGCTAGTTCCAAGGTGCTTCCGAGTAGGTTAACGCAGATGTGAAGTATTTAGCAGAACATGGCATTATTTTTCTCTAAATAAAGTTCTCTCTTTCCCTGCTACCCAGCATGGGGTAGTGCCCTGCCACACATACGTTTTAACAGAAGAAATTTTTTAAAATGAATTATTCATTAGCTAGAAATCAATGTGAGGTATTCTGCCAGCAGCACCTCTACACCTATTTTCCTCTAATGTTCCCACCAACATCCTTTAAACCCCCAACCACTCAAGATTCTAATTCTCTCTGACTGACTCCTGAGCTAGGAGCTGGGATGCAGGGTCTGGCAGGGCAACAGCCAAGCCAGCCAGCTCACATGTACTCCTCCTCACCTCCTGATGGCTCTCACCTCCTCCCGGTACAAGGACATGACATACAAGAAAATCACCATTACTGAGTCTATTCTTCTCCTCTGATATCAGAGCTATTACAAAGAGGAAAACCACCACAGGGAATGCTTGAAGCCTACGTGGCATCATGGGAGGTTCTCCTTCTCATCACTTTTATGAATGAACTAAGATCTACTGCACATCATGCCCAAGTTCCTGCCAACCCCAGGCAAAGAGATGCTCAAGTCAGAGGGACTCCATTCAAGAAATTGACTACTTCTTGTCCAACCCCATGGCATGATGTGATGCCCTTCCCAACAGGTCTCCGGGCACCTTGCAACCACCTCCAGTCCAAAAGCAACTTCCTAACGGCAAAGTTACGCCACCAGTAAACTCCTGCCCTGAATTAGCCCCACTTTCCCTCTGAGTCTGTCAACAACCAATATGTTTCATCATGGGAGCCCTTGTTTCCATTAAGGAAGTCAAGATTAGGTCCATTTACCCCGTTTCCTTCTGGCTGCTGCTGGGCCAAGCTCCTTTAAAAAGCACACGGTGTTTCTCGCAAGCTAATTAAGAAACACACAGCGAGCTGCTGAAAGACCTGAAATTGCAACGGCTTGGGTAAGCCTCAGTACAGTCATCACCAGCAAGTCAGGACCCAGCACAGCACTTAGTCATTTCACAAACCAAGGCAGAAGCCTCTCCTCCAGCCCCTCCCCACATACCACGTGGTGACAACAGGTAGCAGCCGATAGCCCCTGACCTCCTAATTATATCACCGAAATAATGTGCCCTGTTATTTGTTGTTCTTTGAGCCCGTATGTTAACCATCCCACATGGCCCTGGTCAATTCATTATCCCCTGAACCCATTGATCACTCATGGTCACACCACCAGACAAACGCTCACACTGAATGATTGCTAAATGAGAGTTCTTCCTACTTGGGATGGATTAAAAGCACCAAATCCAGGCTCAAGCAGACAGAATAGTTCAGCAAGCGAGGCCTGATGGCAAGACAAATCCATGCTCAGGTCAGTTAGAAGTACAGTTCAAAAGAACGGGGGTTTGGGAAGAGTTTTTTTACAGCCATCCCATTTGGAGCTTTCTGGACGCTTTTAAAAACAAAGCCCTCACTGGAAGCGCCTTGAAGTATCTAAAGCTCGGTGTGTGTTACACACATCTGCCATGGCCCACTTGAGAAGAAAAAAAAAACACCCAACAAATCCTAAACCCAGAGTCAAGCCCATGGGTTTTCATTCCCATCATTTTCATGCCAAGAAGGAGTGCAACACTCCCCGGCATGCCGCGTGGCGCTGCGCTAACACGATTAGCCGGGCAGATCCACCATCCACATCCGTCACCCCCAATGTATGGTCAACTTTGAAAAGTTCAGCAGCTCAACAGGTGAGGCCATGAAACCCGATCATGGCAGACAATGTCGTCCCCGTCCATCCCCCCCCCCCGTGGCGTGCTGGGAAGAACTTGTCACGTGCGTCATATCGGGCAACATGCTTGAAACAGAGCAGTGCACTGAAACCCCAGCAACACGAATAATCTTTGCCATCTGTTTGAACAACTCAACCCTCCTCAGATCTGAAGGAATGATCCCATGCAAACACAAGGGCCTTGCTGACTGATTATAGCAGCCCAGCCCTTCTCTTTTGGGGCCATTTTCTTCCAAACTACACAGCAGCTAAAGTAATGTCATGAGGAGCTGCTGCAACGGCCAAGGAGGCCCTGAACTCTGTGCACATGTCAAGGGGACAATTAAAAGTCCCCGCTTAACTGTAACACAACGGAAGGTCAATAGTTGATTTTTATATTTTATTATTTACATCAAGAAAACCAAATCTCAACAGGAAAGCTGTTTGGCAAAGGCATCCTAAGAGAACGCAACTGTCCTTTAGGATATGCTCATTGCAACCCAACACAGTTCGTTGGAACGCGCTGGAGAAACCAGTCCTCGGATAGGGCCATCTGTCCTCTAAGTCCATCTGGGAGAATCAAGACTGTTCCCAAACTTCCTGGGGCCAACTAACCTTGCGATACCCAGTGGAAGCAACACACTGAGTTTTGCAAGTGCCCGGTTGTGTCTGCACAGACACCTCCAGATCCGATCTCTGCCAGGGAGGCTGCGAAGTGTGCTGGTAGTTTCATGCCAGGTACTAAACCCTTGCTACAGCACGTAGAGCTGGGGTTTAGAGAGAAAGGCCAAACACAAAATCCTGCCTCAATCAAGACCCACCCTTGGTTTAGCAAGGCTGAATTTCCAACCATCATCACCTTCTTCCTCTGCTCCCAGTCTGGCCCATTGCAACCACTAGCACTGTGCTGCTCACCCCTCTTCCTGCCCCTTGGGGCAAAAAAGAGAATCCCCGGGTTGGGGGGGGGGACAGGTAGGCAGGAATAAAAAAAAGATAAAAGAGAAAGTTTCTTCCAGTTTAGAAACTGTTATGAAGCAGCACTTTGCACATTAAGGTCCCCAACACTTATTTAGGTGACTGGGGAGTCTATGAAGTGCACGTTTGAAGGTGTTTATTGCACATCAGCAGACCACTGGGCCTGATCCTGCTCCATCAAACCGGTCATAGTTTCAGCATGGAGGGTGAATTAAAGCAGCCTGGCAATAGCAGGAAGATGAAGCCTCAGCCTTTTCAGACTTTTTTTTTTTTTCCAAATAAAAGGAAAAAGAAGGAGTTTCCTGCCTGTGCTGCTAGAGGCAGAGGAGTTCAGGCTAGCACGGCTATTGAGGTTTTGGCCAGCTTAGCCAAGGCACGGGGCTTCCTAGCAGAGGGCTACGGACTCGAAATATAAATCAGTTACGTTGAGTGGGACTGGGAACGCTCAGCCCACGGCAGGAGGGATGGGATAATACAGTTCACTAGGCCTAAAATGACTAAAAATAAAAAGAAAACCAAAACATGCAACACTAATGACATGATCTTTTCTTCTTCCCTTACGTTCATTGTAAGACAAAAGGCTCTCAAGTTCCTATTCTATTTAAAAATGCATCATTGTCACATGAAATAAGAAAGGCAATTAAAAATAAAGAAATAAGCTCAATTACTGATTTTCTAGGCTTGCAAAAACCACTTTTTGTCCCCCAACTCATATAGTAAACCCATAGGAAAATGAGCACTTCCCCAGACGCTGCCGGGCACGCTGCTCACCGGGGCGGCCGGACACATGCGCGTCGAGGCTGCGGAGCCAAGCTTCTCGCTGCTGTGGAGAGGAAACTTCTTTATTCCCCCAAAAACTCCAGGCGCTACTTAAAATTAGTTTGCAATAGTGGCTGGATCCCGTTTCTCCTCTGTCATGGTACATATTTTCACGTGAAGCAGTTAACATGTTGTATTCATTACCGGGGGGGAAAGCCCCGCGATGTGTGTACAGAAGTTATCACCATTAGATTTCTACCTATCTCACTATCGAAAAAAAATCAGTTTAAATCTTTCCCTCTTTTCCTCAACACCACTCGATGCTGTTTTGCCTTCCACACAAAGGAAAAAAACCAACCCAAACATTTCATTTCACTTGACAGAAATCGGAGCAACAAAAAAAGTCTGTATTCCCTCCTTCCGAAGTTATTTTCTATGGGTGAAAACTTTAGACAGAGATCAGTAGGTAATGTAAATATGATCAATCACAAATACCCCAAAATATAAGCCTTCATCAAGCTAAATAAGCAAATTTGTGATGCCTTCTGCCTCTTGAAAATCTGAAAAAAATGTTACATTGGAACACTTTGTTATATGGCAGGAATAACTTAAAAAACCTCTAACAAATATAACCAAATTTAGCCAGAAACCAGCCAAATAAAATAGACTTTCAATGAGATGTGGGTCAAAAATTGTCTCCTCTTCTTTTCAAAGCCAGGCAATTTGATTTAAACTGCAGGGACCAGGTGCTGAGGGCACCAGTAACTCCCCCAGTTCCAAAGTTCAGTCAATTTGTGCAAAAGCATCTGAAAAACAGAGACGAGGCTTGCCCAGCTCGCTGTGCTGCGGCTGGCACAGCACAGATTTTATAGCATTTTTAATCTGATTTTATTGGGCCATTAACAAGAAAACACAAACACATCTCCTTACTGGCATTAAGATAATAAATAAAAGCCTCATTAGGGTTTGGAGAACTAAGCATGCTCTTGAGGAGTGCCGGGAAGCCAAGATTCACTGGAGGCAGTGGGAGTTTTGAGCTATATAGTATCTGGTTTCTAACGCTGAAATTCATAGGAACAAACTTACACAAACAAACTTCTGCAGCTAATTCAAACCGAAATTAGAAATAAGGCACAACTACAAAACAATTTACATACTGAGTTGAGCAAATACATCCTTCTCCTACATATTTTGCATTATTTAGCCTCCCCCCCAACCCGAGTCGATCCAGGTCCCAGCCTCACAGACACTTCGATCCTCAGGGTGAATCACACCCGAGTGATTTCAAGACCTTCAGCATCACTCACGCTCGCTGCCTGGGAACGTCACTGCCCAGACCTGAAGATTTGTTGTCTTTCAGTTAAAACAGCCCTTTCGCAAAGACACCGTTTCATACCGGAGCAGTGATTGCAGGGATGGGGCCCACGCTGCTTAAAATTAAGCAGCTATTAAGGTGAAACTTGAAGAAGTTACAGGCAACTTTGATGGCAGCTTCTCCAAATTTCAACTAACACGTATCCTTCATATGTTGACTTTCGCCCGCCACATCTGGGATAACAGATTAGTGTAATCATAAGCATTATTCTCTCCTTCTCCCCTTCCACCTCTTACTTGTAAAAGATTAATCAACCATTTTATGGTCTAATTTAGGTTCCTAATTAAAAACAGAGTTCAACACGTACAACACCACTTTGCTAATAAATCCTGACAGGTCTGCTCTGTTACATGCAAGCTCTCCTTTCAAAATGCGAGATTTTTTTTTTTTTTTTATAACCAACTGAATTTATACAGATACCATCTCGGTCGTTATGGGATGGCACGCTGCATCCCCCACCAAAATTCTAAAATTTGATGAAACGAAAGTGCTTTCAAACCAGACTTCCTCCTCACCAGATCTTATCCCGCGTTCGTTTTGCTAACTGCTGAGGGATGGCAACATGAAAAAAAAAAAAAAAAAAAAAAGACATAAACCTAATCGGACTGGCAGGGTGGAAGTTTCAAGACTACAAAGAGGTTAAAATTCAGAACTTCACAGCTCCCGCTTAGCTTCAAAGCTTCTATCTCCGCTCCTTTACTATTCCTGTAAACACTCAGCAGAAAGACATACTCAAAATATTCTCGATAAAGGAGCTTTAATCATAAAAGGGATGAAAAGAACCTGAAGGGCGGTGCAGCCCCGCGCACGCTGGATCCCACCAGTGCTGAGCAGCACCGGGGCTTCTCCTCCACACCCACCGCCTCCTGCTTCCTCAAGCCCACCCGCACCCAGGCATCCCGCACAATTCCCTCTCCATCCAGCCTGGCACGATGAAATCCCATCGTTTCGAATTTTTCCCCCCACCCAAAAAGTTTCCTCCCGTCCTCAAAGCAGACGTTACACTACCACATACCGCACCAGTATCTTATCCCCAGCTGGAAACTGCGAAGCCTGAGCAATTTATCAGCTATAAAGCTGATGATAGTGGTAGGAGAAAGTTAACGGAGAAAGAGCGTAGGAAGCGATCGAGGAAGTTTTATCAGGAACAGCCAGTCCCGGCTGTCGCTGCGCTCCCAGAACAGGTCAAAAAATAACCCGCCACCAAAACGTGTCTTTGCTGGGAGCAAACAGCCTCGTTCACCGACCCGGACGAGGTTTCGGACATGCCTGGCATCCCTCAGCAACACCCCAAGCTGAAGGAGAAAAACACTCGCTCCAGCAAAAGCCCTAGAAACACAACAAACTAAGAGCGTAAAAAAAAATGAAAAAAA
>VWZK01014581.1:181103-228588 GCA_013396935.1 Baryphthengus martii
GGGCGGGGAGCGGGGGGGAGCCGGGCGGTGGGGCCGGCCGACGGGCAGGGCTTTCGACCTATCACAGGCCGCGCTCTGCCGCATAATGAGCCGGGCGGAGCAGCCAATAGGAAGAGGGGCAGGGCGGGGCGGTGGGAACGAGAAAAAGCGCTTATTGGTTGAGGGGCGGGGACCCCGTCGGGGCGGTGGCTCCGGCGTCGGGGCGAGTGAGGGCGCTGGGGGTGCTGCGCTCCCGATGCGAAGCCTTCGAGCCCCGTACAATGCAGCCCGGGCTAACCCAGCGCTACGTGAGGTGGCAGGATCCTCACCCCAGCTCAGCAGCCCTCAAAAAGCCCTGTGAGATGTTTTCGGTAACCACCTCCTGGTGGCGTCTCTGGGATGGGTGATGGGATCCCCACCAAGACATCTGGAAAGGAAGGACTTTGGGATGAAAGTTGCTGAAGGTTTCACAGCTGTTGTCACCTTCTCAGCACATCTGTCCAATGTGATGGTGGAATACTATCATAGAATCACACAATCATAGAACGGTTTGGGTTGAAAGGGACCTTAAAAATCATCTACTTCCAACCCTCCTGCCATGGCAGTGACACCTCCCGCTAGACCAGGCTGCTCAGAGCCCTGTCCAACCTGGCCTTGAACACATCCAGCGACAGAGAACTCACAGCCTCCCCGGGCAACCTGTGCCAATGTCTCACCATCCTCACAGTGAAGAACTTCTTCCTAATTTCTAATCTAAATCTACCCTCTTCCAGTTTGAAGCCCTTAGTCCTTGTTCTGTCATTGCATGCCCTTCTAAAAAGTCCCTCTCCAGTTTTCCTGTAGACCCCTTTAAGGACTGAAAGGCCACCAGAAGGTCTCCCTGGAGCCTTCTCTTCTCCAGGCTGAACAACCCCAACTCTCTCAGCCTGGCCTCTTAGGCCATCAAGATCCAATACATTTCACTCAAGCATAAAAATTCTGCTTAACCAAAGTGCCTCCCTCAAAGCCGTTCTAGTTTTGAATCGGAACTGGGGTCTCCAGCACCGTCCAGTGCTGTAAAACCACAAAGAAAAGGAAATTTGAGAAGATTTCAATTTACAGACCATGACTGGGCTCTCAGATGCTCTGGGTAACATTTGCTAATGGGGATGTCTCTCCCTTACCCTGAGGAAGGCAGGCCCCAGATTCCCATGGAGCGCCCTGGCTCCTGCAGCCTCTGGCTGAGGCACCCCGTGTGTTGTCCACCCCCTAGGGCCTCCACTCAAGAATGTTAATCAGACCCGGTTTTCTCCCTAAAGAAGATTTAATGACGAAATAGTAAGTTTAATTGCTAGACTGAAGACAAGGGTTCAGAGGTCTGTCTGCTGTACAGACACAAAAGAGAACTGTAAGACAAGATAACGCAGTTCTGGATTATACCTGTCAATCCACATTTTCCTCGGTTCCTTTAGTGTCTCAGCTAGATTAGGACGACGGCAGCCCAACCTTCCCACCCGGCAGGCACGTCCCCGAGAGCTCGCAGCTGCACAGCCCGGTGCAATGGCTGCGGCCCTCCTCCCGAGGCTGCAGGACAGGAGGAGAAGTGAGGAAGCTCCATACTCCTGCCTGTTCCCAGCC
The DNA here is from genome assembly GCA_013396935.1 of Baryphthengus martii. Taxonomy (NCBI): domain Eukaryota; kingdom Metazoa; phylum Chordata; class Aves; order Coraciiformes; family Momotidae; genus Baryphthengus; species Baryphthengus martii. The sequence continues at coordinate 182,700 of VWZK01014581.1, forward strand.
AGGCTGGGATTTCCCACTCCATGACCCACAATGGCTGCAGAGACCGGCCAGCTGGAGGCCAGGCACTGGGACATCACGGTATGGGGGGCATCTCAGTCATTTCCTCCTCCTCCTGCCCAAAGTGTTTGGATCTACCCGTTCTTTTGACATGTGTTGGCTTTTTGATGAGCCACACCTTTCTTTTCTGAAATTCCCCACCTGTAGAAGTATCTGGTGAGATCTGTCACAGTCCACATATTGGGAGCAGCATGCAGAGACCAAACACAACACAGCCGTTCGTGAAAGCCAATTTAAGAGCGTTTTGCCGAGGAGACCCTTCCCATGGCACCACTAGCTCTGGGGCCCTCCTTTCCAGGATCAGATTGTGCCAGAGTTTTCCACGGAGCCAGTGGGGATTTTGCACTGTCCGTGGAAGTGTCACCATTCATTCAGCAAGCATGTAACTTAGGAGGCTCAATGCATGGGTGCAGCTCTTCTACCGTGTTTTTATAAGAAGATGCATAAACTTTTGTACTGAATTCACCTGCTTTCAAAGCAGTGTTGTTTTAAGGGCAGAGCCAGGTGTTGCTGGACCCTCTTTTATTTTTAACTTTTGCCACCAAAGAAAAAGCAAATCTTTTCCCCACCAAGGGCCTTGGTTTTCTTGTGTGTCAGAAGGAACAGCGTGACGCTGACTCCTTCATGTATCAGCTTTAGATCAATTCATGAAAAGTGCCGATTGCACTGACTGTGGTGTGAGCACTTTCTAAAATGATCCCAAACTACAAACTAGAGTTTACAAACTAGTTAAACCAGGCAGATTGAGGAGGAGAAATAAGACCCTGAGAGGTGCGTGACTTCTCCAAAAGCTGCTCGGTGAGTTCACACAGAGTTCAGAACAGCGTTTGGGCCACCCAAACCCATCAGTACCGGTGCCACTGGTTCCCAAGCTTCCTGGGACCAGGTGTTTGCAAAGCAGACTTTGGGAGGACGCAAGGAGCTCTCTAGTGCTTCAGCCACAGAGTCAAACAGTGAACAATCTACAGCATTTCTCCACTGCCAGATAAAATGGACGGCACTGCTGGGCTCTCTGCGGTATGAGGGGTGACACCAACCGAGCAGAAATGCAGCTGCAGGAGGAATCACTTTCTAGCTTCTCTCTGAGTGCTGCCAAAGCTGTGCCAGCCAGGCTGGTAATTGTGAGGTGAATTACAGAGGACACTTCCAGGCAACGCGTGAATCACAGTCGCAGGTACCGGTGACACAGGCTGGCTCTCCTGGGCCCAGGTTTACTCACTTCTTTACTCAGTGTTTTGTACAATCCAAAACACAAACCCTGCTATGTGCGTGCAGATGTAGCTCCACTGCATGTTCCTACACCTATGAGGTAAGAGGAAAACCCTTCAGATGGAATAATTCTCCTTGTTCCTTAGGTCCACCAGCACCAGCCAGGATAATATCAACAAAATGTCACAGAAAGTTTGGTTTAAGCCTTTAATATATGTCAGCTGTAGCTTGTAAAATTTGGATTGGCTTTTTAAGAAAAATAGCCCCAAGACAGGTTTTACTGTAACTGTATCTTCAACAGTTGGACATCGGGAGTTTTTTCCCTCAGAATGGCAAACGGGTAAGTGACCACAAGCAGCAAAGGTAGGTCAGGAGGACAGCTGAGGCTTCTTAGCCTGAGCTCTCCTTGGAGCAGAAGGTGCAAGGGTGGGGACAGGTTTGGACAAACAGGTTGGGAACTAGTTGTGACTCCATCCGCCAGACAGACTCATTTGTCTCCACCTGGAGCCTGCTTGGCAGGGCACAGATCACCTCGTACCTGCTGCCACCTCGAGCGCAGGGCTCCAGCAAGGCTCGAACGCTTGCTCTTGGCTCTTGACGTTTGTTAAACCTCCCACAGGCAGCAGTTGTGGCAGGAGCACACGCGTGGTGCCCCACTGACGAGGGCAACAGAGCAGCGAGGGCTACACTGTGAAGAAACCGGGGTGGGAAAGAAATGGGCACAAATAGAAACGCGAGACTGGGTTTGCTCCGTGCAGTTGCTGCAGAGCCTTTCAATCATAATAGTAGCTGTCTTGCGGGCTGGTTAATCAATAAACTAATTGAGCTGCATCAGTACAGTCTCTGGATCCTACTTCTTGATGATTGATTTATTACACAGACGGCACTGGGAAGCTGCAGCTCCTGACGAGCGGTCATGGTGGCACTTAGTGCAGCACGGCTGAGATGAGCCTGGAGGGTGCCCAGCTCTGCACTTGCTAAAGCAGGGCAGAAAGCAGAGAAGCCAGCACACCTTCAAGCCGAGATGATCAAAGTCCCCAGTGAGGACAGAGGAAGGGTCAGGGCTGCGGGCTCACCTGGATGACATCCACCCTGGATCACTCTTCTCAGTTGCAGTTGTGTGCTTCCCAGCATCTTCTGGGAGTTTGACACAGGGCAGCATCTCCCAGTGCTGATCTGGTCCTGTTGGCCTGATGCTGAGTTTCATCTTGTTGCTTTATCTTTTTCCAACTAGAAAATCCATCCATCCCTTTAAAAAATGCTATTTTCCTGCCACTGACCAGGCCAGTTCTGAAATGCTCAGAATCTTCTCTCTTTCTTCTGAAGTACAGAGACTTGTCTGTCAGTGAGAGAGCACACCCAGCTCTTTACAGATCAGCACGAGCCAGTCCTGCTGGGGCAATGAATAGGAGCAGGTACCCAAAACCAAGGCAAGGTGCTCCTAGTCCCAGTCCAGTCAGGATGCTGTTTTCCTGACACCGTCATAGTTCTGTTTGGAGATGAGATAAGTAATTCACCATGTCAGCATGTTAAATGAGTGCATGTTCGTGGGAAAATAAGGCATTCCAGAGCATGTAACCTTGGAGTACTGTGGCAGTGACCTGGCCAGAGAGGAGATGACTGGTCAGCACCACTTCCTTTTTGGGAACACACAGCACCTAGCACACCAAGATGCAGGGCTTTAGAGTGGGGCTTCTGCATGCTATGGTGTGTCCTCTTCCATACATACTTATCTATAATGTTTTGGGTTTTTTCCTTACTGGTCTTCTCCAGCACTCTGAGATGTTCCTCAGTCACGGGTCCATGTCTCCAGCCCTTGCTCCCTTGCATGGTCCTAGAAAGAGAGATCCTGCATATCTTTATTCCACTTCTTCCACCCTAAGAAGTCCTCAGTGCTGTCCCCTCTGCCACGTGTGTCCTTCACAGTGCATCCTGTGGGCTGATGGAGCTGAGGATTGCCAAGGTACAAATCTTGTGTGCGTCCACAGCTCCCTCTCCTTTGGTACCACAGAAACTTCACCACTTCACACATCTGCTGGACCCATATTAATGTAATGATAGAGAGGTAAGAGCTGGGGGAAAGGGCTCCCGGCATTTGGGATTTTGTCCTGGAGGCACAGCTTGCAGGGAACGTTATGTGGGTCAGGATTGCCAGACCAGCGGCCACGGACCATTCCAGCTGCCAACAGCCAAATGGTGGGGCTGAACCACCCTCGGGGTGAGAAGCAGTGGGATGACTGCAGGAAGCACCACTGCAACTCAAACCAGGTCAGCCACTGGCAAGGAAAGTGCCCAATTCTCCTGCACAGAGGCCCAAGTTCCACACGCTGCCCCTGAGCCCTCGGATGTGACTCCATAACCACACCAGTGCTCAGAGACATCCCAGGGACGTCGCTGCTCCTTGCAGCATTTTGCTGCCGAGTCCCGGGCATGCTCCCACCGGGGCAGCACCGCTCTACAGATGTAAGAGGAGATCTTGTTTCTCTCAACCTGAAACCATTTCCTTTCCCCCTCTGCCCTCCCTCCCCTTGCCCCCTAATTCGTCCCTGGGGTTTTAATATCTATTTCTCCAAGTGCCACGGGCCAAATTTACTGCTCACATAACTCCACCGACTTCAATGGAGACGAGCGTTTAGGGTGCTCCAAGGAGGCATAAGTAGGAGTGATGTGATGGAATTGAGTAAAGGAAAATATAGTCTGACTGTCAAGAAGAGTTTCCTACCAGGGAAATCTATAGACTGTGGAAGCTTCCCATGGGAACAAGCAGAAACCAAGTTGCTGAAGTCATTTTAAAACAGCACAAGAGAATAGGAAATCAGCCCAGTGACTGGCCAAAAGGAAAGGCGAGATGACATAATGCTACTTCTCCTTCTCTAATTTCTACGGCTGCGATGCTTTGTCCATGGAATTATTTTCACACAACTGGATTTCTCCTTGTTTCTTGAGCGATGCGACGGCCCTTGCTGCTTCTGAAGAGGTTTTGATTCCTCCACTGAATTTCATCCTGGACTAAGCAATATCCACTACAAGCCTCTGTTAGTCCTCCTGCTTGCAAACCTCTTCTGAGGTCTTTTCAAGCTTCTTCCCTGACTTATCTGAATCTGGCTGCAGTTCTGTACTGATGTATCTGTACAAAACAAGTCAGCCTAAGCTTGGAATAGTGGCAGGGTTCATCTGGGCCAACACAGAGGCACGCTGGGCTAGGGAAGCCATAAGGCAAGGATATGTATCTTACTGACAAGTAGGAGAGAGATCAGGGATGGAAATCTTCCTGTCTTCAGGGGTCTTTCAGGTAGATTCCTGGTAGGTCATATGCTGGAAATTCATAAGGCAATTAGCATGTGGTGAAACATCCTTTTCCCCGGTGACTTTTGGTTCTGAGAACTGTTGCCTACCTGTTTTGGGCTTGGCAGGTAACACCAGGTCTGCACAAGCAGCGGGCATGCCCAGCTACCAGCCGGTGGCTTTTGCAAGCTCTTGCCCACAGAACTTCCTAATGCACTTATGAATGACTTACCACGCGCTCACCATCTCGACATTAGCAACTTAAAGCTCGACTGCTAGCAACCTCCTACCTCGCACAGTTCCCAGATAATTACAGATTAGAACCGGCTAATTTTTATTTTTGTAAAGCTGTCAGAGATCTATGTTTGTTATTATTGTCTCCTAGGTTGCCAGTTGCATAAATACATATGTAAAAACCCCTTTGATCTCTAAGTATAATGACACAGATTTATCAAATGTTTGCCTTTTTCTGTCTCTTTGAAAAGGCTGATTTATGGAGTGCAGTCCCTACCTCCCTTCCTCTCTTGAAATATGAAGTGTTTGTGAGCAGCCAAGGTAATATTTAATATCCTGCCAAGAATCCTTTGCACTTCCTAACAAATGAACTACAACCTAACCAAATGGTTCACATCTGTTTAGCTTCTTCTCCTTTTTAACTAAACAAATTAGCATTAGAATACCTGGGAGGCACACAAAGTCCCTTTCTAGATGACAGAACACAGACAATTATTAGCAAGGCGAGTAACTGTACTGAAAGGAGCAGGCATGGACCCAGCAGATGTTTTCACATCTCCTGTAGCGTCCATGAATGACCCGCACTGCAGCGGACACGCTGCCGCGGCTTTTGAAGTGGGCGAGGAGTCCATTCACAGTCCCCTTCTGAATGCAATTAAAGGCAGTGGCCTCAGCTACTTAAATGTTTCATTTAAACCACTTCCAGCAAAGAGAAGTTTTGCTGGGTGGGTTCCCCCACCTCCATAAATGGCTAAAATAAAGAGCATCACCCCACTCCTCCCCACCCGCGTGCCAGCTTGGAGCTATCGTCCTGCTCAGGAGGTGACGGGCAGCTCTGGGTTTATTTCTGTTTTCACCAGTGGCTTTTCACCCCAAAAGCATCAAACCACCGGGCCTCGCTGCCCTTTCTCCCTGTGAAATAAGGTTAGAAGGGGTTATTTGGGGTTTAGGAGAATCGCAAGGCGCAAACAAACATCTGCAAAGCCGGTTTGGGTTATTACAGGCTTCTACAGTCTACACATAGGCAACTACAGCCTCGCACCCCTCCCACGATGTGGGGCCTTTCAAGCACCTCTGTTCCTGCTGGAATCTCAAACACCTCTTAACCAGGAGCAGTTTTGGGCTGAGCCGGGACAGGACGGTGTGAGATGGGCTCTCTGCCGAGCGCTCATTTAGCTGGATTCTTCGCTGGAGGAGGGAGCCAAATGAAAAGCACGGTTTATCGGGGCTAACACTGAGCTTTTGTGGTAAATGTTCTGAAAAAGAAAACACTCTAAAGCCTCGCAGAGATACTGCTATTAACGTATCATCCGAATAACAAGTGATTAAACCCAACAACAGCTACTCTGAAAATGTGGCTTTGTAGCACTGGACCGCATGGGAGGCAGCAGGGAAAATCATTAGAAACACATCAGCGGGGTGCAATTATAAATAAAAACATCTCTGTAAAGGCTACAAAAGCAGCAATAATCAGCCTGGTCTGTGGTTTAGTGAGGGCTAAAGACAGCTACGGAAGGTGCTATTTATTACCAGAGGCAGGAACATCACTGGATTATGGGGTGCAACTTCAGGAGAAGTCAACAGAGGGAGTTCACTGCCACCGCGGCCAGGCACAGCCTGCACATCCCTGCCAGCGCCTGGCTCGATGCATGTCTGCCTGTCTGTCCACCTGTCCATCCAGCATGGCCTTCCTGCAGTCCCCACAATAAGCAAAGCACAGGAAGGGTGCTGGAGCAGGGTCATTAGCCCCGAGCTGCAGCGTCAGACGGTCTCTCTGGCACAGGGCACAGCTCTAAGGACAGACCCCAGCGAGGCTGAGCCCAGCAAGCAGTTCACAGCTGTGCTCCTTCCAGCAGGGTGGCTCCTCATCTTGCCCATAGGCACCTCATGATCCACTCTGCTCTGCTGAGATCCCCCCTGCAGTGCTGAGTCCAGCTCTGGAGTCCTTGGCACAGGAGAGACATGGACTTGTTGGAGAAGAGCCAGAGGAAGCCGCAACAATGATCCAAGGGCTGGAACCCCTCTGCTGCAAGGCTGAGTGATGAGGTTGTTCAGCCTGGAGAAGAAAAGGCTCTGGGGAGACCTTCTTGTGGCCTTTCAGTACTTAAAGGGGTCTGTCAGAAAGATGGGGACAGGCTTTTGAGCAGAGCCTGTTGTGACAGGGCCAAGGGAGATTCAGACTAGAGGGAAGGAAGAAATTTTTTACACTGAGGTTGGTGAGACCCTGGCCAGTGGTCAATGCCCCATCCCTGGAACCAGGTCAGGTTGGCCAGGGCTCTGAGCAACTGGCTCTAGTTGCAGAAGGCCCTGCTCACTGCAGGGACGTTGGACTAGACGTTCCCCCCATGAAGGGGAGTTGGACTAAATGAGCTTGAAAGGTCCCTTCCAACCCAAACCATTCTATGACTCTATGTGATCCTCGTGGAGTGGTCTGTACATGAAGCCCAGTGAGGCTGCTCCTGAACGGAGCATGGAGCACGGTGCAAATGCCACTGCTGATGCTGGGTGACTCTGGGAACAAGATGTGCCAGGCAGCAGAGCGGCAGCAAAGGACAGACCCCTTCCCATTCCTAAATGGAAATATTTGTCATCTATTGGCAAGTCCTGGAGGCAGTGCCTGGGCTGGCCAAGATCCCTGGGGCTCCCACGGAGTGGAGATGGACCCACATCCCATACAGTGCATGAAGCGTGGAGTACAGGGGAGAGCCCCCGAGGGAACATCTCTCTGCAGATGCTTCCACTACAGTCTTCCCACCGCTCATTTGAAGCGAAGAGGGTTAATCAGCCTCCCTCCTGATGTACCACCAGCTCCTGCCAGTTCTCACTCCTGTGGAAAGCCAAGTGCATGGAACAAGCAGACAGCAGCCCAAACCAGCAGAGCAGGGGCATCAGATAGGGGAGAAGAGATCTAAATAACATTCCTCTCTGCTGCTGGATGACTACGTAGCCCCGGGCATCCTGCTTCCCCTTGGCGTGCCTCGGTTTCCCTTCTGCGCGGGTTGGGAGCAGTTCAGTGCAGAGACAGCCAAGGGGCAGCCTGTTGGTCTGCTCTGTGGTGTGAGTATCTGTAACAAACTCCGAGTTCAGCTGATAAACTCAGGCTGCTCCCTTCGCCGGTTTGGACGCCATCCAGCAGCTCCCCTGGAAGCACGGCGGAAATGCCTTAATCACCTCGTTTGTGTCTCTGTTTCAAGTTTAATTTGAGACAGTGCCTCCTCTCCTCGGCCAAAAAAGAAAAAAGAAAAAAATCCCAAACATCTCCCAGATTTTTTGAGCCGCACAAATTTTGCTCTTTCTCATTGCTCTGAAAACAAAAGGCGGGTCCCTGTGCCAGTCACTTCTTTGCAAACGAGCTTCGACTGCTGCGCACCCGTCTGCATCTGGGAGGCCAGTTCCCATGGTTCAGGATGAGAGGGTTGGCAGTGAAGCCCGTCCTGCCCCTCCAGAAGCTCTGTCCTCCCGTGGCACCACGGTCTCGTCTCTACCTCACCTCGAGCGATGCCTCTTCTCCTCTTCTCCCTTCTTGCTTTTGGAGGAAGAAGATGGGCAAGATGTCCCTGCTGGTCCCAGTTAGGGACAGTCTGGTCAGGCTGGGAGATCAGAGCCCTTCTGTTTCCAATTGCTCAGGGCAATTCCCCGAAGTCTGTGTTTCTGTTTAAGAAAAGACAGTCTGGCTACAGCTGCAGCTTAGACAGGTACAAGTGATGTATTTTATAGCACATCTTTCACGAAAAAAAGTATCAAAGGGAAGCTGCAGCTGTGACAGAAAGCATTAAAAAGGGGAGTGGGGGACAAAAAGGACCTTGCCATGCACCCTGGACAGCAAAAAGAGGGGGAAAAAAACCTCAACCACCAAATCGCCCCAGTCTCTGGAGCCACATACGCTTCTGAGATATGTGGAAACCTCCCTTGGCATCTCTCGCTCTGCCTCGCTCGACGGGCAGAACTGAAGCAGCACTCTGAGAAAAATGGTAACAAAGATAGGAATTTAGGGCAGCTTCCAGCTCTAGCAGGGCAAGTGAAGCATCCTCCTTTCCAGGCACTTCTTTTTAGTCCTTGTGCTCCCCTAAAGAATAAGGGCTGTGGCAGCAGCTCCCCACCAGCTCCCCAGTACGGTCTGTGCCTACCACGCTCAGAACACCTTTCCATCAGTGTCAGCAGCAACGCTCAAACGTGCATTTGGGAGCAGTAACCTTCCAGGGACTCGGAGAAACACACAGTAACTTCCCAGAGCGGATAAATGCACCAACCTGAACCCGCGTGAGCCCGCTGCCAAACCGTCAGTTCTCGCTCCAAGGCCTGGAGGTGCCAGAACTGGTTAGGAGCGGTAGGAAAAACGTCTCCGCATTGTGGGAAAACAGCTTGTTTTGCCAACCTTGTTCTGTGCCTTTATGAAACACTGGAAACTAAACCCCAGCCCCAGGCACTGACCCAGGCTGGAAAAATTTCAGCATGAACAGTTAAAAGTCTAGAAGCAGAAAAGCAGAGGTGACGGAAAGTGTACAAGGCAGAGCTGATGAGAGATATTCCTGCCAGCTCTTTTAAACACATGTACTTCTGATGGCGGTCTAAATGGCTTTGGGACACCATACACACGCTGTGCCCACAGACCTCCTTTTCTTTGGGTCAGGGAGAATTTGACCGCTCTGGGCCTGCCGACAGCCCTTCAGAGGGGCCAGTGTCCTTGTGAGAAGGCCATCCCGAGCAACGCAAGCTCTAAGCGAGCACAGTAACTGCCTCACGTTAAGAAATACTACGAGCTCAGCCACCAGAAGAGTTTAGAAGGCAGCTCCAAAGCTTGCTAAACTTTGTGTCGAAGCCCTAAAAGGATGGAGCACATTCATTTCAGAGGGGACTAAAATCCATTGATGGAACCAGCCAGGAAGTCACAGTCTGAGGGGACTCTCCTGGAAGAGCATCCTCACCAATGACACCTCTGAGCTCACAACTCAGCTGTCATCTTTGACTCCAAACTAACAACACACTGTTTGGGAGACGCTGAACATCAGAACCAGACCCCGACTTGTCTTTAGCAGGGGCAAGTGCTGGGCACACACCTATGGTGGACAGGCCATGCCCTGCAGCACCAACTTTCTCCATGACCGGACGAAGAAACAGTGGCACCAGGAGGCAGACAACTGACCCAAGGTCACACTGTCAGCGTGAGGGGAATCCTGCATCCCAAGAGCCCTTGCCAGGGACGACTCTTTGCCTGATTAAGAAATACCATGACTAGAAATGCCATTGGGGATAGCCTGCAACGGAGCTTCTAGTGTTACCACCTCCAGCAGAGCTGCTTGGTGGGAAAACAGTGCTGATATTTCTGTTTTAAAAGCAAAGTGTTCTGTAGACAGCCTGTATTTCCAAGGAAAGGGGAATATCTAATCACCCCTGGAGAGCAACCAGGACAACAAGCCTTCTATCTGTAATGATAATGATTTCTAATAGTATCGCTCTGTTTCCATTCCTACTCTCGTGGGATCGCCCGAACTGAAAAGGACGTGTGTGTTTTGTGTAAGCCTTGAAAGGCTGAGTGGGAAACGCTGCTGGAGCCAGGAGAGTGTGAATGTGTTACTCTGCTGGGGCAGATTATATCGGAGATTGATACAGGAAGTGAGAAAAAAAAATCCTTGTGAGGGAAACGAGAAGGGAAAGAGCTGTGTGTGCAGGGATTGGGTTTCCTCGCCCATGCTGGAACAAAGCACGGAGCCCCACTGCCTGCCCAGCTCGCCTGCCGTGCCATGCTGTGCCCGTGGGTTCCTGCAGGATCTGGGGGCTCCTGGCAAACTCAAGAGCTTGGGGCGATTTGCAGTTGTGGAGCTCAGTTCCCCAGGCTGTCCTGCAAGGCAAGATTTGTGCTGAGATGAAGCAATTTCCCGAAGGTCAGAGAAGAGAAGAGACGTAGCAGGGAGTTATCCAGTGCCAGCTCCTAACGCTCCACACACCACCAGCCAGAGCTCTCTTAACAGGGCTGCACAGAAGAATGGGCACCAAGTTGACTAAAACATGAGCCATTTACCAACCCAACAAGACGAAACGTCCTCCTCCCTATTTTACAGATGGAGTGCATTTTGTCAGCAGAGATCTGGAAAGAATGAAGATCCCCTGAGCCTTGGGGCTACTGTTTTATCCACAAAAACCACACAAAAGGTTTAAAGTTCAAATAGACTAAAAGCAGCTTCATCCTCTTGAGTCACTGGCTCAGATTCCTCTGCAAGTTTCAGTACAAGTTTCTGGTGGTGCCCAGTTGCTCACTGTAACAGGAACACCTAGATGGGACAGACGGGACCATCACAGCTACCAGCAGAACCAGGGAAAGGTGGGACACAGCACATTGCTGCTATTTTTTCACGACCACATAAATAGCGGGTATTCTCCAGGAGGGCCGTTTCACGGGGATATCCTGAGTAACCAGGACAATAGGATGACAAACAGCTTATATTCAAGTTCTCCAAATGGGACAAGACAAAAATCCCACTGCAATTCCACACAGGAACGACTGTTTCAGATTCCAGGAGCCGAACGAAGCCTGCTGCTTGCACGGCCCAGCACCGAGATGCAGGAAGCCCCTGCAGGTTTAACCCCTGGCACTGCCCTGACTGGGCTAATCAATCACAGCAAGACTCTCTCCTGCACCTCACCTGCTCTTCCTTGCGGAATTTTCCCCGTTGGAGAGGGGATGGCTGTGCTCAACCCTCCGTGGAAAGGTCACGAGGACCAAAAACACCTGTGGGTGAGGGCAGACAGTTCAGTATTTGTTTCATTTCCATAGTGGCACCAGCACTACTGAAAAGGACATGTGAAAGCACCCACTGTGCTATTCGTCTGCAACCAAGGCTGCAGTTTGGCAATGGCTTGATTTTCAAAGCACTTACAACAGCAAACATTCTTCAATGCAGTACAATGATGGTAGACGGCAGTACCCATTCCTGACCACGGCCATTTTGTAGCAAAGCAGAGAACAACTTCTAGGTGAAAAAAAGCTTTTTCTTTTCATTAAAAAAAAGAAGGTATTTCTTACCTCTAAATCCTAGATACGCTGATTCTAAACCCATGCTTTCTCTCCAGGCCAGACTGACTGGGTGTGGGGATGGCGCAACTCGGTGACCTGCATTTTGTGGACACTTAGTGATGATTATAAAGCTCTTCTCTAGCCCTAAAAACCGTGAATGTTACACATTTTGGCACAAGAAATGAAGATGACTGCTCTTCAAAACAGAACCACAGGCATGTCCTTGGGACCTTCAATCAAACCCGAGTTTGTCAGGACAGCACCCGGTACTTGCAGGCCATCCTGAAGCTCTGTAATGACTTAGGAGAAAACCACAACTCTCCTGTTTCAGCACCATTTTCTGCCTCTGGGAGCAAAATCTGTGGGTTTTGTGAGCCATTTGCTCTTTTCAGGTTCCTCTCTCAGCTAAAGGTTGACCAAATTCTTTGGTTTTGCACAAAACCTTCTCATTCACATGGAACTCTGCTTCAGCGTGCTTTTCGCACACTAAGCCAGGATTTCACAAGCTGTCCTCGCTCTTGCAGCAATTGAGAATATTGTTGCTGCGAGATGCCACAAAACTACCAAATACCTCTGCAATTAACTGAACAGTACCAGAGTTTCAATCATAAGCAAACTGTTTAAAAGAAATTGTGAGCAGTCACCTCTTGTTTTGTACAACACGCACTTTATTGCAGAGAAGATTTGATGCACTTTTAAAACAAATTCAGGAGCTGCACAGTTTCCAGACATTTCTATGAAGTGTTGCCCACAGTAACTCAAGTACAACGGAGTCCATCAGATCAACAGCAAGAGGGAACTCAATCCTGTCATCTGCAGTCACTGGAGAGAGTCAGAAAAATCTTGCAACCGATTATTTGAGAGCCCTGCGAGACAGGCGTCTCTGCTCCTGCGAGCACCTGGGCCAGCAGAGCAGAGCTTAACCGTGTCACTCCAGATTTACACCAGTGTAACCGAGACCAGAAGTTGGGTTTGGATGATGAAAGCAGCCAGGGAAGCTTTTATACTGGTGTGATACGCAAGCAGTGGCAGATTTGTGACTTTTCCCAATGGGCTTTATTCAGGATCAGATCAGAGACGGTGTCTCCTGTTCCAGGTACTACTGTGTCTTTGGATCGAAGCACAACCACGCTGCCCAGTCCCTCTCCACATGGGAAAGGAATCTTGGCGTGGAAACGTGTCGAGTCATAACAGGCACTAACTACCACAATGAACTCTAACACAGTCTCTGTCTACCCCGGATGCTGCTGTGTTTGGAAGGATCCCAGCAGGTCATGGCCAGCCCCAGGCAGGCTGAGGATGAGCTACAGCCCCGTACTGGGATCGCAAGAACATCAGACTGTGGCTAGAAATGTTGTTCAGTGTTATCAGTTAACAAAGATAATGCATTTTCCTAGTGAGACCATCCACAATAACTGCTTTTGAGAGACACTGGCTGCATCAGCAATTTGAACGCTATAATATTAGATAAAAATCCCCAATTTTCTTTCTGTAAAATGTGTTTTCTTACCAATTACATACCCCACCAGAGAAGCTTTCTCTCTGAGCCACCACAGTGTGACACTAAAGACAGTTCAAGCTCTTGATGCAAGTCCAGAGCTTGTCCAAGGACTCTGAGACTGAATGGCCTGGCACAGAACACAATAGCATACAAAAGCCTGACAACTACCAGACTCTGAGACCTGGTTCTCACCTCCTACACCTTTTCAAAGCTGCACCAACATAAACAGTAACTGCAGTTTTTACCAGCCAAAGATCTGACGCACAGGGGCTCAAACTCTATCAACGTAAAACCACATGGGCGTTAGAAACTCCCTGTGATGAATGTACAGCAGAATGGCTCAGAATGTTCAAGGTACAGGCAACAGAATAGCTGCTCATCTGGAGGCTGTTTAGATGCCGATGCAGTGTGCTGAAAGACAGTTTTCTTACTCCTTTATCATTGTGCCAGCTGTACGAAAACTAAAAATCTCCTGGAGCAAACGGAAACCTTGGGAAAAGCAGCTGATTGAAAAAAGCCTCAGAAACCGAAGGCTTCTGTGTAATATCAGAGCAGGGACGGCACGGACGGAGACAAGAAGAGTTCACCCAACTCACCGTGTGCCTCAAAGCTTAATTTGGAAAGGGTGCTTGGGGAGCAGGGGTGATAAATCATTCATCTGTCGCTTCCTGACGGCTTCGCCAAGGCTGCCAGTGCTGGCGGTTAGTTAAGTGTGCGCATGTGACTTGTTAACTGGAAACCACGAGATGAGCGACCACGCCTCATGGAGACTTTGGAAGGCTACCCCAAAGTGATGTGCTTCTGAATAGATTTTAGCCTAACAGGCTAAATTTTAAGCCGTGATGAGTGAGTGAGCCCGAGGCCCATGAATGCTTTAAGCTCTCGCGTGTGTGCCCTTTCAGAAGAAAACAGGAAATTATTGTATGAAGTGGTCGCTAGGCACAAACGATTCTTCCTCAAACAAAACCCCACAGGTTTCCCCCTTGTGATTACTAAAATACACTACCTGATGTGTCACGAGGACAACAGTAATTGACATTTAAGGCAATCCGATTTCCATAGCCCTCCCATGACTTTCACCAGGCAGATCGCCTTTGCCTTCCTTCTCTAGGAGCGATTTCTTGCACGTGAACATGACGAGCAGCAGCATCGGCAAGTGCCACAGGCTGCAGAAGAAGAGCTTCCTGGAGCTGCTGCGGTCTGCGTCTCTGTAGAACCGAAAGCCGAGGTAGGAGATGTAGAGGTTGATAGGGAGTGAAATGACAGGGAACGTCCACGTGGTGATGTCGAGAAGAGGAGCCACGGTTGAAAGTCCAATTAAGGCCAAGCAGTGACGCAGAGCCACCCGCCTGCAGAGCCCCGGGTGGGTGACGGACATCATACAGTATCCTCCTCGGGAGTAATCTTCCCGCAGACCCCAGCTCAGGGCGTTGAAGTGAGGGAACTGCCAGGAGTAGAGGATTCCTCCTAACAGCAACGCACCTGCAGCGAGCGAGACAGAAGGAAACTGGCGTTAGAGGGTCACTGCAACAAGTGCTACGGAATGACCTCGGCAGACTGGGGCTGTATTTGCAGAAGAGCAGCGCTACGAACCTGTTCCACCTCCCGGTGCAGCAGACACGGTGTGCTCCGTAAGACAGAGGCGTGCACAGCTTTTAACGGCGTTTACATCAGGCTGCGCACGCTGGTTCTCCTGTTTTTGGAGCACTTAGTGTGAAAAGCATTTCAGCAAGTCACTTCCTCCTAACGAACCACTGCTAATTGGTTTCTGCACCAATTCAGTCTCTACCTGAGGGAAGATGGATGGAAATGAAGCAGAGCTGCGCAAGCAACTGTTTTCCTGGGAGCCTCTAGCTTCTACTCCTGGGCTCCCAAGTCAGTGCACGCAGAGCAGAGTGCCACATTGACCAGAAACAGGGAACCCTGCTCAGTGACAGCAGAAAAGGAGGATAAACCAGGAAAATACTAGCACCCTGGCAGTCTGGAGCTTTCTGTTTGCCCATTGCATGAAGGGAGGGAATTGCTCATGAAATGTGAATGCCTCCATCACGGACCCTGGGCAGGTGACAGAACTGGTAGAAGCTGACAGAAGACGGAGAACTTTTTATTCCTTCAAACCAATTATAGGAACTTCTAAATAGTTTGACTAATTAACTCTACTCATGCCAATTAGCTACTTGTACATTTAAAAAGGAGCTATGGAAGCAACACATTTTTCACAGCCATCCTCAGGACATGGTACAGGGCTTATCAAGACAGAGCAGTTGATATGCTGCTTTCAGCGAGCTTCAAGGAGGCCCTCAGACTCCCATCATCAATTTTATCTGAAGACACAAAAAAATCCTTCAAGGCTGTTGCACATTATGAGCATTCCTGGATTTCCCTTTTGTTTCCCCAGCTCCCAAACACTCCACTCCGGCATTAACACTTTCTTTGCATCTCCATGAGCTCATTCTCTATGGAAACTACTTCTCAGTTGGAGCCAAGAGTCTATTATTTTCTTAATGACTTGACAGAAACAGAAACAGCAACACTTATCTGCACACAGGTTAATGTATTTAAATCCTTTCCCGAATGCTCACTTCTCCCCCAGCAACTGCTCGGGCTCTAACAAAGACCGAGTCACTGTCTCCTCTGAACACCAGTTCATGTCTTCTCTCCATCTGTTCTAGCTGTATGTTCCTTGGGGCTGTGCATGTCCAGTTCTTGTCTTAAGCAGTACACCTTACACGGGTGTTGTCATGCAAATAAAAATAATGTGAATTTGAAGAAGAGCCTTTTTTACCCCTACCTTATCAACCAGTGAAGGAACAGCCCATTAGACTTAATGTGGGTTGCCAGTTGCTTATTAAGGTCCAGTAGTAGTACAGAAGACTGATCTGATTGCTTTTTAAAATGGGTAACAAATATAAATATAAAATATAAATATACTACTTCATTAGGTGAGTACATGGCTCTGAAAGCCAATTACACGCACATATATTGGGCCTGAGCTTCCAGAACAACGTTACCCGCTACCACTTACAGGTGATTTTCTGGACTACGGCCCAAAACATTTGCAAATCCTGCCGCTTGATCCTACCAAAGTCAACTTCCAGGGTGTGGATCCTTAGCACCTTCTCCAAATGGGAACCTTTTAGGATGGTTGAAAATGGCACACCCCGAAATTATCATTCATTTCAGAAAACCGTTGCCAACAAAAGTAATTTTGGCCCTAACAAATTAGGATTTGATTCATCTCTGTTGAAACCTAAGGGAGTAGCAATACTGAAATAAACTGAAATAAAACTTAATCAAGGAGGAGTGCTCTCTACACCAGGCGAAACAACAGGAAAAATGTTTCTCTAATATGTCATTCCTTAGCTTTTTTCTAGTCTTGTAAAACACATTATCGGAGGCAAGATCCTGAATGTGATAAACCTGAAATAGGAGTATTTGTCAAGTTTCACATCTGAGGTGCTTCAGAGACATTAGCTTGTCATTTTTCACAACTCAGGCAAAAGTAAGCTACAATTATATGTCCTCTGAGGAAACTTCAGCACATGGTGCCAGGTTCAGGATCCAGAGGCTGTCCCTGCTTCCCACGGCTACGGAGCAGCCGGCTTCTCGTCTGGCTTGTGCTGCGTCCCTGCGTTTCGGCGCTAACATGGGCTTTGCTTATTCAGTTGTTCAAACGTTGTGCGCAGCCAAGCTCAAAACACACCCTAAACCTCAAACACACAAACCCCTTTAACAGTTCTCTAACTATAACACCATTAAAAGAAAAAAAAAAGTCGTCTGGAGAAACCTTTAAATACAAACAGACCAACTAAACTACTTGAGGCTGGATTCCCATTTACAAAGGTCTGGTTTTTACATGCAAGCCTTTGGAATTTAATTACTTTGATTACATTACAACCATTGAGTTAATTGATATTTTACAGAGAAGCTGAACAGTAAAACAATTTAATAGCCCATTA
This sequence comes from Baryphthengus martii, assembly GCA_013396935.1. Lineage (NCBI taxonomy): Eukaryota > Metazoa > Chordata > Aves > Coraciiformes > Momotidae > Baryphthengus > Baryphthengus martii. The sequence continues at coordinate 199,957 of VWZK01014581.1, forward strand.
TGAGGATTTTAACTGACCCAATCTTTTTGTTAGTTTCCCATGTGCCTTGGACATCCTGTAATTTCCTCTGCCCGGGCTGAGATCGTCAGGTTGTCAGGGATTTTGAAGAGTCACGTAAGACCAATGTCTTAGCAGAGCACACGCTAGAGTACAACTCAGCATCAAAGGAGCCCACAGTAGGAATCCTGTCAAGCCCAAAGCAGACACTGCAATACTCATTAATGACTAGATGAATGTTAACTATGTCATCATCAGGTCAGAAGTGTTTTTAAGCAACGTTATAGCCAGACTAACTCTAGAGACTAACCTGGTTCAATAGCTCAAAGACTATTTTGCTGCTTCTGTGTGGTGCCAAACAGTTTGGGAACTCGGTTTAATGGACGAAAATCTCCTTTTTCTCTACAGAGTTTACAATGAAGTGAAGACCAGACGAGGCCATTCACAACTGTGCCCGGGGCCACCGCAGCCCTTGGGCCCCTCAGCATCTCCGCGGCATGGGGGAAACCTGACCGACAGAAGTTCCTATTACACCTCTCAGCTTTTCCACAAGTGTTTATGAATTGCAAGACCACATGTACCTGGCTCCTGGATATCCCAAACTTTTTTTTTTTTTGGTCAAATTTTGAGTAGCTGCAGGTTTAGCCCACTTAGGACTGTTTCCAAACTCTTCAGTTCTCCAAGAGTGAGAACCTCAGACAGTTGCAAGCACACACTTACAAATCCTGATAACCTGGCACAGGAGCCCTGTTTGATTTTGGAAAAAAAAAAAGGCGGCTATTTAGGAAAGCAGGACCCAGGTCTCAAATATTATAGAATCATAGAATCAAAGAATATTAGGGGCTGGAAAGGACCTCGAAAGATCATCGAGTCCAACCCCCCTGCCAGAGCAGGATCACCCAGAGTAGGTCACACAGGAACATGTCCAGGCGGGTTTTGAATGTCTCCAGAGGAGACTCCACAACCTCTCTAGGCAGCCTGTTCCAGGGCTCTGTCACCCTCACTGTGAAAAAGTGTTTCCTTTTGTTTAAACGGAACCTCCTATGCTCCAGTTTGCACCCATTGCCCCTTGTCCTGCCATTGGATGTCACTGAGAAGAGCCTGGCTCCATCCTCCTGACACTCACCCTTTACATATTTATAAATATTAACGAGATCACCCCTCAGTCTCCTCCAAGCTAAAGAGACCCAGCTCCCTCAGCTTCTCCTCCTAAGGAAGATGCTCCACTCCCTTAATGAGCTTAGTGGCTCGGTGCTGGACTCTCTCCAGCAGTTCCCTGTTCTATATATTCTTTCACTCTTGCGAGCAAAATAGGTATAAAATGTTTTCTTGTTGAGTTCCTATTGTATAATCGCTTTGTATTGTGAAAAATCTAAACGAGGTGCACAGGATTGCAGAGAAGCAGGTAGGTCCTACAGCATCCACAGAGATAACGATTAATAATCGGTTTTACTATTCACCATGAATTTTAAGGTTAAGCTATTATTTCTTTTCTTACGTTCTTTTAGAAGTATTTAAATAGCAATATATCTTCTTTTTATTAATAAACAAGAATAAGCTGAGATTTTTATTTTATTTTAATATCTAAGATAATGCCAAAATGTCAACTGGCATTGAAAAAGGGAGCAAATGGTTCTTTCTTTCAGTAAATATATTTTTATCTAGTGAAATACAGAAACTTTATAAATTGCACTTTTCCTAAAACAAACAAGACACTAAATTCCACAGTCAATCAGAAACTGCTTGGTAAGACATTCTAAGGTTCAATAAATTTGGGTAGGACTTGGAAATAAGCATGAGATGAGACTTCCAAAATCAACCAGTGACTCTCGGCTTGCAAGGCACAGTAGCTGACAGTCTAATTTTCAGAATTACAAGAGCAAGAAGCAACTCCCTCTGAAATTACACTCTTCATGGTGTCAAGAAGGCCATGTGGTACCTCTAAACTTTGATTAAAATTTCACAGTTTACTTCTTTTAAAGCAATTCATGAAGACCTCATTTGCTGGATGGCCCAAATCTCAGGTGAGGGAGCAATGTCAGCACCTAAGTCCACTGAGTCCCTGGGCTCTCTGCTAAAAAAGGCATCTGAGAGCAGGAAACTGGAAGATGCTTTTTAGGTTGTGAGCTTGCAGGTTGTGAGCTCTATCCACTTATTAACACATGGAGAAAAGATCAGAGTGATCAGAGAGCAGCAGCTGCTTCTCCTGTCTACCCTGGGCTTGCTCCAGGATCACTGACCCAGGGACATAACGCTCCAGACCCTAGTGCAAGTCCCCCAGACTTCTCACGTCCTGTAAAGGACAGAGAGCCTGTTCAAGCCTATACATCATCTACTCAAGACAGAGCGGGCACACTCAACTGCCAAGCTATCGGTGCCAACAGAAATCACACTGGTAGCATCATTCTGAGCAAACGGTCTCATTCCTATAAAGCAACCTGAGGACTGAAAACCTATTTTCTCATCCACTAAAGGGCAGAAGTAGTGTTTAGATCCTGCTTGATGGTCTTGTGCCGAGGATGCCACTCTCTTAGGCGGCGATTTGAAATATGCCTCTTTCCTGCTAATACCCTTCATCATCAAACAGCTTCATACATTGTACAGTTGGCACATGGAGCAGTAGCCACGATTTGACCCACAGCTGAGTTATTTTAGCTGTCTGCCTTAACAAGGCACAAAAATTTGGGATGATCCGATTGAAACTCTCTAAAAAATTTTTTAAGGCAAGTTCTTCTAGAGGAGAAAAGGACTTGAGCTACAAGAAGACACAGGCTGGAGCACGGAGTGTGTTGGTGGAGCACCAGCTTCTGGAGCAGGGCCAGCAAGAGATCAAGCAGCACAGGCAGGCAGATGAACATGGACCTGTCTGCACAAGGCAAGGCAAACACGTCCAAGGTTATCTACAGAGACTGCTCCATCAGCATCATGTTCCTGAAAATACACCAGAGATGAACAACTTATTATTCCTTCTTGTCCTCACTGTTCTTTACACAACACACAGTGCTCTCCTTCTGCCGAATGTTTTGCAAAAACTTCTTGGATCACTTTCAAGCCCCAGGCAGGACAAACACCTATTGACTTAACTAATGAAACAAACAAACAAACAAAAAATAGGAAGGGGAAGTTGATCTGTAGCATCGGTTCAAGGACGGACTTGCTCCTTCTGTCTTTGCTTTGGTGCTGCATATGCATGATTGGGAAGTGGCCAACCAGGCATTAAAATAAACATGGAATAGTTAAAATATCAGCTCCAAAACAGATGTTGAAATCTTACTGCATTTCCCAAAGCTGGTGTTTACTGCCTTGGCAACCTAAGAATGCTGTTTTGCTTAAAGCACAATTTCAGTAATTCCTCTGCCTTGAATAATGTGAAGGAATTTTTAAATTATTTCCAGACCTTGGTAGCTCCCTGACTTCTTAGAGGAAAGCACCGGCCTTTTGTCTCTAGGAAACTGGTATGAATTGGCTCCTGTCAGGAGGGGAAGGATTTGGTAGCCTAAGCTCAGCCTTTTAACGTCTCGTCGTCAGGAAACAACCACACACCGTTTTACTTGATAGCACACAACTGGCTCCCTTCCCTTAAAAGACGTTGAACAAATTACTCCTCTTTAATCCAGACAAGGTAGATTAGAGCTCAGAGACTTGACTTGGTCCAGCTGTATCCACCTGCTTGTGAACAACCGCGCTGTCTCAGATCGCATTTTTCGCCTTTTCTACAGGAAACTAAACACAATCAGTCCAAATCTCTTCGCTGTGGTCCTGTGCATGAGTTTTACAGGATGCTACTCTCGCAGGAAATGTACTGGATACATCCCCGAAGCTTCCACTTTCTACCTTTTCTTCTGTGCTCGTTCACAACCAGCTGAACATACCAGTCTTCCTTGGAGATTTCTAACTACGTAGCAAATATGGAGGCAAAGAAAGATTTTGAAGTCTCGTCAAAGCCTTGCTGCCCACTGCAGGATCAGTGTAATATTAAACACCCAAAGGATTATTTGGGGGAGTTGGTACAACCACTCAGAGTAGTTTGGAGAGTCACGTCTATAACACAGCGGTAGTGTCCTGATATGGAAGTGCTGTTTTTTTAAGCTGGCGGTGGCATCTTCTGTTTGTGAAGGAGAGTTGGAAGGTGTAATAGTCACTGGGTTTCCTTCAGCTTGTTTTGATGATGGAAAACAACAATTAGGGTAAATCAACCAGTTTCCTTTTGCAAGAGTTCAAGATACTGCCCTGATAAAATCACTCCTGAGGAAAAACATTACTTACTATTTAATTTTTCCCTTTGCCTTTGGGAGCAGAAAAAGGATAAGCTGGACAAAATTTATATCTTCATTTGTGATTATGAAGCCTTCTTAAACACATTTGGGAAATATCTAGTCATGAACCTTAACCACACTGATGCAATTCCCCTCTATTTTACCACTGCGGCATTTCCTATTCTAGCACCTCAGCAAGACAACAACTGGCACTTCTGCTTCCACTGGCAAACAAAAGCAGATGCTCCTGCTCGTGTCGAGTGTGGTGTGAGCGGCTCAGCAGCCTTGAGAAGGGAAAAAGGAAAAGTATCGCTTCTAAAGCTTTGCACAAGGTCTCCGGGCAGCAAACAATGGTGCCGGCTGTCGGCGCGGGCACGCAGAGCCTCATTGAGCGCCTTCAAGGTCACGTAAACGAAGGGTGAGGAGGAAGACACTGAAAAACTCAAAAGCTTCATGGTCATGGCTTTCAACAGCTGTTTCTTTTGAAGGATGGCACAAAAGGCTTGTGGAACAGGAACGTCTTGGGGCTGCGATAGACTTCTCTGCTGCGGCGCATAAAGGGAAGGGGATGTTGGCCGTGCGTACAGCTTGTCTGCAAAACAAAAGGACGGTCCTAGGTGTCCACCAAGAATTGGAAATGAAGTTGGCAGTGGGGTTTTTCACCTCAAGGGAGTGTCCCCGGCCACTGCCTTTAACAGGAGGAAACCAGATGTCCTGAGGTACGCTCGCCATGGGGAGAAAAGCTGTGTGCATACGGATACACACCGGCACGCACACGTTGTGTGACACACAACGGGTTATTACAGCCAAAAGCTGCACAAGGAAACACCTTCCATTATATGGGCAAGGTTGAGAAAAACAACAACGTTGTACATTATTTGTCTTAGCTAAGCCCAGCAACAGATGCCATAAAAAAGCGAGCCTGTTGGGTAAGAGGAAAATACGATCTTCGTATACAGCTTTCATTATGTGCACACCAGTTTAGGAAGCATTTGCCAAAGGAGCAGACTCAGCAGATGACTCCAAGCCTGCAGAGCCATGGAAGGGCTGCTCCTCAACCTTCCAGGCTCCCTCTGGGGCTCCCCATGAAGACCAACGGTGGGAGTCCTGCAGAACCCCATCCTGCTTCTCCTGCGGGTGTTGTGTCACACCCCTGGGACATCAGTGTTTCTCCTGTGGGTGTTGTGTCACACACTTGGGGCCACAGGCACCATTACACAGTCCCATCTCCTCCCCGTGTCCCAATAAACAGCCACACATGGGGCAGAGAATCAGGTAAAGCCATACTGCCTGCAAATTCATGGGGTTGGTGCCCCGGCAGTGGATCTGCCATTTCTTTTGTCTTGTGTGAAGATGAAAAGGGGAAAAAAACCCATAACTCATTGGCTTTTGTCCTAAATTCAGACCAGCTGCTTACCAGTATTGTCACTCGGCCTCAGTTTTTACCCCCACAAAGCACACTCCTGGGCCCCTGGTTTCCAATTCTCATATGTCAGTGACATGAAGATCTCTGTTTCCTCTGGAACACACCACAAATTCTGCTCTCTTTCATCTGAGAAGCAAAACTCCAAAAAGCTGAGTTTCCTAGAGGGAGTTTACAGCCGGAGCCTCCTCCACTTCTGCGGCAGGACAGCAGAGCTGCCCTGCTCGCCTGGCTCCCAGACCTGCTCACACATCAAGGGGCTTTGAAAGCTCAAAGTGCTTAACTAGAAAGGACAAAAAGATCTCTAAGCTTATTTTGCAAGCAATTAAGCTGTTGCTTTGCTCTCCCTCCTCCTGGCAGACAAGTGCTCCACCAGGGAAGGTATGAGAGACTCCAGCCATTGACAGGTTGGGCGCAGGCCCCCCCTCCCCATTCTCTTTTTTTTTGTGTTACTGAAACCATCCATCTGCCAAATGTCACTAGCTGATAAGAACTGCCCGTTTTTAAATCCCCATTTGTAAATAGATGTTGGCTGACATAATTAATGTCTACCATACAACACAATTTGAATTACAAAGTAAAGGCAATTTGAAAATCAGCCTCCCCATGATTACAATTGATACTCAGTCTATAAATTCCACAGCCCCGGGAATTATTTAAATTTCTGAAAATGAATGAAAATCAGTACAAGATGTCTTTCAGGAAAGTGAGACCAGAAGTAGAGCATCTGAGATAAACTAAATAGTCTCTTGAGATAAACATTCTTTGGTGCAGTAATACCTACGGCTCCAGGCCACCATGGGTCTGTAATGTCTGCTGTCCTGTCAGGGCCCTTATCTGCTGTGCCACCGCCACCTACTCAGAATAAATCCCCTTAACTGATAAGCACATTACGGTGAGGACCCCTGCTTGTCACTTCCATCGAACTGGGTGGTTTATACCAACACCGTGGCACCGAATCGCTCCACTCCAAGACACCGATCCCGCTGCCGGCTGGGATCGAGCCTTCGGCGCACAAGCGCGGGAGGGTTGAAGGAAGAAGCGCAAAACCCAAGGCAAAATACAGGCTGTGGAAACGTTTACCCTGCATTCGGTTTTTCTGCTAACTAGAAATAACAAGTTTAAACGGACAGCAAAGATTTCTAACAAGAAGCTGCAGCTGGGGAGAAAGAGCAGCGCCACGAGTAATTTAAAGCACGTATACGTTGTGCCTCTCGCACGCCAAAATAAATAGCTCGGTTACTTCCGAAAGATGTCTGTACAGGGGCTCAACAGCAGCGAGGCACAGCCAGGAGCTCTCCTGCACGTGGATCCTGCACAGGAGGAGGATCAGGAACAGAACATGCTGCCAAGCTTTCCCTCTTTTTCCTGTCTTTATGCTATCACTTAAAGCTTTAAGTGAATTTCATTATTTTCCTGCTAATCCTTCCTTTGTAAAATCAGGAGAAATAATTTGAGGGCATCTAGATTTACTAGGAAAACAAATCTCTTTGGAAATAAATCGTACCACAAAGGAGCAATGAAATCTACTTTCAAGGAAGCAAACGTGTTACTGCAAATCACAAGCTGGCAGTTAAGTTGTGCATAAATACACCAGATATGTGGTAGTGATATCGATGTGATAAATTACATTTATCATGCACCTTTGACCACCTCACCTGCACTCAGCTCCCCCAGTGAGGAAACGTTAACATTCCCCATCTTTCATCAGTTTCAAACAGCTGCCATTAAAAAAAACACACACACCCCCCCTCAAACCCACACCAAGGAATTCCACATCTTCTCAGAGATAACCTTATCTCTCACTTTGGAAATGTGAGGTTTTCCCTAAATCACCTTGGCACAAAATCCAGGATTGGGGGCAAGATGTTCAATCAGGCTTAAGGGTATATAATTAAAGATACCTATCGGGGGCAGAAATCGGAGAAAGAATCACTGGGAATCACCCTAAGGTCTGCAAAAGATGCGTACTGTAAGAAACACCAGCAAGTGTCACTGGAAACAGAAAAGTCCCAGACTTTTATCTGCAAATATGCAACATTTGTTTCTTGTGCAAGAAACTGCCACAGTATTAATGTTTGAAATAAGAAAGTTAAAAACAAACCGAGGTCAAATTAAACCAAGGCTGCTCCAATTTGAGACATTTTGTTATTATCTCTGGAATTGGAAACTAGAAATCATCTCCTACGCTCTCAATCAACCAAGAGCACCTCGCAGCAGGATCTACGAAGCCCACCAGTGATGTTGTTAGCTTCTGACACTGCAGGAGAGTGCAGACACAGCTGTCCTTGGGTACCACACACTACGGTGTTACACAGGGTTATCCTCCTCAAATGGTAGTGAAAGGTCTACGCTTAAATATTGTTTTGCCTACAACCAGCAACATGTACAACAATGCGTCTGCTGTGAGATTACAAGGAGAGAAAATCCACAGGAAAATGTAAACTCAAAAACCCACCCGTTAAGAGGTGAGAACCTTCTCTCGTTAGTTTTCCAACTCCCTTCCCTCACATTCCTCTTTGTTATTGAGTGGAATGATGGGATTTTTTTTTTTTTTTAAACGAGGTGCAAATGCATTTTCACACCTCTACCTAAAACTAGGCGAAGTCTCCAAGCTAATTACACTTTATTAATGAGTTCACCAACTGTGGTAGGCTGGCTAGAGGAGGGGTGCAGGTCTGCGGGCCGTGCCTGTGTGCACGTGGATACATGCTCGTACTCTGCGTGGGTCCGATGCTGCCAGGTGCTGAACTCGCTTTCTCCTTTCCAATAGGGCAATGTTAAAATCATAGTCTACGCTGGACTTCTTTTCTTCTGTTTCTCTCTTTTCTTTCAAAAGGTGTTTGTGGGATTATTTGTTGTTGTTGTTTGGCTTTTTTCATACTGAAACACTAAAATATTACCCGCAGATCACCATTTTCAGGACTCTTCCCAGGTGTGCTTCAGGACAAAGACCAGTTTTGGCTCAATGACATTTCTTCCTCTATGTGAAACAAGCTGCCTGGCCTCACTGACACAGTCTGGGAGGGGACTGTACAAAGTTTTGGCTACCCACAACAAATAACACAACACTGGGCTAATGCACCAGTGCAGAACATCATGTTCCCTCAAACTCTGCTTAGGTGGTCTAAAGTTATCACCTTCCACTGATGGCATCATTCCCTGAGATGATCCTCTCCACACCAGAGCTCGCAGAGGGACACATAAACACTTCTCAGCTGAAAATGAGAGAGGAAGAGCTTGCTTGGGACACCAATGGTGCTACCTGCCCTGCCCACTGTACAGGGACAGCTCGAGCTCTTTGTGAAAGAGGTTTCAAAGAGCAAGTTGTAAATGGGCTCCCCAGTTCAAGAGACAAAGAGCTACTGGAGAGAGTCCTGGGGAGGCTATGAAGATGCTGACGGAACTGGAGCAACTCTGTGCTGAGGAAAGGCTGAGAGACCTGGGGCTATTTCGCTGGAGAAGAGAAGATTGAGAGGGGATCTGATCAATGCTCATCAATAGCTAAAGGGCAGGGGGAAAGAGGACAGGGTCAGACTCTTGTCCGTGGCACCCAGAGACAGGACAAGGGGCAACGGACACAAAGTGGAACCCAGGAGGTTTCATCTGAACAGAAGGAAAAATTCTTTCCTGTGAGGTTGCCAGAGCCTGGAGTCTCCTTCTCTGGAGAGATTCCAAATCTGCCTGGTCTGTGCAATCCTGAGCCCCCTGCTATGGGTGACCCTTATGGAGCAGTGAGGTTGGATAAGATGATCTCCAGAGGTCTTTCCCAACCTGCACCATGCTGGGATTCTGTAAATTAATGTAAATCAGTGCCAGGTTACTTTTAACGTGCTAGGCTTTAGCTGCAGCGCTTTAGCTGCCATTTTAAAAACAGGGCTGAAAATTTGCACTGTGAGAGCCTCTACAGCAAGGGCTTTTAGTGAGACAGAGCTTTTCACTCCAGCTCCTCTAGGCTGGACATTGCAGGCAAAGCGTGGGCACATGCGAGTCATCTTCTAACATCAACTCCGCAAAGAGATGCCAAAACCAACACAGAAATCCCTAAACAACATGAGATCCAAAATCTAGGCAGCTGCAGATAGAATGATACAGCCCTTAAAAATATATATTCCACATTTTTAATTGATTTTCCTCAGAATGATAGAGCTTCTCATGATATCTGTTATGCACTCCTTAAATGAGACACTAGACATACACAGACATATCACTTATAGGTCTAAACATAACAAAAAAAGCTTTCATAGCAATAAATGTTTGTATAAAAGTTGTACATGTTTGAAAAAAAACCAAACCCACAAAACCTTTCATCTTAGCTCTGGATCAGATCCGTATCAGGACGTGTGTACACAAAGCCAAGTTGGACTGACTTTTATAGGAAGTGCATAGGATAAATGAAGAATGGATTTTGCACAGATTCTGATAATTTTTGGTTAAAAGCCTTGTTGAAAACATTATTCAAGCATTAAATATGCTGTGCTGTGGGATGAGTGTGCGCTAAAACAATTCTTAAACGACCTGTTAATTGAACTTCATTAGTTCCTTCAGAATAGAACCGTGTGGAGCCACTTCGATTCTTAGAGTTTCTAGCTGGAAGGAGAAACAAGCCCCAATTGTGTCAGAGTTGAGCTGCTGAAGAGATCAGCGTTTTACGAGGGATACATAAATGGTTCACAGTTACTAAAATAGAAATCTGCATTTGCTTTGCAAGGAGGGTGGGAAGGAACATTTAAAAAGCAGAGTTTAGAAGTGGGCAAAAGCAATACACCAATAAACTAACCTTCCTAGGGTATTTTCTGCCTCGTAGAAAGACAGCACTAAACACATCTGGGAATTTTCCAGCTGAAAGCTCCTGACTTGTAAATTGGATCTTACCGGGTATGGTTTTAATTCTAAAATTACATAACATTTTCTTCCATGTGAAACCCAAAGATACTATTTTCCTTCTAGGTTTGTGGGGTTTTTTTAATGGCCTAAACATACGTTCAATAAGACACGGTCTTTTATCAGCTCATGTTTGCCCTGAAATGCCCCCTTAAGGAGAATGATACAGAAGCACAGAATCCAAACATGGTGGGGGTTGGAAGAGACCTCTGGAGATCATCTCATCCAACCCCCCCGCTCCAGCAGGGTCACCATGAGCAGGTGGCCCAGGATCACATTGTCCAGTTGGGTTTGGAATCTCTCCAGAGGAGGAGACTCCACAACCTCTCTGGGCAGCCTGGGCCAGGCTCTGGCAATCTCACAGGAAAGTTTTTCTTCCTGTTCATATGAAACCTCCTGGGTGCCAGTTTGTGCCTGTTGCCCCTTGTCCAGTCACTGGGCACCACTGACAAGAGTCTGTCCCTGTTCCCTTGCCCACCCCCTTTTAGCTATTGATGAGCATTGATCAGATCCCCTCTCAGTCTTCTCTTCTCCAGCTAAACAGCCGCAGGTCTCTCAGCCTTTCCTCAGCACAGAGATGCTCCAGTCCCCTCAGCATCTTCGTCGTCTCTGCTGGGCTCTCTCCAGTAGTTCCTTGTCTTTCTTGAGCTGGGGGAGCCCAGAACTGGACACAATACTCCCGGTGTGGCTTCACTAGGGCAGAGTAGAGGGGAAGAAGATCTTCCCTCAACCTGCTGGCCACACTCTTTTTCATACACCCATGTCTATGCATTCAGTCCTAACAGTACCTGCTGTAACAGACTTTGCTATCACACACAGCAGAACGTATCTGCTTTTGAAGCAGTATCAGCTCAACAAGCACACAGAACGAGATTCAGCACCTTTTGAGTAGGTGGTTTTAGTTACCCTGAAGGCAATGCCAACAACCACCCGCCCAGATACAAAGGTTTCGTACTCACCAGCATCGAGACTACCAGTAGCTGCAGTCCAGCCCATGACGGGGGGAATGGCACCGACGACAGCTCCCACCCACGTGTTGGCAATGCTCATTCTCTTCAAGGGTGTGTAACAGCACGTGTACAGGAAAATGTTGAAGGCTCCGAGGGCCCCGGTGAGGGGATTTACTGCCAGCGTCAGGAGGACGATTCCTGGGACCCCGCAGGAGGCAGCAAAGCAGACGGCGAGCAGGGGGCTGCAGGAGAGACATGGGGACATGCTGAGCAAAGGGCTGGCTGAAAGAAGGGCTCCCAGCCCCCTAGGATTGGATTTTTGTTTTTTTTTTTGTTTTTTATTTTTTTACTTGCCAAGCCCAAATCTTCCCATTTGAAATCCCATACTGAGAAAGGCCTTTCTAAAAAAAACACAAGACAATCTTGCCACAGGTTTGCAATGGTAAAGTGATTCTTAGTCCTGTGATCATTGTGTTCACCAAATAAATTCAATCTCTGCAGGTAAACAGCCCTTCCAGAGAATTTGTGCTTCCTGCAGATCTTTCATTTCAATCTTAGCAAATTTTGACCTCTGGAAAAGGCATTCAGTGTTTAGAGTAAATGAGAATGGTTGTAGCTTGTCAGGTTTTCAATTGATTGCAATTATCCAAGGGTTCCCTTGACTGGAATGCTACGAGGTTGGACACAAAATTAGGAAGCATTTATGAGAATAACAGCACATTAAACCATTTTAAAATTACGTCAACAGAAATATTTTTTTGCTTTACTGAAAAAAAGGCTGAATTTTCTACATTTGCACTTAGCTTACGCACTGGGCTGAGCAGGGGGAACACACCAAAGCAATTCCAGCAACACAATCAAAACTAAAACTCATCTGCTAAGTATGACTGGAATTAAACAAAGATATTTCAGGTTTGGGCGAAAGCAGCAAATGACAAAGATGCAAATGATTTCTGTTGATTTCTACTGCACATCAGCTAAAAGCTCAGGGAAGGTTGGAAATTCCTCTTAAAATCTGTAAGAAAGTGGCTGAATTTATGTAAACTTCCACTAATAAGTTCCACAATAAACTTCCAGATACAACAAACAAGGATTTGGTTTGGTTTGGCTACCAAACCCACACGTCACAGGCAGCACCATCATGCAACTCTAAGGAACTGGGGTTTTTTTGTGATCCCGGGCACCAGATTAACCTGTTTGCTGCTGGTGGAGATTGTTCACACGCCGTGTTCGAGGGTGTTTGGTATAATGGGAAGAGAGAACTAAAAACCACTAAGAAATAATGTGGTGTGGGAGACCTCGGGAAGGAAGGAAAATGCCATTAACTGTGTTGCTTTTAATAACCCACGTAGCTAAATACACAACTCTAGTGACCCATATAAGAGCAGAAACTCTGTGGCCTTCCAACAAATGTCTCTGCATGAAGTTCAGGTTTGCACGTTTTATCTCATTGAAAACTACACTGCCTTTGTGTTCTAGGATCACTCTGCCCTCTGCTCAAATCCTTACCCCTAAAATACATGTTGCAAGCACTGCTCCAACTCTTGTAAGAGAAAATTTGCTCGTGGGAATGAACTTCATGTGAGTTTTATCAGCAAAAAAAAATCCTACTGTTTAAATGTTGATTTTTAAGATCTTTCTTGGACTAACACTGTGTGAAGAGCCTAAATATCTGGAAGAACTAAAATGAGCACATCTCATGCTAAAGATCTGCCTTCAATTTAAACTAAATTGACTTAAGTCCTTTCATTCAGCTTTTCAAATCCATCAACAGATTTTAGGTTACGGAGCACGCATGGAGCGCATTTACGCTCCGGCTTTACCAGTCTTGGTGTTACCAATACGTCAGGAAGAGAGGCGGGGTACATCGTTGCCATCCACTGACAACGAGCTGTATAAAACTCGAGGCTGTTTTCAGGAGCCGTGCTGTGAAAGGAGCCATACGGTGCTGTGCCCTCTGGTTCGGCAGCTCGCGGTGCTCTTTTGCAGGAAGGCAGCAAAACACAATCTGTACCGTAAACTGTCTCAACGCCGACTACAAACGCCGCGCTTCGCAGACATCGTCCCTCTGTAGTGAAAGCCTGACTGGCTTTGGTTAAACAAATCTATCTTGACTGATTCCTGAATAAAATACGTTCAGACGGCAAACACCAGATTTACAACAATACACGCTCTCCAGGTGACAAAAGACCAACGTGACCCCATGAGGCCGGGCTACGGGGGGGGCTCACACACAAAAATGAGGACACCGTTTGAGCTAATGCAGCAAGCCCTTTTCTCACTAATCAAGAGTGAAGACTCATCTACACGTTTCCAATTCAAATGAACGCTACACGCCGTGAGCTGGTCACAGAGTGACAGACACCAGCCCTTTATGCCTCTTAGAGGAAGGGAAGGTGAAGGCTGGCAGAGTAAAGTCCTCTTCTCCTCTGTGGTTGAACCCAGCATCATGTCTCTCCCACGCTGCTCCCCTGCGGCAGTGACAGTCCCGTGGTGCCAGCCCCGATACCAGCTGTGTGCTTCTGATAGATTGAAAAAGTACCTTTAGAAAAATGGGAAGGGGGAAGTTACGTGGCTGAGACCTTCAAAGAAGTTGTTCTGTTCCAGGCAGATGAAAACACACTTTTGTTTCTCGGTTCCTTCCTTTTTGCTCCTGTAAAAGGAAGTTCCTGTCGGCAGTTTGATTAGTGTCTGTAACAGTCCTAGTAATCTCAGGGGTGGGCATCAAGTCAGTGTAGGCTGTTCTTCATCACCAGTTGAAAAATATTAGTTTTAGACATCCCAAAAGTATCACATTTGCTACCTCTCTCTCATATTTCCTTAACAATCAAGGAACTGCAAAATTATTCTTGAAGAGTAATTGTCCGACTTACAAGTGCCGGCCCCAGAAACTTCAACTGAGGTCAGGAAGTCGAACCATGATCTAATGATTGAGCTTTGTTATTTCTGCCCCTTGAAACACCATTTGGCATTACGAAGGTGCTGCAATCAGAAATCAGAGCCTTGGTGAGACATGACGTAGAGGAGAATTCGACTCACTCTCATGTAAGTATGTCACGTCTATAAGGTGTAGGAGAAGTATAAGCAACTCTTCATTGGGAAAGAAAGAATACCTGCGTAAAATGTAGAGATTTGTCACTGGTGCAGCTCTTTCTGCTTCAGGGACTCCCAGGATTTTAAGAAGGAAAGATTGATCCTAGGTTTAAATCACAGTAGTATAAGGGGTATTCTGATCTCTACTCATTTATGGTCTTCTAGGGACCATTATGCATCTCCATGCAAGCTCTGTCAAAACTCAGGCATGTGCTGTGAGGCTCATTGATTTGATGCACGCTCCTTTGCTGGGCTCAATCTCATGAAGGGAGCACCTGAGATCAGGCTCTCATACTGGAGCAGGAGAAAGGCTGTGACGCTGAGCTGTCACCGGACTTGGCCCATCACCTACTGTCCACACAGCTCCTCCACTACAGCCTTGTGCCATCACACGGTCTGCCCAGCCTGCACCACAGGAGCATCAGCCTCGCATAACCCAACGCCAGGGAATTCTCACATGGTGGTCAAAAGTGGCTGCGGGACCTCTGCCGGTTTCCTTCATCCTTAAATCATCTCGTGTAGTAAGTGCAAGCTGATGATAGACATTGGTACATAAACCTCATTTCACTTGGGTGTTCACTTATGCTCAGGGAATCGCTCCCATGGGAAAAAAAAAGGCAATCTTCCATTGGAAAATTGGCCAAGGAGCTCGCTCAGAAAACAAACATATTGAGTAAGAAACTAGGTTTTATGATGGATTCTTGGGAGGAGTTGGTTTCAGTTATTTGGCTGATTAAAATCAGACTTTGGAAAAATACTGCAAGTGCCAAATGAGTTCTCTTCAACCCTAAAATAACCAGTATGTCACCACATAGGACACCTCCTCAAGGAAATAAAAAACTGGTAGTTCTGCTTCGTTCCTCTTCTCTCCTTTATTGAGAATGCATATGCCAAAGTCTGCCAAATAATTCTGCTAAAAGACATTCGCATTCATCTGAAAGCTTTTGAGAGAACTTCAGTTTGACCGGTGAATAATCAAACCTTTGCTGATCCAAAGAAAACCTGCTGACATTTCTCTCCCATAGAGTTCACTCGAGACGGACCCTCCCCAGTCACACTCCATTGAGAGCATCCAAGAGGAGGAGGAGGAGAAGGAGGAAAAGAGACCCAGGTTTCTCCTCACTGAACTGAAAGCTTTCGCTGACACAGAGGTGCCTGGAGAGCTGCTGTCGATCAGGCTGGGGAGGATTGCTCAAGGACAGCCCGGAGCTGCTGGAGGGGAACGGGGAGCAGGCAGGAGGGATCCCATGTGGTTGATATTCAGGCATCCCCTGCACACACCACCACGAGGCGTCCCTGTGGACTCTCAATCATCGCATCGCTGACGGAGACTTTGGACAAGGCAGCAGCCTATTTGAATTCATGTGCAATAGCATCATTTCCCAATCTAGTTGCCACTTACAGATGATCCGGTTATAGGCGTATAATGATCTTACACACATGTGCATGAAATATATTTCTTTAATAGGCTGCAGAGTCATGGATAATAGTACTTATTGACTCACAGCGTTACTTGGAAAAATGGAGAGGGGAAAACAAATTAAAGCATTTGCCCATCTATAAAATTAATGTCCTATTTTACCTATTTCACAACAGCATTAGGAAGCTTAATGTCTATAAAGATCAATAGCATCACTACTACCGATGCTGTTCTACGCCATCTTGGGCAAAACATTTTAGGAAGACGACTGTCAAAGTACAGTTTGAACAATCATTTAAAAAAAACAGTATTAGAAAGAGGGAAAAAGTTCTGGATAAAAAACAATCAAGAAGGTAGACAAAATTCCCTATTAAAACCTATTGATATTTAGAAATACAGAAAAATCCTGTATCAGCATCTAATGCTTCGCCCTATCTCCGTAAACATATTGACACTGAGACACAAATCCAGACACAAAGCCGTATGAATCCTGAACAGGCGCATTCACACCCTCCGCAGTTGTATGTGATGCATGTTCAGATGTTATGTAAATACATAAGAAACTTAATTTGTGACCTTGTGTTAATGGGAAATCGGGCACGCGGAAGGTATTTACATAAAAGCGTAAGCCTGAATCTAAGTGTCCATTTAAGACTGCCTGCTTATTTTTCAGGTGAAGCGTAAGTGCTTATATTTGAAAATTAGATTCAAAGCCTAATACAAAATGTAATAAAACAAATTCTGTCTCCTCCTTGTCTGTCAAAAACCTTTTATAGAAACATCACCCTCTTCTAAAAGGGCAAGCTAAAAAAAAAAATACCCAAACCAACAATGCCCTTTTGTTTTGCTGCAGCATGCACAGAATATCTTAATGGATTGAAACACTTAAATGCCTGGTTGACTATTTTGTATTAGATCTTATTATTATTGACAACTGTCCCTCGAGCCATGAGGCCAGGGATCCATTCTGCCCAACACAGGGTGATGATCTATGATAAGCAGGACAGGGATGGTGAAGAAGAAAGCATGGAGAGGAATTGCTGTGCCAAGGGGCACAGTCCTCCTGCGCAGCTCCCTCAAACACGTCCTCTACATCCAGGCATGGGAGAAGGAAGGTGGGAAGAGAAGCAACTTATTTAGAGTCATTTCCACATCCAAATGAAGTCAAGACATAGCCTTGCTTTCCTCCACACGGGATTTTAGTAACGGCAAATATTCTGCACAGACTGTATCCTTTAATTACATTCATTTTTTACTTTTTTTTTTTTGATGAGACAAAACTAGTTTGAATTTTTGGTGAGTTTTCTGTTCTGTTCAAGACACAGGTTCAGCAAGACCACCAACGCTTCCTCCTCTCGCTCGCCGGCTGCTGCTGCCCACAGAAATGGTCCTAAATTATCCTTAACTTCAGCATCTTCCACCGTGGCAGGTAAACGGTGCCGAGCCAACAAAGGTGAGAGTGACAGCTCAGATTATCTCAATATTGCTACTTTGGGCGCAAATTCCATCTGCATATAGTGTCAAAACATTCTGTTGTAATAAGAGGAATAGCCTGACCCAGCCTCATGCACGGACGAGCTGAAAATAGCGGGAGCTCAGGAGAAGGTATTTGGCAGACAAAGAATACAAGTGTGATTCTCATCTCTGCAATTTCATTTTGCCATCCTGAGCTCAGATACGAGTCCAGTGCATGAACACTGTTCCAAAGCCATAATTAAAATCAGATTTCAGGAGTAAGCATCATAAGTTGCTTATTATTTCTGGAATCCGAAGGTACTAAAAATGTCCCCAGACTACTCATCATTACAAGGCTGCTGGAGGAAGCTGCCTCCTCCTCTTCCTAGTCTTTTCCAGGTCAGCTGTAAGTTATTAAAGCTTCTGAAGCCACTTACAAGCTCAGACAAAAGCACCAGCCCAAAGTTTTTACATTTTTCTGACAGCAATGAGAGGTTACACGAGCCATGTGCCTTAGAAGGCTGCAAAAGATCATGGTCATTTCAAGAGGAGAGGATGTTCACAGAGATCCCCACCACAAATGCTCCTAAACCTCATGCAGAAAACCATCATTCTCCCCAGCTGCTGATTTACAGTTTTGCTCATCTCCTGGCATCATGTGAATTCCAGCAGCCAGGCAATACAGAGTCACCGAAAACCAGTCCCAGGGTAGGAGCTGAGCCCGTGACCATCACGACAGTCATATGTTATCGAGCTATGACTTGCTAACCTCACTCAGCTGCAGTAGCAGCCAAGAGGGTTTTTTAAATATTTGTTTATTTTTTTTAAAGACCAGCACCCAAGAACTGCTGAACCCTCCCTGAGCAGCTTTCAGAGATCCACCAAGAGAATCAGGGAAGACCATCAACCCCACAAGTTACACCAGACAAGCCCATCTCACTTGGAAGAGACACAAGCAGCTGAGCACGTTGTGCACGGCAGTAACACAGGGCTACAGAGAAGCCTTCCTGCTCCTGCCGCTTAGGTGATGGGGAAGAAAGCCCAGCTCCTTCCAGCACACATCTGGATTGCGTTTGTGCCATTTCCAGCTCTGCTTCCCCAGATGGACAGATGCCCAAAACCGGCAGTGGGGTTGTCTGCTGGCACAAGTGCAGTAGAGTCAGCTGACTGCAAAAAATGAGCCAGAAAGCTGTAAAAGGCATATTTTGCCATGAATAGCAACGGTAGCTTCCCTGAAATTATTTCTGATGGGAGGTTAAAAAAAACCCTCATACAGCTTCTAAACTGAGAGCAAGGCACCGAGCATTCAAACCGAATCAGTAATCACGGCAGGCAACTGAACGATGGCAATCTACCAACAGTGAAATTAAATTTTAACTTTCCACACAAATCCTTTCAGGCTGCATATTTATACGTTTCGTAATAAAAACCATATTCATGACCATTGTCAGCTGTAAAAGTTCTACAGTAATAACAACAACACTAATGGAAACTGAAACTGCAACAACATTGTCTGGATCAGTAGCGTCATCACCGATGACTTTTCTAAAATGTTTCTAATTTTTTTGCAAAATAGATTAAACTTCGGAAGAGTCCTACAGACGGACTGGGGATGTGCCCGATAGGAAAAACATCCATGCTTGGATTTGAGATTTTAAGTCAAAGTGGATAGAAAATGATGCATTATGACCTCTAATTAGCATGGTTTTGAGGTAGCATATCCTTTTTTTAAGGACTCAAAGCATGACTGACAAAATATTTTCATATTCAACTACAACTTTAAATTACAGATTGGATTAGCCTCAAGGAGAGATATTTCTTTCCAATTAAAAGGGAAAAACAGCTTTAGCATCGGCAGAACGGACACACTGCCAGAGCCTTTTATTTCTTTCACGTAGATTTGATTCTGCATCAGTCAGGAGCTTTAGTAAACACAAGCAAACAGCGCTCTCACTTTTGATATCATCTTCCCCAGGTACATTGTGACTGAACATTATGAAAGAACCTGCTGACTGAGGCTTAATCTTGCAGAGTACCAGAATTATATTAAACTGAACAATATCTATCAATGAGGTAAAATGATACTATTTTAAGGGAAAAAAATGTAGAGAAGATCTCAATAGATATTCATGTACTCTCTTTCAATCATGCAAGGAACTTCATGACTCATGACAAGGGATGAAGGATGATGAATTTTAAAACTAAAACGTGAAACTAAGTTACACTTTTAATTGGAAATTCAATTTTTCTCCATCAACTCCAAGTATCAGAATACACACTTGTCTATCATTTACCACTGCAGACTGACAAGACGTCCTCTAGGAGGTGCAAACAAATGGGGGAGCTTTGTCAAGTCTTGATTCTTTTTCTTAATGTATTATTTAACTTTTACCTTCACAGGTAAGGAAGTAGTAACTATATTCTGCCCACATCTGGTACCCCGTCCCCAAAAACACGTTGCTGTGGCAGATCAGGCTTTACATACACCATACATATTGAATTTGATATCAAATCCCCTTTAACTGGGTATAGCACCATCACAATTTTTAAGGTTGCCAGAACACAGTTGCTGCAATTCTGCCTCCTTATGTTTCTGTAACTGGCTTTTTGTGATTTGGTTTCTGGTAATAACTGTGACAGAGATGTTGATAATCTCAGATTGGACAGTACTTTTACCCCTATGGAAAAAAAATAGCTGGGGAAATAGTGGAAACCTTCTAAAATGGACTTCTAACAAAACCTGAGCTGAGGAGGAACTCAGTGTTAAGAGGAGCTATCAGACTTGTAGGTGCTTCCAAAAAGCCTAAAGAGGTGGGTTAATGGGTAGCACTTAAGCACACTTAAATCAGGAGCTCAACACCATAGCGTTGTGTCCCCAGATGAAGAGTTTACAGACCTGAACCTCAAATAAACCTTAAACCACAACACCTCTTTAAAATGCAAATCTCTGTGAAAATAATCACCTCTAATACCTTTCCTTTGTCCACAGGGCTCAGTCAGGCCATCAGCACCAACCGTGGCTGTGGTTTTGAATGACCATCAGCAGAGAAAAGGGGCAGGATCCAGTGAGCGATGCCTAAATCTCTCAAGGAATGTGATACAGTGAGAACTCGGCCTATATGGGGGATACAGTGAGAACTCGGCCTATATGGGGCTCAGCAATGGATAAAGACACTGGCTGGATGTTGTCATGGAGCCGCCTTCTTGAATTTTGGCACTAAATTGCCAACTCAGCTCTGGCTTTGCTAGCTAATATACTTGTTGAGAGGTGTAACTAGTGTAAATAAATACAGACCAGGATAAAATATCCCCATGTCTGTGTCAATTCATTTCTCTCCCAAGGAAGAAACAAGCCATGCATGGAGCCCAAGCTGCCCTGTCGTGGCTGTGTATCACCGTTGTATAAAAACATAATCAACACTGTATTTTAACCAAATTGGAGGCAATTAGTTCCCCTCCCTCCTCAAGAATCCGAGCTGCAGATGTTCTGTCTCCCCTGACAGAGCAAGGAACTTTAAAACTATCATAAACAAACACGGTTAATTTAAAAGAATAATTTCATCCTGAAAGGGACACATCTCTCTTTTATGCTTGTGTAAATCAAAATTGGCTCCATCGATTTTGCTGGAAGTTTCCGCAAAGACACGACGTGCGTGCTAAGCCGAGGCAAAGGGGATTTCAACTCAACTGGAAAAAAGAGAAATCAGAAGTCAGTCGTAGCCTCAGCATGGAGCTTTCTCCTAAACATGCCCCTGTTCCTGTTTTTACCAGTCTAACTCCATGTATATGATACCAGGATCTGGTCTTTCACTGTTCACAGGTTCAAGAGTCTGCCTGGAGGACAGAGACGGAAGCAACAGCAGCTCTGGGATGAGATAGCTCAACTAACCCTGGGGAGACTTGCAGTTCACCAATATCACATTCAGACAGAAATAAAACTTTTTATGTTGCTTTTTGTTATTAAAGCAGAATCTCCAATCGGGCCTCATCACTTCACGTGAAGCACAAAACTAAAAATGAAAAGGAGCCATACTCATAACATGTTTATGCTCTTATTACACTTGATCTCCAGACCAGAATGCTAATCATAACAACCCTGCAGAGAGCCAGCACGCTCCTTCTTCCATGGCTTTGTTAGGTAGGAGTGAAAGGGTGAATAATAATATTCACAGCTTCCCCACAGTCAGGAAAATGTAAATATTTTTTTTAAGTGCTTACAAGGCAAACCTACAGTAAATTTGAAAAATGTCCCCCATAGTATTTAAACTAAATCCTCCTCTTTAACCTAACAAACCTAATTACAACCTGGCAGTTAAGTGATGCATTAATTTTATTTCAAAATCTCAGTTTTCTCTTTGTGTAAGAACCAGAGACCAGCTGACAAAGAGGATGGATAATACAGTCTCTTCAGAAACATCTTGTTGTCATTTAGAGTGATTAAATCTAACATGTGCTTCAGCCTTCAGCCAGTGTTTGGAAAGCAGTGGGGTAAAGAAGTCTCTAGCCAGTTCTCAATCTCATTAAGACAGAAAAAACTAAAGTTCTAGAGTATTTATCAACTAGTTCTTCAAAAAAAAAAAAAAAAAAAAAGGAGAAAAGATAGTCCAGCCATTCTACACACAGGATCACTGACTTGAAATACATTTCCAAGAGCAATGAAAACGAAAGAAATAAGTTATTCACTGCAGCCATCGAGAGCAGGACAAGGAGCAATGGTCTGCAGTGGAAGGAGGAACAAGCTCTAGACACCATGAAGTGAAAGAGCAGTCGAGCAGATCAGCCTTTCAAATTGCAATTTAAGTCAGATCCTTCCTGCCTATCAGCAGGTTCCTCTGCAACCCTGCAGTGTGCACCTGATATCCGTATCATTTCAACACTGTATAGCATGCTCCTTGGTAGACGCTGCGTTTCACCTGGGAGGTGAAGAGGATGAGGATGGTTGTATTTTGGGATTTCTGCATTATTATTATTTTGATAGTTTTTCTACAGTTAGCACCTGGAGTTGTATTTTACAAATGTTTGGTGGAAAACAAACAAAAAAGTCCCTTCACATACCTTCAAAGTCCATGAATACAGCATAATTATCGTCACACACAGGCAGCAATATGAGTCACTGTGGCCCGTGCTCCTTTACAACATGATTTATAATATAATATTCCATGTGATTCTATGTCCTTAGTAAAATAAATCAAATAAAACATATCAAAGAGGTTCTCCATATATCTCAATCTCAGGAACGCAGCTTTTCTGGCCATAAGGACTGGAGAGTAAGCATCTGTGTTAGCACAGCTAATTGAAGCATAAGAAAAACCCCTTTCATATCTGACTGGCAAAGTTGATAACATGTAAGTTATAACTTGCATAAGACATGATAAACTCTGTCCTTCACAGACAGAAAAGCACTTCGAACATGACTTACTGTAAACACATCTCAGGGTAGAGCAGCTTCTAATCAGGGGCAGCTCCATAATGGACTTGTTGAGCGGTGACATTTCCTACACCACTCGGCGTACGTTGAATAATGATGCTGTTGTGGTTAAACCAGATAAGGTTCAATACTAATACAGGGTACAAAGTGTGGGGATTTGGACTGCATTAAGCCAAAATTTACAAACATGAACCTGAAATGTTTGACAGACACAGGAAGAAAAGCTGCCAGGAGAACACTGCGTTTTGCTGGGGAAAGGATCTGGGGCTTCGAGCTTTAATTTTGCTTGTTTGTGCAGTATAAGGGGAAAAACTCACTCGAACATCACCTTTGATGAAAATGACACATCACTAGTCAATTAAAACCAAAAAGAGTCAATGGTTCCAACTAATGTGCAAGAGGCCCCTCCATATCGGTCACAAAGATGTAAGGATCAGCGTACAATAGCCTGGTTCCCTCCAGCTCACGGGGCTCTACCCCCCAGCGAGGAGCTGACATGAGAGGATAAGACAACTCCATTAGGAGCCCGTATCACTTCTCTGCAGCGTTCCCCACAAGCAGATGGAGCAGCTATTTAGCCAAATGCACCGTGACTCCTGGTTTATACATGAGCATCTGGGATGTTTCCTAACGTGGAGTGACGTACAATGTACTCCGATTTATCAACTGCCCCACGTGCAATTAGAGATCCAGATAAATAGTTTGGCGGTAAAGGCCCCTCGGCTGAACTGAAAAGCAGCAAGGCGTGAGGGGTCAAGTGTTTCCGCAGGATTTATATTTACCCAACAGAGCTGCCTGCAAAGGAATGTCTCCGTTGAGCTGCGGCAGAATTAGGTCCGGGCAGGAGGAAGGAGCTGAAGCGCTCGCTGGAGAGCCAGCAATTTCTTCGTTTCAACTGAAACGGATTTGAACGTAATGTTACGAGTTATTAAAACAACCCTCTTTATTGCCCTAAGAAACAAAATAGAGATGTAGTTGGAGCTATATAATTTCCTGCTAATACACATTTTGATCTGAGGATAATGTGCAGTATCACCATTTTTCTGTGCATTCTACAAAAGGACTCTAATACCTTAGAACCATTTAATCAACATCCTATGCAGGCAGTGAATAGATAATTGAAATATAAGTACTGTCATCCATATCCCCTCTGGGAAAGTGACACAGTAAGCATTATATCATTCCATTAGTCCACCCTTTGATGTGGGTTTTATTCTCATTAAACTATGTTTTAGCCTCAAGGTTTCTTCCCCCCTCCTCCACCTCTCCATGACGTGGCCATGCCAGAAAAAAAAAAAAAAGAAAAAAAGAAAAAAAGAAAAAAAGAAAAAAATACCCTGCTGTTCAAAAGGCAAGAATTACATTTTTACAAGCAATTGTACATGTCAAAAATATAAAGCTGCCTTTTTAATTTCTTGTTTACCAAACACAGTCAATGACAGCTTCTGGAAAACATAGGGTGGAAAAAAAAAGGAAGCCAGAAAGGTGGTGGTGGGGAAGGAATGCATTGACTTGTTTTCAAATAATAAAGGCTGAATACAAGCAGGATAACAAAAATGCTTGAAAAGGCTGCTGTGGTGGTGTCTGCTTTGAATTGTGCCCTGTTTAAACAAGAGGAAAGACTCCCACTGAAAAAAGAAACATTTTTATCATTCAAAAAGATCTCAGGGCAGTCCCTCTAAAATGAGGTATTTTCTAAACAAAATATTGGAATGTTTCCCTGCAGGGAATGAGCATCTGATCTCTTAAAAATGATTATTCTCGAGGAACTGCGGATTTATAGAGTTTTTGTTTTATTTGTTTTAACTTCGGTAGAATGAAACCTGTCTGAAATGACCACCCAAGGGAGCAGAGCAGTCAGCTAAGCAGAGGCTGATCTTTAAATGGGAGCCGAAGTGGTTCTGAAACCCTCGGGGAGGTTTTAAACTGCTGGCTTAAAGCAGGGCTGGCTAAACGCTTAGTGCAGGTTTCAGTGTAAGCCCAGAACATGGATTTCCTCTCACTCCCATCAGGGCAGCTCTGCTAACATCAGTAGAAACGTTCCTGATTTACATTAGTGTTAGCAAGCAAAGAATCAAGCTAATTACACAGAGTTATCAACAGTGATTACAGGAGGATTTCTTTTCCTTGTTTTTTTTTTTAAATGCACACACATTTTTTCAGCATGGGCTGGTCTGGTTACGCTTGTAATATTTGTAATAGTAGATCTACCACAGGCAACAGAGGGGAAAACTCTGCTTTCTATCCAACTAGTCTTGAGTCGCAACGTGGTTTTGAATAAACAGGGAAAGTTTGATGCTGCAATTTTCTATCACTCTGTGAATGTCCAAAATATAAATTTGAAATTCTAACTATGATTGATAAATATAAGCCCTCAGTGAGAAACATGAGTAGTTTAGGAGCTCTTTTTTGGTCTGATCCTTCAGGAGTTTGGCATAGAGTTTAGACTGACCAAAGACAACACTCCATTCAGAAACGTCAACAAGAAGAAGCAGCGTTACTGGCTCCGTTAATCGCAATAACCACCAACCATGGCCATAAGAAGCAGGAAGCTGATGCACAGAAGACAGCTCCTCATGCATCGCTAAGTGAGGAGGTTGATGGGATTCTAGGAAAAAATACTGACCAAACAACATAAAGACGTAAAGCGCCCGAGGCGTTATCTGGGTTGTGCCTTTAGCTGCCAAGTTCATAGATTTTGAAATTTTTAAATGTGCAAGGAAAGCCAAGCTTGAGAGTACAACTATTGCTGTCACAGGACAAGGGGTGATGGGTTTAAACTAAAAGACAGAGATTTAGATTTGAGAGAAGGAAAAAATGTTTTACACTGAGGGTGGTGAGACCCTGGCCCAGGTTGCCCAGAGAGGTGGTCAATGCCCCATCCCTGGAAACATTCCAGGGGAGGTTGGCCGGGGCTCTGAGCAACCTGCTCTAGTTGCAGATGTCCCTGCTCCCTTCAGGGGAGTTGGACTAGATGACCTTTAAATGTCCTTTCCCACTCAAAACATTCTATGATTCTATGAATGTTCTTATATTGAAGGTTTTTGAGAAAAGGGGAGATACAGCCTGGAGCAACTAGGCCTGACCTCCGAGCTGACCCTGCTGTGAGCAGGAGATTGGTCTATAGCTCTCCTGAGGTCCCTTCCAGTCCAAAGCAGCCTCTGACGCTGTCTGCACAACGCTTCATGGCCGGGTGACATGAAACCTGGAGGTGAAGCGAAGGGGAAATCCCACCCTCC
Source organism: Baryphthengus martii (assembly GCA_013396935.1). Taxonomy (NCBI): domain Eukaryota; kingdom Metazoa; phylum Chordata; class Aves; order Coraciiformes; family Momotidae; genus Baryphthengus; species Baryphthengus martii. The sequence goes on from VWZK01014581.1 coordinate 226,102, forward strand.
CTGCCAGGCAGACGCTGCAGCCACTAACACCAAAGCCAAAGGTATAGAAGAGAGCTGCAAACTGCAAAATACTGCGGGAGCAGAAGTGGAAGGTGCCTATATGCTTGTGAATTAGTTATTTAGAAGATGCTGCCTGATAAGTTATTATATTTTTAAAGGTGAAAACCTATTTCTATACAACCATTAAGATCTTTACGAGTGCTTAGCGCAGCAGATCCAGCAGCGCTGTGAGTTCACACGACAAGCCGCTCTTTAACAAGAGCGTGGGCGGTTCTGCGTAGAAGGGCAATCAAAACTGTCACTTTGTACACTGTGATGGAGCAGGACACTTGTCATCCTCAAGTGTAAGCTCACTCAGCTACTGCAGTTAATACTAGAGATTTATTTAAATTAATCTGCAGAAAAATTAAATCCATTACCTTAAAAAGCAAGGGAATAAATCACACTCAACAGGAAACCAGGAAAAGCTGCTGCCATTTCAGTTGAATCTAAGGTTTTGTGAGCAGATGAAATTTTTCCTCCTCAATGACAAAAAAACCAATTCATAGCAGGAAAAATAACATCAGCTGTTGTCACAATGCAAAATACAAATAGCACTTAATGAGTTTAATACTGCAGCCCAAGTATGAAGAACATCTCAAGCTGTTTGTATTTCCAAACAAGACTTGAGGGGTCAGAGGAGGGAGGAGGACATGTGGGCAGGCTGGAATGATGGATGGCGTTTAGTGGCATGCTGTGTTTGGGTCTACTCTTGTTATTTTTGCAACAGGATGTCTCTGATTACTCTGAATAGAGAATAAGGATGGTTACGTCTCATTGCTCAAAGGAAACATTTTTTCCAGAGCCTTATAAATTAAAGAGGACGTTGTAAAGCAAGCAGTCAACGAACTCTCAGGTGCTGTTTGTCACAAATCTAGCAACGGTGTCAGAAGATTCCCTGGGGGCACGAGCAGTGGGTTTGGGGCGGTCAAAGGTGTATGTACTCCTGGTCCTGTGTATGGCAGAGCTCAGCTCTGCAGAGTCCTTCTGTTCCACTGTCTGTACAGTTTGGTCCAGGCCAAATGATGGAAAATATATAGAGCAGGGGCACCCTGAGCCTCTCAATAACTATTTCAGTTGTAAAATTGATGATGCAATGTGGAGAGGCCTTCACAAAGGATGGTGGACAATTGCTCTTCCCAATCTCATTCTTCCAGAGACTCCAAAGATTGTCCCCATCTTTCTGACAGGCCCCTTGAAGTACAAAAGGCCACAAGAGGGTCTCCCCAGAGCCTTCTCTTCTCCCGGCTGAACAACCTCAACTGCCTCAGCCTGGCCTCACAGAAGAGGGGTCCCAGCCCTTGGATCATCGTTGTGACATCCTCTGGCCCCACTCCAACAGATCCTTGTTTCTCCTGTGCTGAGGACTCCAGAGCTGGACCCAGCACTGCAGGAGGGGTCTCCAGTCCTTGGTAACTTGCAGAAAAGGCTGAGACACGGGGACTTGGGAACCACATGAACATGTTTGCAGGGCAATGGACACACACACACACACACACACACAGAGATGTTGCCAAAATAGAGGGGTTGTGTTGTATTCTCAAAGTGAACAATTCAGACAGAAAGGAAAGGGAGAAATGTTGAAAGTAAGGTCACTTAGCACCGACAGCAGAACTTAAACCTAAATAAACTTTGGGCTGAAGATGCAAATGGAGGCCAAAAAGTGAAACACATGGGAATAACTCCTCTTCAACAACATTGCATTTCCTAATGAGCCAGCTCCATCAATGAGCTTATCTAAAACAGAGATACCAGCTCATCCAGGGACTGGATGACTCAGTAGCACCATAGACCTGTCGGTGGAGGTTACCAGTTTGATTCTGGCCCAAGTTCAAAGTGTCTACGAATTCTCTTTGTGATGCCACAACCGCTAGAAAAAATAAAATAATGCCTCCTTTGCACTGCATACCACAGATGTTGACCGCTTCACACAACAGAACTAAAAAAGCAGCAAACGTTTCATGATATGAAGCAGCTAAAGAGAAGAAAATGTCAAAACTCAAATGTCAGACACATTTTGGGCAAGAACTCTGTACATACCCCAAGGTCTCTGGAGTTCTTCCCAGAGCCAAGACACCAGCCTCTTACACACAATTTATCCCTGTTTCGTCTGGTTTTTTTGACTGGTTTTAGCATAACCATTTAAGGGGCTTATTTAATCAGCTAGGAAGGAAAGAGTTCAAGGAACACCAGGGAATATGTGGCAAAATATAACAAGGTTAGATCACTTGCACCGGATTATTCTCCTCTGGCACACCGCAGAAGAAATAACCCCAGACAAGGTCTGCACGTTCAATGGTCTGCAGGGAACAAGACCAGCATTACTCAAGGTAAGTGACACTTTAAAGAACTTTAAATTAGCTGTTGACAGTTAGGTAGATAGATTGATGAGTGATTACACAGAGTCCCCAACATTACCATTCTGTGGTGAAAGCAAATATGAAGGGG
>VWZK01014581.1:228628-293437 GCA_013396935.1 Baryphthengus martii
GGGTAAGAAAATCCCTTAAATATGGGTTTGTCAATCTGTGGTGCATTCAGATGACAGTCAAGTTCATTCAAGGACACTGGGAACTTATAAAACAAATTGTTTTCTCTGAATCAAAAGTTGACAGAAAGTTTCCTAGCTGTATTTCTGACTTCCAAAACACTGCAAGCCACGCCAGTAGACATGATAAAAAAATATAATACCCCCCCCATCATCTCTCATCCTAACAAGTGTTCTTTCTTGCAGGGCTACGGGACCACATGCCAGCGGAACAGAAGAGCAGCTCCCCTGAACCGCACAGCTAAGGCTGACTTACCGTGTGTACAACAGATGCCGTCATTGCAGTGGTCCCTAAAATATGTTTTTAAATAAAATTAACTCAACTCAGGAATCTGTAATTAGCACCATCCTCGAGAACAAATCGGAACAAGTTTATTGAAGTGCTCTAACTATTTACAATGAGAGTGAATTTACCCCCGAGGTTCACTTTACTATTTTGTTTCAATTTTCTTGTAATTTCATCCATCACATTTTTTTCAGTCCTCCAAAGGTGATGGATAAAACACAGAAATAAATAGGACCAACTGTTCGCAGAAGCCTAAGGGAAAACATAATTTTGTTATAAATAATCCTTGGCACAAATCATGGAAACGCAATACTAAAATTGTTTGTTGAATCATTTATGAATTGGGCCTTCAGTTTTAGTCTGCAAATAACTTAGAGGTTTTTGTTGATGTTCCTTTTCATTTTGCTTTTTTAGCTGGAAAACAGCCTTTGAGAAACTGAACTGAATCCAGAAAACAGAGTGAATGAAGGATTTTTTTAAGGGAATCCTCATGCTAATAGAGGGTGCTTTTTTGGAGGGGAGGAGAGATTTATTTATGGATGAGAATAAACTAAATGGTGACACGTTTTTACTTCATTTTCATACGACGCCACCACTGTGAGTTTTCAGAACAACTTTACAATAAACACGTAGAAGAGGCAAAGACAACACGGTACTTTTACAAAAGTATTCAAAAAATGAGTTGCAGATACCTCTGCTGGGAAATTCAAACAAATACCCGTGATCAAACAGATTAAGTGTGACTCCTAAAAGTAATGCACACGTTGTTCATGGATGTAAAAACGTGAAGATCTGTTGTTACAAACGAATGGAAAAGTTCAGCGGAACACGACCGCGCGCGTCACGCTGCGTGTGTTTGTCACACAGGTAGAAACACACAATACAAGTGGCAATTCTGTTGTCTTGAGAAACCAAAGTTATAAACATGAAGAAATGTGAAAGAACAGAGAGGTGCAGTTCCTTCTTAAGTCTTTCGTCCACAATTGCTATTTTTCGTTATCAGAAGAGAGAGAGAAGCTTGGAGATAGATAAAAGCAACGCAAAGACTCGGGACAGGTGTTCGTAGCCTTACCTGATCTGTCCTCGCACCAGCGGTCTGTTTTTTGTCCTGTTCATATTTGAGTCAAACGGAACCTCAAAGAACTGTAATAAAAAAAAAAGAAAAAAAAAATTTAAAAAAAAGGGAAGAATCAAAATGAAAGGCTGTCGGAAAGCATGTCATGCGTGGAATGTCCTGTCTGCATCTGCAGGTGCTTTCATCTCTGTTTTTGAAGGTTCACAAATACAACAAAAATGGCAAACTCTTTTTACGGAGCTTTGATAGTCTGTATTAATGCTTTTGGCATCCCCTTAGAAAGAAAGTCACCTGGAGGACAAAAATAGTTTGCGCAAGTCCCCGAAAGTTCATCATTTGAAGTGGAGTTTGATTACACGCTCTGCTCTCAACAGCTTTGACACAGTTTTTATACAATTATATACACACACACATGGCCCTGCCCCCAGTTTTATATTAATACAAACAGCCCTTGTAAATGTTGTGCTGCTGGTATTTAAAAGACAAATACTATGTTTTTTTCAAGACCCTCTAACTTCCGAGAACCTATAACCCACCCCAAAATCAATCAAGTCTCATAAAAAAGCTACTGAAACTGCACCGAGCATCTAGTTCTAGCAGCAGGGAACGAACACGCCATATGGTGTTATTTAATGTCACAACCCAATTTGACTTTAAACATCGCCTGTGGGAAAATTCAGGCAGCACTATCTTCACTCTAGGAATTCCAGCAGGCTTTTCTATCGTCCGCTTCATAAAGAACACGACCGGAGAAACTGGATGCCGAACAGCAAACTGTAAAGCCATTGAGTTTTACGTGTGCAAAATAATAATACAAATAATAAGCATGTATTTACTTATAGGATGTCGTTAGAGAAAGAATATTTTCTACTGACGTTATGTCTGAGGTTTTGGGGTAGGATCCCAATTATGGTGAATATGTAGGAAAAGTACCATGACAAATCATGATTTCAAACACCCAGCCTGACAGTAAGCTCAGTACAGTCAAACTGCAGACAGATTTAAGGTGACTATATGATAAACGAACCCAGGAGCAAATCTATGTTATTCCAGCAAGCTGATGTAACCTTTTACACAAGAAAAGGCAAAATTAACAAGCACCTTGATTTTGACTGTGCCACATTACCTGTCTTGCTACTTCATGGGGCTGCACTGCCAGGGGAATGCCAGGGGTCAGGGGCATTGGGAGCAGCAGGGATCCCATCAGAGCCCTGTGGGTGCCCATCAGGGGAAAGACGTTTCATTTACAGGCACACAGAGATTACAGGAACCACCTTTTCCATCTGTTACTTTGAAGTAATGACTATATAACGATTTGGGAACCTCTGCTGCTGCTTCTACACAGGGCAAACACAGCAGGGATCAGATGGGTGCCATGGACAGGACAAGGGGTGATGGTTTCAAACTAAAAGAGGGGAGGATATAGACTATAGAGAAGGAAGAAAATTTTTACATTGAGGATAGTGAGACCCTGGCCCAGGTTGCCCAGAGAGGTGGTCAACATCCCATCCCTGGAACAATTCCAGGTGAGGTTGGCTGGGGCTCTGACCAACCTTTCATTCTGAACATCTTTCACTTTGCCAGAGCATTCTGGTATATAACTAGGCAACTCATTTATTTATTTTTAGATGGGTAGCTAATAGGTTATTTTTCTTCGTTGGTTGGTTACACCTGATTGGCAGTGGCAGTGGTCACTCGCAGCTACAATAGAAGTTGGTGGAGACCCTGGTTTAGAAGAGCCCAGAGGAATCTACAAGCCCCAGCATCTGGAGCCCCAGCAGCTCCCTTCAAGAGCGCCAGGTCAGACCTTCACCGCTACAACACTGCCCTTGAAGTGTTGGATGGTTCACAAAGAACCTCCATAGGAAACTGCAACGAGTACCTTTGGAGAAGGGAAAGCACCTCGGCTGGATCCGAAACCAGTGATTGCTTCTGACAGCTCAGCATTTTGTTAATGGTTTGTTTCACTGCTACATTTCAGAGACAATTACGGTAAATGAAGAAAAAATGTCATTTGACATCAGACCGGTAGAGCAATACAAGGGGAAAATTCTAGAGAGCTTAGGTCTTTGCTCCTGAAAGTATTCTGGGCTACGCTCAGTTTCGCCTTTTTTTTTTCTTCTCTTTTTGAAGATACAATTTTTATTTCTCTTTGCAAAGTCAGCTGCTTTGAGCTCACTTCTAGTTTAACCTTGTGCACATGAGGAGATTCTGGCTCATTTTAGAGTCTTTAAGCTTACGGATACAGGTATTTCCTGTGCCACGGATCAAATAAAAATAACGCTCAAGTTTTAAACTCAACATGTCTCAAACATAAAATGACTGAAATGAAGAACAGTTGGATGCTTAACACTTGAAAGAATTTAAACTTACACAGTTGAGTTACCAGCGTAACCTGACAATACCATAATCAGCGTGTGAAATATTTTCTTGTATTTAATACAGTCGTTAACCCTTGAATAGATTATAAATAGTGAACAAGAAACTTCTCTGCTGAGTGAAGTAGTCAAAAAATGTCCGTGTCCATTGTATACAGACACGGCTGCTCCTGAAATTAAGGTTACTGCATGACTTAAATCCGAATTTTTTTCGCTTTTTAAAATCTGACAATCTGAATAATCTGTTACTGTCAACTGTATGCACGGAACTACATATCCAATTGAACTACAGTTACGAAAAATCCTATTATTTGCAATGCCCCAGATTCCTTCACTGAGCTAGTTGCTATTACGTGTCAGCAAGATGCCATTTATCAAACTTTTCCCATTTTGCTCCCAGATGTTCAGCAAAATTCTCTCTCCACTTGAAATTATTTACCCCTGATATTCTAGAAAAAGACCAAAAAAATGTGCATCTCAAATATCATTCCATAGGAACGAAAGAGCGAACGCAAACATATTATCTCATGCCAGGCCAACACAGCACTGCCTGTTTTAGAAATAGTAAATTCAGTAAGATGAATCCTGGATAAATAAATATTTTAGAAGCACTCAAGAGGCTTTTTCCTCAGGAAGTCTGAATGCATCAGTTCAGCTGGACAAGGCAGAATACTCTTTGCCCTCGGTATTTGGGAACCTAGCCATCAAAAGGACAGGCAGAGGGTTAAATCTCCAGCATCTAAAAATCCTGGAGTGACTAAACTTGGCAACGGCTTTCAAGACCCTAACCTACATTTTAATCAGTATGCATGAACATTTCAAACATGATGATGGAAAAAAAATAAATCAGGCCAGCTAGTACTTTGTGGTTTATTTCTCTGGCAGGCTCATCAGACTCTTTGTGTAGATCTCATCTAGTTAATATACAGTAATTATATCTTAAATATCTAACAATTCTTAGATTAGCTGTCACATTACTGCTTATAGCTGTTTACGCTCATGGGTTGTGTGGTTTTTTTCCTTCAGCTTCCTCATATTGGTTTCCATTTTGGTTTTTAAGTGAAACGTTAAAAAGTGTTTAATTTGTTCTGAAAGCTCCCTCCTGGAAAGAGCAGCGAATGCAGAAGGCAGTTGAGGATTCAGAGCTCCTGGGGAACATGCAGATCAATAACTCCATTTGGACTAAGCCAAGACCTTGGAGATGCGGATGGCATCAGGCGATGCTGGCACTCGGAGGGTGTCCTGTGCCTTTCCAGGACGTGCTCCCACTCTTTCCCTACCATCAGTTAAACTCCGACATCACCTATTCAGTTCTCACAGACAGGGGCCTGGCTCTTTGCCGTTCACTGAGGCAGTGGAGCAGATGGAAAGCCCTGAGCACGTGCTGCGTTTGCCAGCCGTGGTCATTCCTGCAGGAGAGATTTTAACTACTGAATTATGACAGTTCAATACCTTTTACTCCTGTTCACGCGCTAACACAAACGGAGAGCATTAAGAGGAACAATACGTCACATAGTTTATCAAACAGATCACCCACACTTCGGCTAGAAAACATCTCTCATACACTGCTTTGGATTTCCAGCCTACCAAACACCAGCCTGGCCCCTGGCCAGGGCCAGATCTAATCTGTGACACATGGTGGAAACAGCAGTGGCTGAAACAGGCAACTGGTCTTCCACGTATTGACATAACATTTCACTCTAATGCTAAACACATATTTGCATCAGAACCGATAAGCCCACGAGTCTAAAGATGGAGCAGAACCCTGCTATTAAAAGACAATTTAATTCAAGACAACTCAGAGGTCTTCCCATTACAAAACCACCCCCGCATCTGAGCAGGCTTCTATGGGCTCTTTGGCAGCAGAATTGTCCTCTGGATGTATAAATTTCTCTCCAAAGCCTCTCTGAAGGGCAGTTCAGGGGAATCTACATCACTAACAAGTGAATGAGAAGATGAGGCTGTTGCCAAAGAGCAGTCACCTCACCCTGCTGCTGTCTCCAAAATCCTCTGCGCCTTGCACCACACTGGAAAGGTGGAGACAAGCTACAGGGATGCGTGCGGGTGGTGGACAAAGCCTCTCAGCTGAAATCTTTTGCTACAGACTCAAGCAAACATTTTTAACACAATGCAAATAACAACCAGTACAACTGGACTCCCAGCTTGAGCATTTCACAGGAATGTGTAAAGCCAGGGGTGAAATTGAGGTCTCCAAGGCCAGTGTTGCAAATATCGGTGTTCTTGAATTAGATGCTTCTGGGGTTCTCTGACTTCCCCTGCGCTACAGTAAGCTCTGAGCCTCTCTGGTTTTCTCTGCTATTGCCAAAGAGCAAGTAGTTAACCAGAAACATCACTGGAACATATTCTGGAAACCAAAAAGGTGCATGAATTGGGAATGAGCGGGAGAACTAAAACCAGGTGGAGAGCTCGGTGGCAGAGTGGAGTCCGGATACCTGGACAGTATCGGAGATTTCCTGGGGAGGTGACATCCACAAAGCCATTCCTCGCAGCTGACCATGCGGCCTCAAAATTCATCACGTTTTAGCATGAGCCCCTCATGGGAAGTCTCCTGATTTTCCCAAAGAAAGTTGCTATGAGCAGCACCAGAAACCCATCAGATCACGGAGAGTCAAGTTCCTTCCTTTGTGAGTGCTCCTTCCCTCCATATTACCTAATTATTTCTACTCCTTGTGTTTTCAGTGATTTATCATACATTGTGATAAAGGAATATATAATTACATAAAAGGAGAAGAAAAAAAATAACATATAATTTACGGTAAATAAGATCAAAGTCAAAATTATTATTCTAGGTTTCCTTCTGGTTTCCTTTCAATCACTTTTATACGAAAACAACAAAGAATAATTAAAGTATATCACAAAGGTCTTTTTATTCAATTGTACACAGATGTGACTCAAAAAAAAAAAAAAGCAAAGGGAAGGATTTTCAAAAGCACTCATGTACTGATCTGACACTATTCTCACTGAAGTCAATGGCAGTTTGACTTCAATGAGAGCAGAGACAGACCAACACTGAGTGATTCTGAAAATCCCACCCTAATTGTACAAACAAGGGAAGGCTTTAGAGATTGCTGGCTTGGAGATTGTATATTTGAGAATCATAAAGGGCACACAGCACCTGTTTGTCTTCAAGATATGAAAATAAAGCAAGGCAAATATTTTAAGGATTAGAAATGGGGTTTTTTTCTTTTTTTTTTTTTTTTCCTTTTTTCTTATGAAGGCAGTATCTGAAAACCCTCTGGCTCTGCAGTTCCCAGTCTAGCTATAGGTCTGCTTTAATATTTTCCATTTCAAAGAGGATTCTAATTAAAAACGAGATTGATGCAAGCCTGAACAATGTCACTTACAGATAGAGAAGGGCAGCTAACCCCTAAACTGTCATGTCCCAGCCAACCCAAGAAAGGTCTGTAGGTAATGCATCTCCCACGGGTTAATGTGGGAAGTTTTTTTTTAACAAGCTTCCACAAAAGATACATTCTTCCTATTAGCCAGTGTTCAAAAGCCCGTTGGTGTGTACAGAGATGAGAACAGGAGGTAACTGCAAAGAAAACTTTGGTATCTGTCACTTTAGAAACATATTTTCAGGATGGAGAATGCAAAGACTCACAGACTTTCATCAGCACCGATTCGTCCCCCAAGATTCATTACCTGCCGCGCAGGCTCTGCTTTTAAGTGCTCAAGTGGTGACTTGTTATTTCCTTGACCACTTACAAGCGTGTGACTTTCTAGGCATTCCCAGAGACATTCTCTGCCCCCAAACCTGAGGGGTTTTTTAGATTATATGCTGCACTTAAGTGCACTTAACTGGCAACAGTGCCCAGAGCCACTGGGTCTGAGCAATAAAACAAGTGGCCACAAACCTCTTAGTGGCCTCTTCATCGGCACTTTGGCCAAACAACATCCCCTGGTGCTATCAGAAGCACCACTACAAGGAGCTTGAAAAGCTCATGATCATGTCAACACCCAGAAGTGTCAAAGCAACATGGTGCTGATACTCTGCTGCTCCATCCGTGGGTCCCGTCACAATGACGAGGGGTCGTGACGGAGGTGAGGATGATGGATGTGAGGATGACAGATGTATCCTGAGACAACGATGCCTGTCACTGTTGAAGCCCAGCTGGATGATTCACCGTCACTGCAGGGGTCAATGCATTTGTGGCATCCACCCAGGTAAAAAGGAGCGAGGGTGGAAGTAGGGATCCTGGGTATGCACACGTATGTCTGAACATGATGCAGTAAGGAAGAAATTAATGAAGTAAGAGAAGATAATTAAGGACTACATGTGGTCTTCAGGTGTATGAATAACTTCAAATTAAATAATGGGGCATTTGCACCAAATTACTTTAGCTACTTTACCCTTAAATACAATATTTTTCTTGTCTTCATCTTTGAATCAAATTTTCTAGCATCAGTGTCTGAAAAAACCCCAATTCATCTTATTTTTTTCAATGCACTTGATGTCCAAGACTTGAAATAGGAGAAAAAAACATTAATGTCCTGTTTTGGTAAAGCGGAAACAGGTTGGGTGACCATTGATGAGCCCTGCTCTTCCCACTAACATCTTATTTTGCTAAGAAGATACTGGAACAAAAACATAATAATAAAAATAAACCCAGGCCCTTATAAGCTTCTCAATCTTGCAAATTGCTGACATCGTGAGCCACCTAAATACTGTGCTCCCAGGGTCTTACCGAGGTCAGCCACAGCTTCAGGGGAAATGCAGGCTGGATACCGCAGACAGGCTTTCACCTCATGCAATCCACCTTGGAGAAGGAGCTTTCACAAAAGAAATACTGGTTTCTGGCCAGCTGCCATAGACTTGTAATAATAATAAATATTTACCACCAACAAGTCCTTTTTAGTTAGCACACAATTCATAAATCCACAAACAAAGCTCCTTATTCCAAGCCTTCCTCCAGCCCCACTTCCAGGGGGACACTTGCCCATCAATGCATTTGGGTTCCCTGAACCAAAGGGAGCAATTTCCAAAGCACAAGGACATAGCACACTGAATGTCTTCCCATCCTGTTATTTTGACCATGGGCTTTGTCACCACTGGGCTCTTGGTTTTCAACTTAAAATGCAAATTGCTAAAAAATGTTTCAGGTTTGAGCCTCTGGTTAGATAAACGCTTTGTGCACTTCCCTTGGGCTGACCCAGCCAAGTGCATCCACAAAATGATCTGATCTGGCCAAGATACGACTAATTTCCTTCTGGATCTTCTCATTTTTTCATCTGTGTCACAGGATCAGGTCACCCTGGATATGAAACCAGGCGAGAGAAAGAGTGAAGCTGTGACTCAGCTCCCACCTCTGAGCTGGTGCATCACACGCCCCAAGGCAAAAGCAGCAGCACAACGGTGGGTCTCTCATTTTGGGGTCAAATTCTTCTCCCTGCCCAGGTTCATGGAGACAAGGCAACGAAGGCACATTCATCTCTATGGGTTGTGTAGCCCTGGCATAGTAAGGGAAAACTTGACCTACCCACACACATTTCAACACTGGGCTGTGATCACCCCAGAGCCATCTGCGACCCACGCAGGACGTTTTCAAGCTTTTAATGATGAATTATAAGCAGATGTCAGATGCAGAGGTACATACTTTCTGCTCTTCAGGAGGTATTTTATTTCTCTGCATATTAGGAATAATTATTAAGAGTTGAGATCTTTAGGCCTACCAAAATATACTCTGAATGGTTTTGCAAAGCCATTTTCTGGAAGAGATTCCTTTGCATTAAATCACGTTTGTCATGACACCAGCATGCCATGAGCGCAACGTACAATTTAAAAAACAAACAAAACTTCAAATAACAATCTCTTTGCCGAAGATAGGAATTGCACAAGGTCAGTATCTGGTTTAAGTTACTCTATGTCCTAAAATACACAAGGCCAGGTCCTTTGGACACAGTGCAGCTGCTTTGAGCAATACTGCAGATAAAATCCGATACTGAAGATGGCTTAGATAAATTCCTGTGGTGGAATAAAGTTGTTACTTGGGATCTCTTGGGGAAGTATTTCTGTTGTCCAATGCAAGTGCTTCAGTCAAAGAGGAGATCCAGAGCCAGCCAGGAGACATGTGTCTCCTCCAGACCAGAAGTGAGAGCACATCGTGGTAGGAGCTTGTCTAATTGAGATGTAAAGTCCTTTCTTTCTTGTCTAGTAACTTCAGCGGGGTCCTGAGCTCCTGGCTTTAGCCAAGGCACTTGTAAAAGGGGCAGGTAACCAGGCAGCTCTTCAGACCATCAGTATCAGCTGCTTTTCAGTCCCCTGTGACTACCAGAGAGAGCCATAAACCGGAGCAGTCTTGCTGCTGCTCTACTCGTGCCCAGCAGATTAGAGCAAGGAAGTGGAAAGGTGAGATTTAAATCACTTCCACACGTCTCCCGGCTCCGACCCATGTGTCCAGGATCCAGGTCATTTTAATCAGCTTTTTATAATTTGTCACTCAAATGGTAAGAATACTAATCCACCGCAATGTGCTTCCTGCCAGGCACCCGAATATTAATCCATAAGCTGTTTCCTTCTATCACACGTAGATGCGTTCGCTGTAACTGTTTCTGGCTGTCCTGGCTCGTTAAGCAGTGCTTTTTTAATCTAGGACTGACAAAAGCAGCACCACACCTAAAACCGCAGGACTGCCTGCTTTTGGCTATAAAAGATTATTGATGTAATTGAATATACAAGAACTATTTATTCAAAACAGTTTTCACTTTTGGAAATAAATGAGCATTTTTACTTGATGTTACTGGCACCTGTGAAAAATAATTTGCTGTGGTCCATCTGTATTTGGCAAAAGAAAAATCTACAGCTCCTTCTGGCCAAAATATTTAAAAACGAAAAAAACAAAACCCCAAAAACCCCCACAAGGAATGCAATCTGAATGTAATGCAGCCAATACAAAAGCCTAAATGTGAACAAGGATGTAAAGTGGTATCGGCGGTTACTGACAGGCCTCAGAAACACAATATGATAACATCACCCAACCGTCACAGAACTATCTGCTGGACTCAGCCACAGCTCCAACCTCTTCATATTAATAAAATCATTCCTTGAGAGTTATTCCTTTAAAGTATTTAAAGAGTTGATATCAGGAAGAGTTCCAAGTCACATTTTTACATACTGTACATTTAAGGGAATCTACCGGGTCTACAGGAGAGAGTCTGTAACTATCCCATTTACAACAGAATTTAAAAACAACTTTTTTCCTGTTGTTCAGATGTCTGAAAAGAGAGCAAGAAACCTCTGTGAGGGTTTCATGAGTTAACACTTCACTGACAAGAAAGCAGCCTCATTCCTTCACTCCACCATGTCCTCTCAGTGCCAAAAGGAGTCCAGTTTCTATTATTCTCAAGAGCTTTAAATGTTAAGAGATAGTATCAAAGGCCCCTTGACGACTGTAATATTATAATTTCATTTGTATGACAATGGGTCTATTTTTTTTTATTTTTTTTTTAATCCTGGCACTAAAGCAAATGAAGAGAAATCACTCTCCTCTCTCCCAGCTGCACAGAACTTAACAGAAAGCTACCAATATACCAACAATAGCTGGTTTTCTCAGTAACGTCACATCTCTGCTGAGGAGTGTGATAGTTACAAAATATTCCAAAAGTCTGCAGTTCTGTGAGCAGGGGGTTTCAATCAAGGGTCCTCAGACTGCACAGAAGAGCTTTGGTAAAAATGATCAAGAAAAGCAAGTTGAATATGTGAGGTGGCAGGGCACGCATGTGATGTTTCCAAGACATTCTCACCGCCTAAAGCTACTGCAGCTCCCTGATCGAAAGACACAGAAGAGATGGTCACAAACCTGAACAAAGTTTCTGGCCACGAATACGGATTTTACCCATAGCGAATTAGTTTGAAGGAATCTCTCTTTATAACGTGATTTTATGCATAACGTGTAAATCTGCTGAATAAAGTAATGAGGTACAGTATAACAACAGATATTCGAGTTATATTTAATGGTTTACTACCAGCTTTGCAGGTAAAATCCAGTAGCCATCTATTTTTTTTATTTTTTAAAAGCATAATGCAGAAACTGGGACCATTAACCGAGGATGACCGTTGTTATGCTCCGCTGCTAAGGGCTGGATGACAAACCTGTCCACTGGGAAGTCAGGTTACAAAGGCATCTCAAACCAACCGTTAGGTCTCACCTTTCCTTCCCCTTCGTTCCGAATGAAAGTGAAGCGAGACTCTCACGATGACCCACTCGAAAGCACAAACACCCCAACCTGTTGCAGGGGCATCACATCATCCATCTTTCTAAAGCTGTCAAGAAATGTTTGTCATTCCAATCCTGCTTGCATCTCCCAAATGCTAAGATAACACGCCCATCAGTCTCAGCTAGAGTTAAAAGAGGAGTTGAAAAATAAATAGTTCTGAGTCATGTTACTAAGAGAGATTCCACACACTATTAATTTGAGCTTGGAAACCAATTAAGACACCAAATCAGCACTACCTCCCCCCCGTTTTAAGGTATAATGACCTATTCACTCGCTTAAATTTATTTATTTTGTGACAGTGATCCTTTCAAATGCTTTAGAAGCTTAAACAACAACAACTTTAGTGCTGGCTTCCGGCAACAAGAAACGTTTTGCCAAAAGGAGGTCAAAGATACGGACAAGACAGCAGGATTCTAACTATTTCTGAAGGCCATTCTAAAAAAAATCCAAACAGATAAAAAACAAACAAAACCATAATACTAAGAAGCATAATAACATAGAAGCAAAACTTGTCTTAAGCACCACAGGAGCATCAACAGGCTGGAATAAATCGGCGTTTTCCACTCAAACCTGGGTCAGCCTCTCGTCCCCTGCAACCCAACTGCAGCTTCTTGCTCACGAGTGCCACCAGCTCTAGCATCACTTTTGAACGTCAAATCAAGTGATGTCAGGGTGCAAAACAGCACAATCTTTCTATAAAAGGGTTATTAAAGCACAAACATACTGCCCACCCAAAGGGCTCAACGCTCCTGCCCAGTTCCTGGAGCTCACGCAACAGATATTATCTCTACCTACTGGAGAACTTGTAGGAGCTTTTTAATATTGACATGGAAATGCCACTCGTCAGATTTGTCTTCCAGGTGCCTCAAATGTCACCTTTGTTTGCTAAGTGCTAGTCCAATATGAAGTTTTCTGAGTATCTATGGGGAAAAAAAAAATCAAAAAAAAAAAAATCATCGCTGTACCTCAGAGGCCTGATTTCCCCTGGGAATCAGTATCCGAGAAAAAAAATCATCCGGATTCAACAGGCGAGAGGTGACTGAGGGTCTTAGTGCAAGGGGTTAAAGCAAGACTGCAGCATGAGAGTTTTGGACATTGTGTTCATGGAACCAAAGCCAGAATGGTGAGAAGTCTTTCTGTGACAATGGAAGAGCATTATGGTATCTAGTCATCTATTAAGGAAAGTAGGAATATACACCAAAGAAGACAAAAGTTTGGCAGTGTGGGTACCACTGACCCAAGCAGGTTTTCACTGTGGACAAGTATAGGATAAACCAACAAACTGTCCCAGAGCCCAGACCAGTATATGACACCACCCACCCCATCGATGTATCTACGTACAAGCAAAAAAATGATAAAAATAAAAAAGCTATCAGGTCCTCTCAAGAAAGGATTATAAAATTACATTGCTTGTTCTCATGGAAATACTTGAAATTAAAAAAAAAAAAAATAAATCACTACAAGCTGGAACTAAAATTAACATTGTCATATTTCTATGACCAAAACAAAGTATTTGTTGAAACATCTCCTTTTGGGCCAGATTTCAAATTCTTCAGGGAGGAAATTTGGTGCTTATACCTGAGACACATCAACTTTGCAATTCCAAACACAAGCTTGCAACAAAACAATTCTTATTCCAACGCAAGAGTGTCTATAAAAGACATCCTGAGAAGAAAAAAAATATACAATAAATCTGCTTTATAATTCACATCCTACTAAAATTCAAATGAATTTCCCTGGGTAGATGAGTCCTTAAATGCATACCTCCAGTTAATTACGCTGCAGTTCCTGTGTAGACAAGTCCCAAGATGCTCTTACATGATAATCATTAAATATGAAGTGGTGAAATGAATTGCAACATTTAGTAATGCTTCTTAGAAACTAAGATTTATAGAGGAAGTGTGAAATAAAAATAAAAAAGCACATGGTTACCGTGTCTGGGGGAAAAAATAATAAAAAGATAAATATGAAAATAGCCACTGAAAATTATCAGTAGTTGGGCACAGGCATTTTACAAAAACTTCAGTTGCAGAAGGCAATGCTCAGCCCACCTATTTATCCACCTAACAGAAGTATTACAGTTTGAGAGAAATCTGATTACACTTTACAAGCCATTTAAACAACGAACACACCATGAAAATAATTGACAGAATTGTGCAATTTGGTAAACACAATTTTCTGCTTAGTTCTGCACTTCAGCCCTTATTTTAACTGTGTGGTGAAGAGGTGAGGTAGAACTCTCAGCCTCACTGTAAAATTAAATTCCAGTTCTGAGAAATAATCGTCTGCTCACGGCTGCAGAAATGATACGCATGCAAAATATCTCAAAGAAATAATAAGAAATAAAAAAGGAACAAGAGGAAAAAAAAGGAAAAGGAGAAAAAAAAAAGGGAAAAAAATTAAAAAGGTTAAAAGAGAAAAACAAATAGAAGAATAAAATAACAGCAATCATGCAAAAGAAATGTAGAGCACCGGTGCCTTGTTTCAGTGCAGTGCAGCTGGGCATCCAACTCCTTATACGCACCTCGGCAATTCCTCGCCAAACACAAGCTCACAAAAATAAAGGTTAAAAATGTATTTTCTACACTAAACTGTACACAAAGCTGGTTTGGAAGATTGCTCATAGGGTTTATAAGCACTTCATTTACACACAAGCATATGCATTTACTCTATAAATATTTATAGTTTGGCAGTTCTCTCTCCCAGGCTGGGTGGGTTTTCTCTGCTGGGTTTCACCAGCGATATTTCTTCTCCGTTTCCACATTTCCAGATGCTTTGCTCCCACAGCCTTGATGGAGAACAGTTGTGCCTATTAGCAGACAAGCTGTTGACAACTAAGCCGAGCTTCTAAAAGCTGGCAGAGAGATAATCTGGCAGAGAGATCTGATAAGTGAAGAGGCACAGTGGCCTGCGAACGCTGAGAAGTCAGAGGCAAACCTTGTCGAGCCCTGAGCTTTTCCTTGGGAAGCTCCTCATCTCATTCCAGAGTACTTCACTCAAATTAAGGAAAAAATCTCGTCTTAGTCAACCGTGCTGTCGCCCAGCACCAGTCAGTTCTTAATAGACACAGCCTTCTATGAAGAAAAGGAAATAAAATGTTGCTCCATGAAGTTATAGCCTCTTAAACAAATTAATTCAGTACTTCAAGGGGCCTGTCAGAAAGATGGGGACCGATCTTTTAGCAGGGCCTGTTGTGACAGGACAAGGAGTGATGGGTTTAAACTAAAAGACAGAGATTTAGATTCGAGAAAAGGAAGAAATGTTTTACACTGAGGGTGGTGAGACCCTGGCCCAGGTTGTCCAGAGAGGTGGCTGATGCCCCATCCCTGGAACCATTCCAGGTGAGGTTGGCCGGGGCTCTGAGCAACCTGCTCTAGTTGCAGATGTCCCTGCTCCCTGCAGGGCGGTTGGACAGAAGAGCTTTAAAGGTCCCTTCTAACCCAAACTATTCTATGATTCTGTTTTACGATATTTAAAAACAGTTGCTTCTCCCGCTTAATTGTTTAAAATACAATAAAGACAAAAAAAAAAAAAAAGCACCCTGTTATTTTATTTTGCCTTTCCTTCCAACAAATAAGCAGCAAAGTATAATCTTCTTCCTTTTACGTAAGATATTATTTGGGGGGGCAGAAAAAAAGGCAAATGCAGCTGGGAGGGCAGGAGAGGTTTACTACAAGTATCCATGACTTCTCTGAACACTCAACACTGGGATTCCTGCTGTCACCAAACATTGGTACCAAAGGACATCAGCAGAACAAGTCACACCAAGTATGAACCAGCACGGTTAGTAACACTTTGCTATATCAACTCCTCTGTTTCCCACCTCTATTCTCATGCAGTTTTTGCACACTGGCACAGCACGTGGTGAGGAATTTGCAGAAATCTTTGCAGTTCTGGGCTCCCCAGTTCAAGAGATACAAGGAACTACTAGAGAGAGTCTAGTGGAGACTACAAAGATGCCGAGGGAACTGGAGCATCTCTGTGCTGAGGAAAGGCTGAGAGCCCTGGGGCTGTTTAGCCTCGAGAAGACTGAGAGGGGATCTGATCGATGCCGATCAATGGCTAAAGGGCAGGAGCAAGAAGATGGGGCCAGACTCGTGTCAGTGGTGCCCAGTGACAGGACAAGGAGCAACTGGCACAAACTGGAACCCAGGAGGTTGCATTTGAACAGGAAGAAAAACTTTTTTCCTGTGAGGGTGCCAGAGCCTGACCCAGGCTGCCCAGAGAGGTTGTGGAGTTTCCTTCTCTGGAGAGATTCCAAAGCCACCTGGACACAATCCTGGGAAACTTGCTCCAGATGATCTTGCTTTATTTAGCGAGAGGGTTGGACAAGATGATCTCCAGAGTTCCCTTCCAATCCCTGTTATTCTGTGATTGTGTGAAATGTCCCAGCCAGGTCTTTCCTTGGCATCCAGGGAAATAAAGTAGTCTAGTTGAGAGGCGTCCCTGCTCATGGTAGAGAGTTAGGATTAGATGATCTCTAAGGTCCCTTCCAGTCTAAACCATTCTATGATTGTAATGCCACCGCGTGTCCCCAGTTCCTGTTTTCTTAATTTCATGGTCTCCTTTCTAAAATAACCCTAGAGATTACAGGAGGCTTCAGTTTTATCTCACTATAAACTTGCTGGGGCAGGTCAGTGCAACCGGCACAGGCACATGGGGAACTTGTCCTGGTCTGGCCCCATCAAGGACAAGTTCAGGCAACACTGTGCTGAATCTACCCCAGCAGTAATGTCATCGCGACTTCCCGAAGGATGAGCCGTACCAGTGCTTCCCAGTGCTGTGCCAGACCAGACAGTGGTTTTATTCAGACAGTGATTTTTCTTTAGACAGCACTGGAATCCTTCCAGGGGAGATAAAATCTGAATTTTTCCATGCAAAGAACTAAAACACTCATCAAAACTATAAGACCTCATTTATATTGTTATACTCCTCCTCAGGCATTTGGTTTTGGCCACTGTTGAGAGACAGGATTTCTTTGTTTTGACCCTGAATGACTTTCCCAATGCATCTCACAGGTGAAGGGGATTCCCTCCCTCTCCTGCTGCTGCCCTCCCACCCACTCCTTAATTAAAGATGCGAAGGTCTAACAGAAACCATGCTACAGATTAAAACCGGACTGCGATGCATGAAAAATAATTACGTGGATAGGGATGGCATAAACAGACCCTCGGCGATTATTTTAGTGTTTATTTAGAGGCTTTAAATTGTTTTAAAATAGATAGCAAGGGGGATTATTGCAATTTAGCGATAAAGAAGAGGAGAAAAGCACGAGGATACGCATTCTTCACTTCTGAAATAACGCCAGGGACCGGAGATCTCTTTAGGAACGCAACTAATTAAAAAAATCTTTTCTAAAGTAACATGGCAAATGGAAATGCTGTCTAACCAGAATTATCCGAGTTCAAAGACCCAACAGAGCCAGGAGCAGCACCCTTGTTTTGACTGCGAGCAGGCAGGGGCTGCTGCTCTCCCGGGCAGGAACAGCCAAGCTGCCTCCACAGTCAGGTTCATCCAAATACCTTTTCCATGAACTAATCAAAGAGGCATTTATCAGCTGAAAGAGAAATACGCAAACCTAAGAGGGTTTATGTAGGAGTTTTTCCCTTCATAAAGAGCCCTGAAACCTTTAGTCCAGAAGGTCTTAGATTATCATGCTGTAGCCAGACTAGTACAAAGCATCCTTGATGTCTAGACCAAATGAAAAGATTAGCAGGTCTGCTCCAGTGCTGATTACACCAGGCTCATGCTATTTTTCCAGCGGATGCTTTCATAATTAAATATCAAGTAACAGGAGGCACTTTAACATTTATGTCACCCTCACCTATGAAAATAATAAAGTTTTTTTGCATGGAGAACTATAAAGTAGTAAAAAACCGTTCTACGGCTGTAGCAGCAACCTGTCAAGCTATAAAGAGAAATCTCGATTTTAGTGAAGAGGGTCCCTTGGGAATGCCGTGTATCGGCAAAGCAGAACAGCAATCACATTATGCCTGTAACCAATATGGACAAAGTGGAATGAGTAATAAAAGCCAACAAAAAACAACTTTCACTCTGATTAGCGATCACAGGCTAATAGGCTTCAATTGCAATTTAAAATTAGGTGGCACCATCAATCACTCGGGTCTCTCCAAGCAGCAGCTGCTGCGCCTGCTAAGGAGGCATCAAGGCTACCTTCAGAACTGGATTTCTACTCTGAGCTGTCCCAGGGTCCTCAAATGCAGGAGTTGTCTTGATCTGGAGGAACTGCAAACCCCATAACATGACGGTGAGCACAACAAAAATCGATCTCCAGGGCAGCTTCTCCAAGCTCTCAAATTTTTATAAGATTAACTTGGTCCAGGTAGGTCTATCAGCTACTTAGGATGTGGAAAGGTGACAGGCTTTAGCTGGTTTGAATAGCTATTGTTCCGCATAATGCAAATATATCACATTTCATATTTGGACAGGGCCACTCATAGAAGAAACCCCCCAAAGTACAAGATATGCAAACGGAATGAATATTTCTTAAAGAAATAACCAGACAAATAAGGGATGTATTAAACAACATTCATTCTTTCTGGGTAATTTCATCAAAATACAAGATAAGAGGCCAGGCTTTTATCGGATTTTTTTTTTTTTAAATAGCTGAGTGTAAACTCTGAGCAAGTTACTCAATGTTCCTGCTGAACAAAGTCCCTTCCTGCTAAATAAAGCTGATGGGGCTGCACTGCCTCTAACAGAGGCAACCAGGTCACGTGGAAGGGATTCTCGTTTCAGAAATTGCTAAAAAGTTTACCATAGCTGGAAACGTTCATCTAATTTCCAGCTTTAATTTACGCATAGCTAATTTCTACTCATTTGTTCTTTTGCCAACACTGCTCCACAGTCTAAACAGGTCCTTTTCCTCCCTGGTATTTACCCCTTGAGATATTTATAGAGCAATCATATCCACATCGGCTTTTGTCCTGCCAGGCCACGCAAAAGCCAAGCTCCGTCAGCCACTTCTTCTAAGTCTGGCTCCTCTTTCCCTCCCACATCCCACCAAGTCCTTTTCGGCACCTGTTCCCATCTGAATTAATTTTTCTTGCATATGGGAGACCAGAAGAGAGCAGTTTTCCAGATGACTATCTGCTAATGGCATTAATAGTTCCCTGCCTCCATGGAAGTGCCTTACTTGACAGTCAACGTTGCATCTGCCTTTTGAGAACAACTGCAAAGCCATGCTCCAAGAAAAGATTTATTTTTTTTTCTCTTCTTTTTCAGTTCTTTCTGCCTGAGAAGCCTTCAGGCTTGATCCAAGAGTAGATAATACTCTGAACTAGAAAGTAAAAATCTTGGCTCTTAACCTAAGTCAGGTATTAATAGCCCACAGAGCGATCCTGAAGAAGTCACTCTATTTCTTTTCTCCATTCCCACACTTGCTTATTTAAATCCAGAATTCATCAAGGACAAGAATCACCTCTCAATCTAAACTAACCCAGTGCCTCACAAGGATCCTACTTGTGGCTGGAAAAATCTTCATGCCTCTCAGGCTGGAAAGTTTCATAAAATAGTCTAACTCTCCATTAATTTACCGGTTTCTCAGCATTTGGAAAGATGTGAATATCAAGGTGTACACACACAAGTGTGTGTAAGATGGGGTGGCATCAGCAAATAAAAGGACAGCTGCTAACGGAGAACCAAATCATGGCAACATCTGAAGGTAGTTTCAGGAACTCGCAAGTTTTCTGTTGTTTTTGTGAATGTTCCCATAAACATCCATTACTGAGCAGCCTTTGGGGAGATTGTGGCAGGTGTGAAATTTACTGAAAATGAGAAGAAAAACTGGATTTGGGGAGACATAATTCACTGGACAGTTTGCAACGTCCGCTGGAAAAGCAGCCCAGATGGGAACGGAGTAGATTAGAATTACTCGGTTAGAATTACTACCTCATCACAAAATTGTGAACAGAAGATGAATCTTCTTGGATATTTTTCGCAGATTTTTATAAATTATACAGATTGACAGTCAATCAGTCCTCACAAGGAAATATGTGAAAAACTCAAAAAGCCCCACAGTATTAAAAAACCCTCTTATCTATGAGTGCCTTAGCAGAGGAAACCAGTCCATCCAGACTTGTCACAAGGCATACAAGAGCTAAGCATTATTATTAATGTACCATAAGCTTATCAGAGACAAACTATATACTACCATATACAACCAATATCCAGACAGGAATTTAATATTTCCACCACCACCACCACTCATACGGGTTTCAACTTATGCACACCCCAAAAAAAACCAACCGTAATTCAGACAACTGCAACTCCAAATAGGTCTCCACCAAACACAGCCACTAATATTTCTAATTAAAAATATAACAGTGTAAGATATATAATGGTATTAAATAGAATCACTTCCAAATTTATCAAGTTCTAAGTGCTATTTTTTTCATTTTACATCATTTAAAAAACTATGCTGGGTGGCAACAGCCAGCCAGGAGCTGTGGCATTATCCGACTTTTTGCTGGCACTTGCAGCAGCACTTGAGGATCTGAGCTGGGCAAACCCTCACCGTTCACAGAGCTAGGCCAGAGCACTTTCAAATGGCACACTCAAAAGAGAACGTGTGCTAAAATATCTTTCATCTTCTTCTCAGGGCAAGAAGATATCCTGTGTGATAGTCACGTAATACTCAACGCGGAAAGTTTTACTCGAGCTAAGGCCAATGCTGGTCCTTCTCACTTATCACACCACAAACCGCTCATTTCACAGTCACGCTGTTACACTGCCCAAATACGGGGCCTTTGTGAAAGGCCTGGTTTATTTTAAAATACACTTGGGATTCACATTCTCTGCCTCAAAAACACATTTGCCTGAATTATGACTAAAAAAAGCCACCCACCACTTGTCTGTATGGCTCATCTCGTCCCGAGTATTTGTAAGCAAACCGGCCTCACTCAGTAACTCACAGCTCTTAATTGAAACGCCTGTAGGGAAGAAAAGGCTGGCAAGAAAATGCATCTGCTGTGGAAATAACTGCAGTAAATGTCAGCTGATGTACCGATAGGTATCGCCGACAGGATAACCCGAGCACGGCAACCAGAAGTTGAGCTAACCTATTCATGGGGAAAGGTTAAGAATTAGTTATGCTGGGGATGATAGTTCAGTGGTTTGAACATCAGCTCTGAAATAGCTGGACTTGTTGGGAAGTCAGTGGTTGAGTTCCAGTGGGCCCAGTTTAAGCTGTTCATCCCAGTGAGGTGGACAAGCTGGGCTCCAGGAGGGTGACTGCCAGCGGGTCCTCTGGGCTACTATTTAAAACCCTGACTCTTAACACGCGAGCGTTACGGGCCCCAGGCAACATCTCCCTCCCCGCGCACTATCGGTGTGGGAGGACACACAACAACTCACGCTCCGTTAATTCACATGATCCCACTACGCTGGCTCCTCTTCTGACAGGAAAAATGCAGGAATATTATTGGTGTTTTGGACGATATATATTTTAATGGCAAGACCAAGTGGACAACTTCTTCTGCCTGTTCTTTCTATCAGTTGAAAACAAAAGGATTTTTCTACACCGGGCCTTCCCATCCAACGCACGACCGTCACTCACGTCAGCTACTATGCAGAACTTAATCTTTTTTCTCAAGGCATATAAGAACTTGACAACCATTCCACTGTGAATATTAGCAACGCTTTAAGGAAATTATTTTTACTTCTCATTATATGGAAGATTACCTGAGAGGTTGTTATTATTGTTATTAACAGCAATTAGCATCAGACAGCAATTTATAAATTCCAAACGCAGATACCAACGTTAGCAAAATACCTGCCAACAGAAAGCCGCGTGTTATTCCCATTGCGTGGGAAACAAATGATAGAACTCAAGTGATTTGTGCCTTTACAACTGAATTGGGAAGCTTATACAAGAGTTATGATGCGAATAGTACATCGGGGATAGTTTCAGTAGACTACAAATTATTCTGAGACTCTGACTCACTCAAAGAAAATATTCTTAGGCTGAATGCTCTTACAGGCAGACTTTACTATAAAGCAAGAAAAGCTTAAGAAACTACTCAGAAGAAAACACTAATAAAATTTTATAAAGAAAAATCACTTGTAAAACCATCATTATTAAGAATTATATTTGGACTCCAGGCTGAGAACTCAGCTGATGTAAGTCTATCCTAATGCCATTTAATTGAGTTATATAGATGTAAACCGCAAAAGAATCCACTCTCGAGCCTACCAGGAAAACAATCTCTGCTCACATACTCTGCAAATGTTGGTCACTATAAATACATAATGGACATGTAAGGATGAGCCACACACGCAGGGTTCTGAATAGAAAATTATATACTCATAAACAGCTTCAAAATGCATATATAACGCTCGGAGCAACGAATGTATCTTCATAGTATGGGAAATCAAACTTGCCTGTGTGAGTTTCATTTCTAACCTTTTCACGTGGCCAAGATCAGGGGACAGGAGAGTTCAGGCTTTGGGAATGCTTTAGAGGTGGGAGACAACAGTGCTCCCCCAAAACTCTGTGAGAAGCCAGGTTGAGGGTGAAGCTGTGTCCCAAAACACCATCATTGGTGGCACTGGCCAAGCAGATTTGCATGGGTTCATCCTCTAGTAAGGAAGTTTGGGCTTTCCAGCATCGCCAGCACCAGATCTGTGGAGGAGTCAAGGAGCCATTTGTGGGCTATGGATGTGCCCCATGCTCCTGGACCGATGCAGTACAGCAACACCCACTTCACCCAGCGCCTTCTCCTGTGCTGCTTCTCCCCTGCCAGAAAGCAACAGGTTATTGGGGAGCTGAGGGAAGGCATTCTTTTAACATTAATCTATCATAATACTTCCAATAAGTGACAACTTAAGCAATATTTTTTAGACAGAAGCAAAATATCTGACATTTTGTCTCCTTGAATCACTTGCAAAAAGCTGAATTTGGGAGTACAGAGGAGTTACAAACCTAACAGTTGAAGAATAATAAGGAAAAGGCATGTACCAAGGGATTTCTCAGCAGAAGAATGATATACTAGACAAAAATAAAAGGATATACCATATGTTGAGTAATAAAATTGGCAAACCCAGTAAGGTTCAAATACTGCTATTATACACATCTGGGCAAAACGGGGAGAAAAAAAAAAAATCATTAAGCAATCTGAGAACCCCCAAACAAAGAAACTGTAAAATTCTGAACTGTAAAGCAAAGGAAACACACTTAATCCCTCAGGAGTTTAAGTATGTATTTCAACTGGGTTATACCATCCCTCATAAGGACATGGAAGCACACAAAAACCTTGAGACACAATATAGCCACTGTGAGCCGGCCGGCAGCAAGCCAACTGGCCCCAGTACCCACCAGCCCTGGCACCTGTTGGGTTTATCATCAGCAACTGCATTACCTCCTTGGGGCACGCAGGGAAGAAAAATCAGCTCCAAAGTGCCCGTTTTCCAACAAAAGTGCACGATTGTGTCCTGTGAGCATTTTAAACGGGGGTTTCCAGCTGCGACACAAGCCTCTCGCAACGCCGGAGGAGTCAGGACTTCCGTGGGTTTGAAAGCGATGTGCAGAAATACAGAACCAAGCAGCAAAGAATAGAATCTTGTCCTCATGAAACTCTGCTTCATCTCTAACCGCAGATGTAACCTCTTCCCCGGCCTCCCCTGAGGCTAATTTATTTATGAATGTTCCTATTAAAAATAGGACTACTCACATAGTAGCTTACTTTCCAGGGTGAACAAGGGAGGCAGGATAAATGCAGTTTAATGAATAAATGTCTTATGACAAGACATCTCTTCTTACAGGTACGTGTAGTCCAGGCTCACCCCGCCAGAATGAAAACATCGTCATCTTCTCCATGCTCCTGGCTGTCCTGATAACAGATCCCTGCCCACACACGTAGCCTGCCACGTAGGTTGGGTATTTTGTGGTGGCTTTTTCTCTTTCTTTTTTTTTTTTTTTTAATGTAATTAGAAGTCCTGTGGCTATATCAGTTTAGAAGGAAACTCCACACTGGTAGCCAGCTACTACTGGATTACAGCATAAAAAAACCTCCTATATAGCCCTAATATTGCATTAACACAAATTGCCTTTATTCATTATTTTTTTTTCTTTTCTTTTCTTGACAGAATGGTTTATAAGCTAATCTTATGACTCTTGGAAACATGGAAGGGCTTGTTATTGCCATAACTCTAGTAGTTATTAAAAGGGAAGAGGAGATGGTTTTGCCCTAACAGGTTATTTTACACAGCCTGTAAATGGGACCAGGCTGGGGGGACATGGTGGGGGACATTCTATAATTCAGTGGAAATTGTACTTTGAAAAGAGGGGGTTTGGGGGGGATCGGGGGAGATGGAGGAAAAGAGAGGGAGTGTGGCTGTCCACAGGACTGGGGAAACTTTCCAGAATATAAGGGATTGCATGCAAAATAAAAAAAAACAAAACGTTAGAGTGTGATGTAAAGGGCCCCATGAAGAAGGCTTCAAACAATAGCAGGGCATAAGGGAAGGAGATGAAACAGAGATGCCTTTGAACACCAAAGGCACAGAAGGGAAAATCTGTGCCATGTTTTTCATCCCTACAAACAGTGACTTCAGTTCAGGGCTTCTGGAAAAGCATGTGGAGGATCTGGAAAAGTCTCTGGCAATGGAGAAAGACCATGATGGAAGATCTTCACTTAGGGGATGACCTGGCAAGATCCTGACAGCTTTCAGCAGCTGTACTCGGAGCCCTGACCGCCCGCCTGCCGCTCTGCCGACGGCTGCGCTCGCCCTCGCTCCCCTGCCTGTCATTCTCAGCCCATATCAAATGAAAGAGAGATGGGGCAACCTTGGCAGCCTGCGTGACAGACGGGCAGGAGTGGGACCACAGGAGGAGCTGCTGAAAGCTCTGAAATTGCTGATGTGTCCCACAGTATGAAGGACACTTGCCATGCATAATGGATAGGATGCTGAGTATTTTCCCAGTATCCCAGTTGGCCTGTGTACCACTTGCTGCCTGCTTCTCAAAAAAAGGAAAAAAAAAAAATCCCTGTGAAATTCGGTGACGTGGTATCAGAACAGCTTCTGTGTTTTGAAAGAGTCGTTTGTGTGTTGCCACCTTCCAGAGTGATGCAGGAATCACACGGAGGGCAGGGGAAGGCTGGTACATTTGCCATGGTACCTGCCCAAAGCAGGGGGATGTGGCCAGTCCTGCTGCCTCCTGCATGGGTCAGGTCCTAGGGACAAAGGCTGAACTTTTAGTGCTTGAAAATAAGGCCTTCATACTCTTTCTTTAATATTGTGTATTGAAATTAAAAAACAAAGACTACCTAAAACAACTAACAGAATTATCAGCAGCAGCAAACTGCTTGCAAACCAACATTCAAAACAATTTTAAAAACACCAGAGTTTTCACAAACACCAGCCATTACATCAGCTACGGAATTCACTGCTTGTTCTGGAGCTTAGCAACATCAGTACAGCAATATAAAGCTTTTCTGGTACTCATAATGGACTGGAAAATTTTTAAAAAAACAACCAAACAAACAAAACCCCAAAATTGAATTCAGCTTTTGAAGGGGGTTGTTTGCATTTACACCTCATACCCACCAGTCTGCAGCAGCCCTTTCCCTGCCCAGCCCCAAACAGAGGCAAATCAAGACCTGAAAAATTCCGGCGTCACTTTTCACATCCAAGATTCCAGATATTTGATTCAAACAGTATTTCAAATTCTACTTGCAATTGGCAAAGCTGCTTTCACACATGCATAGCTCAAGAGTCTGGTTACACACTGGTTATACTCTTGTATGATGAAGACAGTAAAAAGCAACAGGGAGAAGGTTCCGTAGGATTTTAGAAAGTCTAGTTGTACACCATGGTAGTTTGGACAAGGAGCAGAAACTGCGAAGAATTGATTTTCTTCAGTTTCCACAAGTGTGGAAACCAGGATTTTTAAAATCAAATTAAGCCCTCAAATGTAATTAAATCCATAAAAGCTATGAGGACATTGAGGCCGTACCACATACTAACGCTTAAATTTATAAGCGGTGGAAAAAACCATGCACAGGAAAAAACACATTAAATTCTCTGTATTAGTGTAACAAAATAAGGAAGGGAATTCTTTAATAAGTTATGCTTTTTATGTCATCCAATTACCAAACCCAATATTTAGGACTCTAGTTTTTCAAAACGAAACAAACTGAAAAAAGCAAGGTTTGGGTTGGATCGGTGTGACGATGGGGAAGGAAGGAGAGCTGTTTGTGGAACAGCAGGAGACCAGAACAGATTTTGTGAGTGTTAAAATAATAAAAATAAATGAGGGTTATGTGCATTACCACTCACAAGTTTGAAAATTTAAGTAAAAAGAACAGTGAAGCGGTATCAGAGAAATAGACGAGATTCTGGATTCTAATAAGAATGTTTCTTAACAATGCAGAAGGGAAAAAAAGACTGAATTCACAATGGCTTTTTGTGACAGCTCATTCCTTTATAAAAACATGGGGTTTTTTTCTCCTTATTACAGACAAAAGATTTCCTATATCCCGAAACAAAGTACTACACATAGTTTTACATGTCCTCGTGCATGCAAAGCAGTCTCTGCTTAAGGATAATATATTTTTGTGTTGAACCATTTATATTACATTTAAAGATAGTTTTAGGAAAGTCTTCATCAATCGTTCAGACAAAACAAAGATTTCTTATGCACTTATTTCCCTAAAATGCTTCACCTGAAGACGTTCAAGTCTGCATAATTTTATTGATCTCATGAGGTTATTGGAGAAATGACACTTCATTCCCAAAGGTAATCTCAAAGTTGAACGTCAAAGTTTATATTACTTTTCTTTGCATTTTTTCCATTTTCTTTTTTTCCTCTTTCTCATTTTGAAAGACTTTAGGAAATGCAAAAAGCACATGATCATAAGCAACATGAATCTTCAAGGGATTGCTAAAATATTTGATGATTATGTCCAGGAGCTAAGCACTGTAAGGGATGCCACTGCTGTAAATATTTCGAGCATATTATCTGCAGGAACTAGTGAGAGAGAAAAGCACTATTATTTCATTCAAACGCTGAAGATTACTTAATGCAAAGCTCTGTAGGTGTATCATTAAAGACAATAATAAAATACAACTATTATTGCTCTCATCAGATTCCAAATTTTCAACTGCAGTGAGGAAAGCCTCATAAATTTCCAGTATCTCATGCAATATACTAAAAAAAATCTCATATATAAGCACAATTTCCTAGCGATAATTTTTTTTTGTTCCATAATTTTTTTAAGGGTACTGCAGTCAGCTTTCTCACACATGCCCTCTGCAAAAGAGCAAGGCACAGGAAACAAAGATTTTCGGATAAAGAGGGAGCACGATCTCTAATCAACTCCCCCCGACATTCCCCCCAAACAAGAAGCATGTGAAAACTGAAAGAGAATCTGGTCAGTGGGGAAGCCGCAGTTGCAGAGCGCGTTGCGAGAGCACATAAGAACAAACTCGTGGTTATCTGATGGCTTCAGGAAAAGGAAAGTGTAGGAGGAGGAAATAATATTAGTTACCCTGCGAGTACCATTCGCAATTGGAGCAGGAGCGACTGTGAAAGGAAATATTGCAGCTCCACCGGTCCCCAGGGGATTATAAATCTTTTGGCCCTTGGGAGAGAGTAAAAAAAAACAAAACAAAAAAAAAAAAAATATTTCAATCATTAAATAATACAGACCAGTACTGAAACCTTCCTGGTGATAGCATGTGCAATCAAGTGGTGGTCAGACGGACGGAAGGTGATTTACAGCAACGGCTCTGGTGGGGAAGGAGATTTCTCTTTGGAAATACAAAAAGATGGATCTAATTTAGTAGTATTAAAAATCAACATGTAGACTTGGATAAATTCTCTAATCTCACAATGAATTTTATCACTTCTGCATTCTTGGCCAACTCTTTGTGGTTTCTTAAATAGTTTTATGAGGCAAGGAAAAAGGATGAATGAAATTTTTCATCTGTAGGAACTGTAATAATTTTAAACCTCGGTTTCAAACTAAAAAGCAATTAGGTTAAACATGGAATATCCCAAAGAAAAACCCAATCATTGCAATGAATAATAGCTGGAAACCACAGCAGCTTCAACATTAGGAAGCTCTTTCTTTTAGTCGACTGGGAAACAGTTAGGGACTGCCAATGGAATGACGTGGAACAAACAGATATCAATAATGTATGACCTGCTATAAAAGAATTCAAAGCTAACAGGAGTCAATTAAAATACAACTTCAAAAGTAAATTAAAAGATCACTATGGACTCCTTTGGGACTGGGGTTTACGCCCTACAACGCTATTACAAAACCTAGAAAACAATCTCCCCTCCACTTCTGCTCCGTGTAGCACCTTCCCAGTATAATGCCCTGCATATACTCATTACAGCAAAATAAAAATATACAGATATAATAAATTATTTATAACATAGCAGAACATGTGAGACGTTAAGTGGCAGATGTTAACAG
Organism: Baryphthengus martii; assembly: GCA_013396935.1. Lineage (NCBI taxonomy): Eukaryota > Metazoa > Chordata > Aves > Coraciiformes > Momotidae > Baryphthengus > Baryphthengus martii. Next base: position 257,108 of record VWZK01014581.1, read on the forward strand.
GAACAGTAGATTTTCACATACTTTTTGAGAAATGCTGCAAGTTGCTGACAGAGAAGATACAGGACAAAATTATCCTGTTAGCTAATTGAATTCCCAGAGCTCTTGTTGAACAGAAAGGGTTTGGCTTAGTTAAAGAATCTTTAGTTAAAGAAATTATTCATATGTGCATATACTTGAATGCACTGACAACGAATGATAATTTAGACCAAATTCTTTACAATTCTAATTAAATTACACTGCGATATAGGATGTGGGATATTGATTTAAGCCAGATCTAACGCTACATGATGGATGATTCAACTGCAGGCAACAAAAACTCTTGCCTTGATCTCAAGAGGTTTTGTACTTTGGAAGGACCCAAGTCTCAAAATTAAACTTTGCTTTGTAATGGCTGTCCAGAAGCAGCAGCTGTGGTGATGTTTTACCCCAGTAAAATCATTTTGCTTGGAATCTGATCATTTTTTTGGGTTGAATTGCACTGATTTTTTTTTGAGGTTTGTTAACAGAAGGCCAACTTACAAATGTTAAAAATATCCCTGATGTAGGCAAACGCATTTGTGCACCCTCACATCCCTGCTTTACACACCCTCACATCCCTGCTTTCTTCCTGGAATTTCTCAAGCCTTGCCTCAATAGAAAAGGGAGAAGTAGAAAAACAGATGAAGGAAAAAGCATTGCTGAAATTATGCCACCGGGTTTTTTTCTGTAATGTCCAGAAGCTATAATTTTAAAATTTTACATTAGCAAAACCTAATTGAAATAATTTCATCCTAGCCAGACTGGAAAGATACCCTAAGCCTTTTATTATTGTTATTATTATCTAGTTTCTTTAGAGCTTTGGGTATCAGACCCAAAAGAACTGAGAAAAGAACGTTGGGCTTTCTATGTGTTCCTAAAACGTCAGAAAAAAATGGAAAAAGATGGTCACTGTGTTAAGATGGTGTAAAACCCCACGATGTCTTGTTAACTACACATCACCGGTACAACCCCTCCTAATCGTGACGGTCCTTTGTGGCCACAGAATTAAAGCAGACAACAATATAAACAACAGGCTGTTGTCATCATCCCGACACACAACTTCTTCTGGATGTCCCACTGGCTGTGATATTATTAGTTTCCCCCTCTCCAATATGCATTTGATGAAGGAAATCTCATATACAAGAGCAAGTGTGTGAGAGTGTAACACACACAATTAACTTCCAGATTAAAAAAATAGCAAAAGTGGAATCTGACACATGAAATACACGGGGGCTCAATCCTGCAAGCGCTCACGTCTGAGCTGGCAGGGTTGTTTTCTGCAGGCAGCAGGACTCCCCTCCAGCATTAGCTGGCTGACAAGTACCCTGCATTTAAAAGACGCGGTCTTAAAACAGTACGTATCGCATAAAAAAAAAATGACTTTTCTATGTATGAAATTGCTGTGTTTCCATAAAATCTCCCGCTAGATTTACATCACTTTCAATACAGCTTACTTGCAAAATGTTAATGCAGCCTCTCTCTGTACCAATTAGCACTATTACTGAGGAGGTGACCTCTCCCCTTTGCAGGCAATGATTAAGGGCCAGGAATTTTATTGATTTTTTTCTGTTAACTTGATTTCCTTCAGCCATCTCGCCGGCTACAATTCTGCTACTCACCCTGCTTACCGCCAAAGGAACTCTACCTTGCCCAGGAACACTGACTGTTTATACAATGCAGATCTGCACACCCGTCCATTAGTCACAGGAATTCTGAAGCTCATTTAGTCCACTCATCTAGCAGTAATTTATTAATAAAAATGGGCACCATGGCTTCCAGCAGCACCCAGATGTGCAGATCCAGGTTCTGCCACTACAATCTCGCCACCGAAGGCAGGACCTTCAGTGCCCTCCCAATAAAATTACAGCCACATTTTGGAAAAGATTTTGATCCTAAGTAGTAAGTGTAAAAGCTCATTATTAACACTGATATAAAAAAGGAAGGATTAAGTCATACTAAGGCAGCGCTCAAAACACAGTAGGCACTGAATAAACAAAAACTTATGCACAATCCTGGAGAACACTACTAAGGACTGATTTTTTTCTAATATCTCCCATCTCACTTGAGCTCTATTCTTCTACTCCTCTTGTAGTGGATTTAACTGAAAATATGGTGTTTTCACCTCTCTACAGGCAATTGTAGCTATAGCTGAAAGAGAGAAGGGGTCTGTCGTCCGGTTCCCAACAATCTGAATCAAATCAACAAAAACAGACAAAGAAACTTTAAAAGTAACCACTGCATTTTTGTCTATCAAGGTCAGCAGAGTGGGAAGGGTACTAGTAACCACAGTTACTGAACTAGATCAATGCCAACAACTACAGCTACTATATATTTTTTTAACCAATCTCATTTTATCTTTCCCAAAGAAAAACAAGAGAAAGCAAAGAAAGCAAGAGCGAGAAAAAGATGAAGAGTTATGCCAGATTAATAAAGTTTTAAGCAAAATGAAAAAAAAATGACAGTGGAGGGAAAGCTTTGCCTTAACCTAATCCGCATTTATTTAAAAAAATACTTAAAACATTGTACATTACAAAATGTACTTATTGAACCTCTACTCACAGAGACAATTCTCCTCTCCTGTCAAGCTTCGTTTTTCCTACTGAATCTAGATCTTGACTCAGCCAAACAGTTTTTTTGGAAGTTATCTCTCACTTGCCTACAGAAATACTTTACTATCTGAAAAGACCCCAAATGCTCTCCTGAGGGCAAAGATGCTGAATAAACACCAGCTTGGGTTTTATTTATATTCACGTTTTAAATAGCTTTTAAAACATTCTAAGAGAGATGATTTTTATTTATAGCTCAGATTTTTGTGTGTCACATTTTTAAACAAAAGGGAAGAGGGGAGAGCAGCTCTGCAGTGCTCATTAGGCACCAGGCTGCCATCAGGACGGTGTATAATTTCAGAAAGAGTGAGACCAAATTATAAAAATAACATCGTATTTGCTTATGTTCTGGATGTCACAGCCAATGGGACATTGACTTCTCTTCTCCCTACTATTAAAGCTGAAATTCTGTGTTGCAGCACAGGTTTTTCAGAGCAACACACACCACCGGCGAGAAATCTTCCCGAAAGCTTCACGGCATCGCGGCAGCTCTGAGAATATGGAATTAGAAAATGTGACATTTGACAGGCAGCGGATAACAAGGTGCAAAAACTGCAAAGTTCCTGTAGGTAGAAAGAAAGCAAAGCAATGTAGTGGAAGAAAAAATTCCTGACAGCTCTGACACATGGGACCTATTTTTCTCCTCGATGCACATGTAGTTCTCCTACGAGTATAATGAGAGTTGTGCGCATATGGCGAGGAGAAAAGGTTACTCCACACAGCAGACCGCCGAGCCGGCCCCCTTTAAAAATATTATGTCAAAGAAAGTATAAAGATGTTTTTGGTAACTTTTTGAGGCAACTAACCTGTTCGGCAAAGGCTTTAGGTCACTTCAAAGTAGAAGGAGGAAAAGGCAAATGTTTATAACGTCTCGGCAAACGTCTAATGTCTAAAATCAATCACTTGTCTACTCAAAAGATAACGCCTCCAATTCCAGTCCCCAAACTAACAGCTACATCAATCCACCAGAAAGCAAGGATAAGAGGATTGATTGCAAAAACTGAGATTTCAGTGATTAACAAATATAGTTGAGTAGCTGAATTACTCAGACGCACCCATTTAATGTCATCAATGTATTATTCCAAAAAAGGAGACAATAAAAAAATCCGTGTGACTCCAGCCCGGTAACAGGAGCTTCCAAGGAGAGTGATTGCAGCACAACGGTAGATCAGCTGTGATTAAAATACTCGCATTTAAAATTGCAGCCAGGTTCAAGCACAGGCGTGCACTTCTCTAGCCATGAAGAGCGCGTTTTGGCCGACAAACCAGAGGCTGCCACTGCAGCTCTGTGATTCAAATTCTTCTCTTTTATCCAGTAAATAGTTAGAGGGTTAAGCTTGCAAATTACTGGACGCTAGTTGCTGGTGAGGGTGCTTCCTTGGAAGCCCCTCTTCTCTTCCTTTTGGCAGATCAGAGCAGGTCCCTCAACCCTACACAGTTTACACCCCAGGAGTGCAAAACAACTTCAGCCACTGAATTGTCACCAAGCACCTTCCACTGCTTAAGCTGCAGGCAATTCTTTTCAGTGCTGCTTTTCAGAGCATTAAATTTGTCAGGTCTTTTTTAAACCCACCCCTTCTAGGTACCGCACTAATGTGTTCCACAAAACTGAGCCCAATCGCCTCCCAGGTGCAGCAGCGTCCCTTTTCTGGAGGTGAAAACATCTGTGGATCGCACAAAGGAACCCCAGGCTCCCTCCCGAGCCTCGCTGCGCTCTGGAACTGCGTCTGAGAGAGGAACTGGCTTTTCATCTCCATCGCTAGAGAGCCATAGAATACTTCTTTGACACCTCTCCCCTCTCAGAAAGCTTCAGCTCGCACTTTCCCACACATCCACAGTGCCTCTGGGACGGGGCAGGACCAGGGAGATGCTCTCCAAGCCACCTGAAGCCTAGTAGGATTTTCATCCCCAATTTTCAATGGACCACAGACTGAGTACTAAAAAGGCTCCTGGCCGGTGAAGGTATCAAAGATGGACATCCAGTGTTAAACCAACAAGCTAAAAACTCCGCTCAGCAGCAGTTCTGCCTAACTGATCTCGGACACATCTGCTTGATCAAGAGGAAAAACAAGAGGTGTGGTTGTTTACCACGGGAGGGCTGTTCAAAGCAGGACACGTTATGTGAAAATCTTAATTCTGATAAACCTTCAGCACGAGACTGCAGAGAAGGCTCCACCTCCCAGACAACCCAGACAATGCCTACAGAAGAACAAATAATTCTCCAAATATACGTTTACATGGAATGTAGCTCAGATTGATTAAATGTGATTTCTGTTTATTTTAAAGATGACAAAGCTTGAAGTCTTCATACAGCATTCTAAAGTTACAGGATGCGTCTTTCACATTAATTAAAAATATAACAATTCCACCCTCTCTAAAGAGGTAACTTACACATTTTTAAAGTTAATTCTTAGGAACATTTGTCAGCTCAAATGAAATTTCATCCTTAGCAAATAATCCTTCCCAGACAAGAAAAAAAAAAAAATCACCAAGGGAAAAAAACACCCTATGATGAGCAACACAACCTAGATAATTGCACCTTGCCAAGAACATGTGAGCTTAGTTTATAAATTTCTTTAAAATCTGAAGCAAATTTATTCTTAAAGTAATTATTAAAATGCAAACTAAATAAATATTAACTTCAGCATTCCCTACGCACCCTCTCTGCAGAGTTTTCCCGTAAACAGCTTGATTTTCTCACTAGAAATTACACCTAAGGAGACAAAAAGGCTTCACTGCCTGCAGCCCAAAGACATCAAGCCAAGGTGTGAAAGCAAGTGAAAAGCAAGGGAACATGCAAAAACACAGTACTAGCTACTTTAAACTGCAAAGTTTTCTAAAGGACTCGTTTCAAAATCTTCCTTGGCCATTCTGGATCTCAGTGCTGAACGACTCTCATGAAACATCAAGGTTGCTTTGAAAAGTTTGAAATGAAAATAAATTAATTAATAACCTCACTTTGTAAAATAGGTGGGTTGAGTTTATGTCGTCAGAACCCAGGAGAAGTCAGGACGGCCAAGCAGCAGGCTGGGGATGGATCCATGTGCTGATGGACCTCCAACTCTGCCTGCAGAGCTGGAAAATCCTATCAGCTGAATTCTCTTCCAAATGTGATTTATCTTTGCAGTCCAGACCATTACTTAGAAGAGTCAATAGGAAGGAAAGTGGATGAACTGCCTGCAGTGTTCTGGTCCTGCAGGGGGGAGGGTGAACATGTGCTTCCCCCAGAGCCCTGGACTGGAAACCTGGTCTCCTGTAGCACACGTGTAGGTATCGTTAGAAGTCCACACAAGTATTTACACATGCACACTCTGCCCCAAACTTAAAATCCCCTTTAAACCATTCTCAGAATTCCTCCTCTCCTCATCTGTGATTAAAAACCTGAATTCCTAAGTATTTGTAAATTAAGACTCGTAAGGATTTAATAAACTGAATTGATACGATGAAAAAGCTTAATAAGGATATAAACAAGGTGGTCTTTCTTTAATCCTACCCCACAGCTGTCGTAAAGAAGTGTGAATGAGTAAGTAGCTCTCATCTACAATTCAGTACTACTCCAGTGAGCATTCAGCAGACGCAAAACCATAGCTGCCTACATGATAAATATTTAGATGTCTCCTTTATGCATTACAATTCTATCTCTCACATAAGAAAATGAACTTTACAAACGAGTCAGAGCACAAATGAAGGAACTTTCTCTCCTGAAGTTGAGAATTAATGTTGTTAATCTGAAGCTGTGCACTTCATTCTGTATGTAGCTACCTATTATTTAAGGTTTTGTTGTTAATCTGTTCCCTCCCAGCAGACTCGAAACACACACACTAAGATTGTTCAAATTAACCTTTCAAAAAATAGTCAGTCAGTGCAGAAATCCTGTCTAAATAGCTGGCTTTTATGAAAAGTACAGACTAATACGTAATACATAATATCCTGTATAATATAACACTCAAAATTGCTGTATTACTGGAAAATGAGAAAATGTTACCATATGTGAAGATGAGCCCTTCCATAAATTAAAAAATAGAAAAATAAACTCCTGGAAGCAATATATGCCAGTGCGGTCTAAATATAACTTTGCACGTGTCGTGCAGTAACGCTGTTCACTTGAATTAAAAGCTGACACGAAGCAAAGGCCGCGATAAGCAGCCGGGGAAGCGTGCCTCGCTCACGTCGCAGCCGCCCACGGTGCTCCCCAGGTAGGCAGAGCTGGCTGCGGTCCCACTCCCCGGCTGTGATGCTGGGAGGTGTGGGACGCAGGCGTCACCCCCTGCAAATCGACAGGCTTTGGGGCTATAACCCAGCCGGCTCGTGATCCGCATCCTCAGGTGCTCACGCAGAGACTTAAATCAATGAGGTGATTTGGAAGCGCTGGTTTGCGCACGCGCCCTTCGGCGCGGCCGAGGATCGCCGCACTCGCTGCGCCCCGGGCCAGCGTGGGCACCGCTGGGCTGGCAGCGGTGCTGCCACTGGGCGCCCAGCTCAGCAACAGCGGCAGGAGGAAAAAGTTCATCTGATAAGTGCAGCTCTGCGATAGCTTTCATGACAGCAGTCGTAACAAGTCCCTGTGTATGTGAAGAAAAGCACTTTTAAAATTGGTTTACTATTAAAATAAACTTGATACTTAAAAAAAAACTTCAGGTGAGTTTTCTGAACACGTGTTATGTCCCACATGCCAAGTTGTTCTGTTCAGGTAACAACCTCTACTTCTCTTTGCCGGAACAATAAAGTCACACTGTTCCAGCATCCACAAGGTTTTCAGCGGCAAAGGATGAATTTTAAGCAGTGACTTTCCCTGAAACAGCAGCTGCTTATTTAAACAAAGCAATCTTGAAATGTATCTTTAGTTTTAAAAATGTATTAAAAAAAGACATTAAATACTCTGGCAGCATGGGTGTGAGTGTTGACGGGATTTTTTTATGGAAACATGGATCTGACTTTTTGGATCCAGGGCAGTTTGAAACCAGCACCAGCCCAGATCCGGGTTTTGCAGGCGCGTCAGACAGACATTCCCCCAGATCTAAAGCTCCACAAGCCCATCCCATGGATAAAACTGCTCCCGGCCGGGCACAGCTCAATCCCCCAGCAAAGGGTGCATGTGCACTTCTTCAGACCTTCGCTAGACCTACGTTACAGGGAATATAAGACAAAAACCCAACCAAACAACCCAGCGTCTTACAACATTTATTTAACCAAGATTTCCAAACTATTCAAGAAACCATTTCTCACTCCACCACACTCCACAACCTAGATTGTTGATCCTAAGTTATTTTGACAGAATCCTTTTAAAGTTCTCCATAGTAGAGAAGGGGGGAAACCCGTCAGCTTTACATCCAGGAACTGCACAATCTGAGCTATGGGCTTTTTGTCTTTGCGGTTTGCTGCTATAATTTAAAAACCACACACAGCGCTGGAGTCTTAGACCACTATTAGAAATGCGACTTTGGAATAAATTAAGAACACTCGTGGGAAGGGGAACCGAACTTTCATGTGGCTTCCTGGAGGCTGTTTTGGCACTGGAGAAAAATCCGAGACTACACAGTAGTGTATTGGCAATAAACTAACCTATAGCGGGACTTACAGCCACTGTCAGGCGCTCGGTGATGTGGACAGAAAACACATGGAGAGTGAAACCATGGTTCCGTGTCACTCCGGAGCACGATGTGAATTTTTCAGTGTCGGCATAAATACACACGCAGACGTACAGATGTAAGTGTCCACATCATTGGGAATGAACGTGGTAAGAGCTTTAGAGCGGGGCTTTCATTTGCAGCTTTCTTATTATTTACTGCGTTAAAGAAAACTGTTTATTTTACAGGATCCCGTATTCGCTAAAATAAATGTCTCATTACTCAGATAATAAATACAGAGCATATGCATAAAGCAAATCGTAAATTTGTGAGATAAAGCAGAACTGTTCGGGTTTTCAAAACGAGAAAGCGCTTGGTGTTTACTAAGCATAAAAATATATGTACCACAAAATACTTTTTTGTAATTAAAAGGCCTATTTCTGGCAACTACCATGCAGTTTTCTCAAGTTTTCCATCTTCTTGGACAGACAGTGATTTAATTCACGTTTTAATTTTGTTACAGAGAGATTATTATTCCGTAACAGATAAATAGCATTGAGTCAGTTAGAAGTTATTTCAGGCATTACAAAGTTACCGAGACTCCCTGCTAATATGGTTCCTTTCTTTTCCAACATTTCTCTGTCCCCTACTAATGTAGGAAAGACGTACACAATCAAATGGAAAATGCAGCTACATGCTTCTCAACGGGAAACCCAAATTGGCTATGCACCAAGCACATCAGTATTCAGAGATTTAAAAAAAAAAAAAATACTGAAAAAAAAAAAAATCAAATTAAGTCGACTGTCTCCTAGCACTTTTGATTACTCCAATTATAAAATAAAAGACATTCCCACGTTAGCAGCGATGCCAACGGGTGGATGAATTAAATATGCTTTCACTATGAGATGTCTCCTTCTGAGGTTCACTACCCTCCTGTTTTCTAGCATATAACAATATTCATATTTAATTCTGTAGGATAAATCCTACTCTTGTTAAAAGGCAGCATAAAATCCACCATTGATTTCTGTCCCAGCAGATTTTGGCTAAAGAAAATGAGAACACAAAGAACTAAACCACCACCCCATGCAAGAGAACGGAGCACAGTACTGCATAAAGCATAAACAAACTTCAAACACTAAGAAATCAATCATTTTCTCACAACTTTAACAAGATATAATCAAACATACAGTTTAACTTTTTTAGTAAATTCTTATTTTGCTAATCAAAATAGTTTCTTTTTTTTTTTTTCCCCCCTCTCCAAATCACTCTAAAGAGCACCTGACAGCTCAGACACGCTGCTATTCAAAACCTCCAAAAGTCAGCTCTAGAATTTATCTAACATTGCACCTAAAATATTATCGTATTTGTTGGCAGAAAGCGGTTCAAGGCATGGAGGCAATTAGTTCAGATCGCAGGCTGCAGAAAAGGGCGAAGAATCCCCCAGGATTACGAGGAAAAAATGCGACCGCCAAGGGCATGTTGTTCACTGGGATCCACCCCCCCACCAACCAAACACAGATGGACGATTAAAAGGCCAATTAAAGGAACATTAACCTTTAACCAAAAATATAACAGTAGTTTAAATTAGTCAAGAAAGTCAGAGCAGAATGTTATTTCAAACTCCTTTTCCAATGCAGACTTCTTTAAAGCGTGATCCATTCATTTTTGTTTTATGAGGGCAACGCTACCCATAAAACCAACATTTTTGAGGTTAACACATGGCTAACTTGGAGAAACAATGTTTTCACAAGAATGTAAAAAAAAAAAAAAAAAAAGAATAATCAAAAAGCCAGACTACACCACATAGCTGCGATATACATCAGACAAGTTCTGAAATTTAAGGTAGCAATGCAAGTTTAAACCACGATTCACTTTTAGATAGAGTAGTTTATCAGTAAAGTCTGAGTAGGTTTATGGAGCGGGTGTTACAGATGTGTGGTAAACTCCAATTCTGTAATAGTAAATTCTAATTTCAAAAAAAAAACCAAACAACCAACCATCAATGCTCAAATATGGGGTCATACTGAATGGTTAAGCAGAAGGTGTTCGATAATTTACTGCATTAGGTGAAAGAAAGGTGTAAACAGCATAAAGTACGCTTTGGAGTAACAACTAAAATGGCAACAAAACAGTAAAATGCAGTAAAATTGCTTAAAATACAATGACGTGGTGAGAGACACACAAAATAGAGGGAGGAGGCTCCCCCACCCCCCGGCCCTCAATGAGTCCACAGCAGCGCCTCTCATTAACCGCAGCACCCCCGTTACAGGCATTTCACTAATTGACCCTAAATTAGCATTTACGAGCCCAGCAAGAGCTCTAGGTGGCAAACCCCTGGATGGTGGCTGCTCGATGCCTCGGCTGCTGCTCGACGGGTAACGAACAAGGTTGAGGGAGAGAAGGGAGCGGCGGCGGCCCGGCCGGCCGAGTGCCAGGCTCCCAGCCCGCACGCTCGCCGCGAGCTCCGAAGGCAGCGCCGACCCTCCGCCCCGTCCCGCACCTCTAAAACAATGTACTAATTCTGCATTCGCCGGGAGCAAGGAGACTGTGCTTAATATGATTAGTGCTGCTGTCTACTCAACTTAAGTGCTGACGTGTGGTTCCAAAGCCGAGCGGCGCGGATGTCTTCTGCTCCCCAGAACATTCGAGCTGAAGTCTCCTCAGAAGGCAGAGAATAACGCTGAAATCTTTTCACAAGTGGCATAAAAGAAATGCCAAGACTCCCGCACGCACTCCCCACTAGGACAGCTCTGCCTTGTTTTCTGGCGGGGCTTTTTGTTTGCTCCGCTTTTGGTGTCTTTTTGGTTGGTTGTTCGTTGCTTTGTTGGGTTTTTTTGGTTGGTGTTTTGTTGCGGTGTTTTGTTTTTTTTTCTTTACTATTACCAGATACAACAAAACCTACTTTTCTGTACATTTTTTAATCAAAATTATTTTATGGTTGTGAGTCTCAGACTCTGCTGAGCTCTTAAGTGGGCCATCTAGTACATTTTCTCAGGCTTCCCAAGTTAGTTGTCTGAAAAATAGTTTAATAACAGTAGTCAATCTTTTTTTCTCATGCTGTGTTAGCAGAAGAAAGAACAAGTCATTAAATTAATGACTTGAAGATAGTTATTTCAAGTAAGAGGTTAAAAAAAAAAATGTATAAAATAGGCCTTGAAAATTATTTTGACAGTGTTTTGCTATTTAATGATATGTTTACTACCACGGCTATTTTAAATATCTGTCAAAGGAATTTCTTATTTGTGTGCATTTGCTTGCAATCAATTGCCAAAGAGACTCTAAAGATGAAGCTAAATGTTAATTAAATGTTAGCATTCAGGAAAACAAATCCTACACATGTCTCAGGAGTAAATTCACTGTGATTTTTTTCAAGTTGTGATCTGCAGAAATGTAGGCCACTAGCACAGTCAAGGAACTTGAAATGAAACTTCAAAGGGAAAACTTGACTTTCGCAATTGTTTTAATACAACAAAAGAAAAGAAAAGCTTCAAAAGTTAGTTTTCTTAATTGCAGACAGGGTGCTTAAGCTCTGGCCAGCGTGGTCTTGCAAGATAAATCTGCGGCGCTGAGCCCTGCGCTGACAAGATACACCGTGCGGACATTGATTACGGATTTGGGAGGACCACCCAGAAATACAACCCCACAAAATAACTCTCCTCCAGCAGCATCAGCGAATGGAGCGTATATAAGCCAAATAGAGCATCTGAAAACAAAATACCAACAATTTAAAGCAGAAATCCACGCACTGCAAGAAGACAAACCAAAACCACTTACTGCTCAGTAGACAGCATCAGCATTGGATGTTTGCGCTACTTCGGTCCACCAGCAAATCTGTTTCTGTTCTAGTTCAAGTGGTCTTTACTAAAGCTAATTCCAGAACGAGAAAGGAACTTCCCAATTATATGCCTGAAAATATTTTCACGCCTTGGACAGCAGCAAAGTTGCTTTCTAGTTGCTATGCATTTCCAAGTGGTTTTGCATCAGCCGCTGCAGGCACACCCTGTCCAGGGAGCGGTTTCATCTCTCCACGATAATTTGTGCTTTGTTTTCACCGCATCTGTTTTAAAATATCACAGAAGACTCAGTGTCGAAAGCTATCGACCAGCACCTTATTCTCTCCACGTTCAAACCTCGGTTACGTTTCTAACGCAGGCTGATGCTGAACTTTCGTTATCGCCTCTTCAGCCCCACGAACACGCTATTCTACGTCTGTGCTCTTTGGGGCATCGGGCACAACCCTGCAATCTCCCAGACTGACCTACAAATAAAAGCAGAAAAGTCAAAACGGGCCACGGTGCACTTCCACTGCCCGCAGCTGTTACTCTGGAGCACAAAGATTAAAATTTCAGCATCCGGCTCTTTTCTCCGTCCCGCTTCTAGGTCTGCAGGACCCTGATCCACAAAAGCACCGAGCGTGGCCGATTGGATAGCTCAGGAAAAGCAGCCATGGACCCATATGGTTTAACTTAACATTAACTGATTAAAGGTATTTTGCCTAGTTCCACAGTTAAGTCACATGCACCTGTTACACACATTAGTAGCACCTACAGCCCGCTGCAAACACAAGGACTCTGGCCGGTGGATGTAAGGCTCAAGAGGATTATGTTTCACACGTTTAGCACTGGAACAGAGTAGATTTATTTATCAATTTCACAGTTTCCTTGAAATAAACCATTTACATTAAAATAATTCCACCTAATATGCCATAAAAATAACATTTAAATACTCTAATTTATACCTTTTTATATAAATTGTACTGCTAATTTTATGACCTGTGCAAAAATAATTTATCAGCATCCAGCTTGTGCTCTGTATTTTCAGGTTTTCCAGGAACAAACTGTATGAATCGTGAGAGAAAGTGTTCCTGTGCTTCTAATGGCTTTCATTTCAGTAATTAACCCTAACAAATAAAGCCAGTCTATCTAACATGTATACACTTTTTTTGATGCATTAATTATTTTCACTCTGCCAGCTGGTCACCAACATCCATAGTTTTTTTCCGGCTGAGAAAAAGGCTGGTCCTTTGGTTCACATACTAACTTGACACTGATTCAGCTTCCGTTTGGGGACCATTTGGGGAAAATAGAGAGATAAAAGGGTATTATAAACACAAATACGGTGAACGATGTATTGGGGGAACATCAGCACAGACGACAGGTACTTATGACTCATTTCTAAACTCCTCTTTGTCTTTAGGCTACTACAGAATAGCAGATGCAATTTTCTGGGAGACCAAAAACATTTCTTGAAGCAACTGATACAATTTGGGGGGAATAAGAAAAGGGACAAGTTTCCGAGCACGCCAGCAATCCTCCAGATCTGAAACAGATGGAGCTGCCCAGCTGAGCTGGGGCAGAGGAGGAGGTACTTTCTCTTTTGAGTCTAATGAGAAAAGTCAGCTCGCTGGCGAGAAAGACGGAGCGAGCGCAGTAGCGCTCCGGAGGGCAGCGAAAGCGCACACGTATTTCCTCCACCCAAATAATAAAGATCCCAGAACGGGCACTAATGACCAAGAAAAAGACAGCAGTGACTTGCAAGAAAGTCTGTTTTCAGGAGCAGAAGCCATCCTTCCAGCCAGACACACGGAGCACATTTTGGACTCCTTAGATGATGGGTTAACCTTGAAATCAGCATGTTGAAGCGTTCGGAGGCGCTCTCTGTCCCCACTGCAGCTGAATGTCTTCTGAATTCCTGACAGCAACATGCAAACCAATATTGCCAAGTGTGGGGTTTAACACATCCAGTACTTTAAGCAGCAAAAGCAGGGAGCATTCTTGCAGCACTCTTGTTAGGGTAAGGTTGCTCCAAGTTATCTGCGTCTTCTGCAGCAGACTTGGGCTCACAGGTCCCCCCGTTGGCTCTGCTTAAGCTCAGCACAAACTGCACATTTAATCTATGTAAATCAGAGCTCTTACCCTACATCCTCAAGGTGGGGATGTCGGTATCCAAGTGCGTCACTCTCATCTAACTTTAACGTATATGGCTCCTAACGCAAAAATTTCTGGTTTGGCACAACGTTCCTAAACACCTTTCCAACAGAGCAGACATTCCAGACCCTCTAAACTGAGTTCCCAACCTGTTTAGCTGGGATTCACACGTCCAAAGCAACAGCAAGGGCTGAAAATACAGGTCTTGCTGAGATCACCTTTCTGTCATGGACTGAAGGGTCCCACTGGATTACAAGCACCACCTGCATTAGGCTGATGGGCACTGTCAGCAGTCCCATCCTGGGCAACATGTCCATGGCAATCCATTCAAAAGATGCTGCTGTTGCTTCTTCTTAGCATGGACAGGAGGCAGTGGTGGTTGCAGCAACCCTCTCATGTAGTAACAGCTCAACATTTCAAAACAGGGTAATTCCACCTCAGAAAGATGGTTAATGTCCTTCACAACTGTGAAATCTCAGGATCTTATTCCACCCAAGAACAGGTTGTGCTCAGATGGACAGACCACGTGGCATTCCTATCAAGTTGTTCAGATCTTTAAGGGTGGAAGCTGATAGTGAAGAATTGCAGAAGTATGTTAAAATACCAGGTGAGTAGATACCGAAGGAGAGGCTGAGGCCAGTACGTATCGGTAAATGTAAATGTTGTGTTACCCGTGGAAAAGAAACCAATCAGCTCGGAGCTATTTCTCCTTAGAAAGGACACCACAGGGAAGTAACAGAGAGGTCTGTGAAAGAGTCAGTCACCGTTCCAAAATTATTTTAAAAAGAAAAGGAAAAACAAAAGGTAGAGGCACCGTACCAGAGATAGCTGATTGCTGGGATTAATTACTGTCTGAAGAGGTCTCATTTAATTTTAATTATGTTAAGGACTTGATTAATCAAATTTGCTATTCTCTGTTGAACTCACTAACATTGTGTGTGCACACAAGGATGTGCCTCTTGAGGGAGAGATGCTGCCCTCCACTTATGTTGCCACTGTATAAATCCCTTCTAGATCCCTGTTTGTACCCTCAGGGGTTGCACTTTGGGTCCCCCTTTCTCAAAGAGAAGCTCACAAACCCAGTCAAGAAAAGACAAAGGTAATCACAGGTATGGAACAGCTTCCTTATAGGAGAACCAAGATGGAGCAGCTTGCTTCTGCCTGGAAAAGCACAAAGGAGGGAGAATATGAGACGTCTGTAAAATGATAAATGACATGGAAAATCAACAGGGAGATGAGTGGTCACTGCCTCTCCCAGTGTTAAAAAGAGATAGTGGACAAATTCCTGGAGGAACATTTTCACAGATGCAAAGAAACTATTATTGTTTCAAGGAATCCCTGGCACAAAATTTGCTGGAGAATCTCCTAAAGACTTACCCCTTCGTGTCTGCGCTTGTCTTAAGTATCTACACCCATATACTTGTGTTACTGATTTTCACCTGCTAAAGTAAAAGACCCTTTTCCATCTCCGTTCCAAACAAGTGCGGTGGAGAGAGCTGAAGAGAGAAAGAAAAGGAGAAGGAAATTCAACAGTGCAAAACTGGGGAAGAGCTGGAGGCACTGGTCAGCCTTCTCCAGGAATGCCCACCATCCCTGAGGGCACAAAGCAGCTGCAGGTGCTGCCCAGTCATGCCTCATGGAGGGCAAGAAGAAAGTCTCAGCTCCTGCAATCTTCCATGTCAGGCATCCTCCTCCCAGCGCTGCCAATAGCCAACAGGGCCAGGAAGAGATTAACAGGGAGATCCTGTGATCTGATGGGTCTGAGATGGGAAGGGCATCAATGAATTCTGCTGAAGAGAGGATCCTTCCATCAGATAGCCCTTTGGCCTGACCTGAGATGGTCGGTCTTATGTGAGAAACTAAGAAAATAAAGCTTGGTTGCAATTTAAAATAAGGAGGGAAGACTTTTTTCAGTTGCTTATAGAAGTGCTGTTTAGGCACAGCGCCGCACAAGCACACTCCCACATTGTTCTTAGGGAACATTGAGCAAACCCATGCCACTGCTCTCCACGTCCTACCTGTGAAAATGCCAGATTCTCAGCTTCAGGGATGCTCTGCAGACCCTGTAGTTAATGTTAGTGACATCTCAAGTCATAAACCAGACTTACAGACGTCTACTGGAGCACTCTGCATCCTACCATCACAACTCAGCAGCTGGGATCTGTGTGCCTGCCCTCTAATGGGAAAACACATTCATAAAGAAGTCAGAACCCATCACAATTAGGCTACTTTCAGTATTCAAGATCACAATCAAAATCAAAGAGATGATTTACTCTGAAGATTTCAAGTGACATCTGCTGAAATAAAAACATAGTTTGGAAAAAGATTGTAAAAAGATGACTATGTTATTACCAATAACTTTTACATCTGTCATTAATTTTCACTTGGTTTTATCTGCTCTCCTAGTCTGCATCCAATTTCACATTGACTTGTGTTTTATTACAATCCCAATGCAAATCCCATCAACCAAGAAGACTAAAAATTGCTTATGAAATGCAGCAAATAGCAAGGATATTATTTCCCTTTACTTAGCAAAGCACAGGGTCTTCAAGCAAACAGGAATATCGATAGTCCTTAAATTGTCTCCTTTCAGAATGTAAAGAGGCTACAAATCTGTATGTATAAACCAGAATCTTTCCCTAAAACGTGGAAAGGGTTAATTAAATTCCACTTCTTGAATCAGTTAGTGAATGATGTTGAAACAACACAGAAACGTTTTCTGGCACAGCGTATCCCGGACAAACTTCCCCCAAGTGACCACAATATAAGGCTACTTTTTAAAGAGTCTTTTAAAGCTCAGCACTACGGAGAACTGCTGAGGCCTGGAATAGTTCTCTCTCGTGCCTTCCTCCCCAGAAAACACCCCAAACTCTAAAGTATACATTTAACACCCAAGGGTCCTACCTGTCTTTAAGGAATTTTTATAAAGTAGATGGCTACCTCAGGCTATTTAAGTACTTTGTACTAAGACATCAATGGCATGTATAGAGCTATTCCTTTGATCATTACACCAGGGGTAAAAAAAAAAAAAAAAAAAAAAAAAAAAAAAAAAAAAAAAAAAAATCAATCCCTAAATCTTCATAGTATAAATTTATGCTTGGAACTTTGCGACGTAAGAATCATCACCCAACAAACTCTTACCATTCAGTTTAGTCTCTGTGTTTGCGCTCCCACGACAGCCTTTGATATTCCCCAGGATGAAAAATGAATACATTTTACTACAAAGATGATTTGTGAACAAAGCTCTTTTTAATTTTGTTTTCCTACTGAAGAGCAAGAAATCAAAAGTGAAAGGGGGAAGTCAATAGTCAGGGCCATTATTAACCAAAATCAACAATAAATGAAATTGAGATTTCCTCTTTTGTAATTTATACCAGCATGTTTCAAAACTTTTTTACTATTCGGTTTTTCATTTCAAAATTCAAATTGCGGTTAATACGAGCAGAATTTAAACTGTTTCTTCATTTATATTTCCTGCACTAAAGATACAGCTCCAGCTACCTTTGGCTGTACAATAAAAAGCCTGAACAACACTGAAAAAAGTTACAGAAGTTTTCTTTTAAGGGCTGCTCTTGAAGAGCGAGTGGATGTGAACATCTGTGAAAAACAAGTGCAGAAAGATGACTAAGATCTGGAGATAAATCATTAGTTATATTAAGATATGAAACAGGCACCCAAAGAATGGCATAAAATGTAAATGAACTTTGGGATCTGGTCTCTTAATTTGACAGCTGTTTGACAACTGCAAAATGGAAAACTGACCTCAAGACAACTGTGTATAAATGAGACTATTAAGCAGAAGAATTTCACATGGAATGATACAATATACACTGCAGTAACTCCTCACATGGGAATAGATAAATGCAGACTGGAATTTTTATTGTCTTTGAAGGTGGTGATGTTAAGACGACTCGAATTTCACAAAGAGGAGTTGTATGCTACATTATCACAATTAACGCCGCTTTCTGAAATACTACGACTGTCGCCCACGGAAGAACACTCGCACATAAGTCACGGCCATTTAAAACAACGCAGCTCTGGCGACACAGAAGAAAATCTCTCCTGCACCGGGGCTGCAAATCTGCAGCCAGCAAAAGTATACAGTGACAAGGTCACGGGATAACTTATTGGAGGGGTTTCTTTGGAAATTACGGGTAGTCACAATTCCGCACGGAAATATATATCACCGCAGCAGCATCAGAACAGACACTGAGCCGTGGAGAGAGCGGCTTAAGGAAATACTCTGCAGTTTTGGCCCCTATGGAGAGACCTTCTTGGAAAGAGTGGCAAGGGGGAAACTTCTACCGTGACTGCCTGAAGGATGGTTTAAATCTGATATTCTCCTTAGTAACAGAGAATCAAATAGAAAACAGGGAGAAAGTCTACTTTTGGATGTACCCCACCATTTCTACTCCTAGTTCTGCTCCAGATCCCACTGGAAAGGGCAGATCTTCCCAGAGCATCCCCAAGCACTACTTCTTCACGTTCTCCAGCAATGTAAAGAGCCATTTGTGATAAACACGTTTCATTCCAAAGCTGTTAAGCACTTGGCTGTTCCTTTTATTGCTCTCTTTGGGACAAATACTTAAAATCAGCCTTCCCTACCTTTGTTTTTAACCACAAAAACACCCCACAGAGTTTGCACAATCTGCAATAAAAGAGACAAAAAAAAAACCCAAAACACCCAAGCACTTGCAGTGGAATCTAGACTTAAAAAGAAAGGTTACAGTTCTCTAAGCACAAAGGGTCCCCAGTAACAGCAGCAGAAGCAAAGCAGCTTTTGGGGGTCAAGTGAAACCAAAGGGTGGATTTTTGGATAAAAAACGAATTTGCTGTGCCATGCCTTTAACTTTTAGTAGCGGTTTGTTGGGAAGGGTTTTTGTTGGGTTTTTTGGTTGTTGGCTAGGGTTTTTTTTAAAATCTTGTGTTCAATTGTATGTTTCGACCTCATTCAACCAAAGCAAATCCCAAAGATGTAAAAGACATGAGCACCATCACCAAAACGTTAACCACCCAAACCTCCTGTAGCAAGGATTCTCACTGTAACTGCACACTGCATGAAGAATAGACTCCTTTTGGCCATTTTTAACCTGCCTTTTGCTAAAAGCTCTCATTCTGGTGTTCACGAGACAGTAGATAACTATTTCCTAAACATCTTCTCTGTGACTGTTGTGCTTTTACAGACCCTCATCACGTGCTGCCTCACTGTTACCTACTTAATGCCCATTATGGCATTGTATTAATACCACTGATTTATTCTTACACAATCCTGGCACAAAACCAGCTTTTAGGAGTCCAAGATGCCTACTGTCTAGATACAACCAGAGCTACGGAACCACATCTGCATGACCACGTGAAGAACGCTCTTGCTTTATAGGTTATCCATTTTCTCTGGCTCTAGCTGTAATTCTAATAAAATACTTTAACTCTCCCTACAAAACCTGCCCTGCTTACGAGCCTCTGAATCACCCCTTGGCCCTGCTTCAAAAGAAACTTCAGAAACATCCAGATCAGGAGGGAGTTAAAGTCAACCGTAGTCTTACAGAGGAGGCATGAATGATTTCAACCAGGAGCGGTCCTCACTCTGAAGACTTTAATCAAGGATGAAGAATGTGAATCCAACACATAGAGCGTATTCCAACATTACCCCATTACGGCTGAAACTCTGCCAGGTGATATTCTGTGTTTGTCCCTTCCAGACACTGCTACTTATCCAAAAACCAACACGAACTCCTGTCAGAGTCAGAAAAACTTAACTGGGCAGAGACCAGGGGCTGTTCCCACCCTTCACGCTCCTGCTGTTGGAATTTGCCCAAAAAGACGTCAGAAAGGCTCGAGGAATCGAGCTGGAACCAGCACACGCAATAAGTTAAACAGGGCAGCGTCCTCCCCTTCACTGCAACTTGGTTTTCTATTTCCAGTCCCCTTGCTGTCTAAGGCCATTTCAGATAAATGTTTTTATAAAGGATGCCCTTCAAAGATATACTATTTTGCTTTTATTGCCCTTTAATAAACACCAGGCATTCCAAGTCTTAATGCATCTTGTAAAAGATTATTATATTTAAAAGTATCTAATTTCAGAACATAAAAATGAGTTTGAAGTTGAACTGTTCAGCCTGCTTTCAAATGCCATCACCTTTATGATACTCTCTGAAGTTAAAACGGATTGTCATGTCTCTGTTTGGAGCATCAACATAAATCTCAACTGTAATAAGAAAGAAGTCTTAAAAGGAGGCTTATAGGGACAGATTTTCGTCTTCTAGAAGTCTGTTTTACTTCAAAAATTTACATAATCTGTACAGATCCAGGCAGAGTTAGCCTTTAGTGACTTGAGAATACCAAACTTCAGAGATTTGCAAACATGTTTGGTTTCAAGTCAAGGCTTATATTCTTAAGCTGCTGCAACTCTGCCATTTCCATCCATGTGTCCCATTTTATTTCTTGTCCTAGTTTAATGAGACTTACAACATGCCTTGTGCTTTTTAATCTGGATGATGAACCTAATGATTTGGGTATGAAAACCAAACCTCCTCCTTCAGTTTCCATACCCATCTCATAAAACCCAGAAGAAATGGATTACTGCCCGGAGCTGTGGTTTACTCGTTCATTAAACAGCTTATGCTTCGAATCCTCTTAAAAAGTCACTTAGTGGTAAATGGCTATTTGACACTACAAATAAAAATTTTTTAAAAAGAATTTACTACAGTTTTCTCTTCATACCAGTGTTACAATTCCAATGGGGATACTGCTAAATTTTTGGTGCGATTTGGACGGTGGTTTCCCACCAGAATCCAAGGAATTCAGGAGCAATATATATGTATATTCTACACCTTCCCAAGGAATGTGTCAGATGCCCATCTACTTAAAAGTACGAGAAAATAATCCAACCGTCAGCAACTGTGGGTAGAAAAGAGCTTTTTAGGACAACTGACAAATGCCTCAAGAGTTGGCAACACCGATACTGTACATGCCACATGTGCTCATCCCACCGCACACCAGGCAGACCACGGATTGGAAACCTCTCACATAGCGCAGGCATGATCCTAAGCAACCAGCAACACACTTTGCTACTGCCTGGAGCAATATCCAACCCATCCAGCAGCAGGAATATAGGGGAAAATTAAAAAGCATTTTATGAGTAAGAATTTTAATTGGCATAAATCAACCCTCAATGACTTTCTTGTTTCTTTTAGGATGTGACACGTTGATCTTCAGCAAGCTCCAGGCTGACACTAGTAAGTAGCATTACCAACAAACACAAGGCTTTAACAAAGCTTGATACTTCCTCCAGCACTTCCAAGGTTCAGGTAAGTCACGTCCAGAAAGAAGATGGACGGTCCTTGAGTTTTCACATGCTTAATGCAGCCTTTTTTTTTTTCTTTCCATTCAAGACTACATTTCTCATGACAGTAACTACCTTCTTGGATTTCTACCAACTCATCAACTCAGTTCTCAATCTTCCCTCTGTGCTCCCCTGAAAAACTGAAGTATGTGACTCAGAGAAGTGTTTTGGTTTTTAAAGGCAAATCCACCCACTTTCACACCCAGTAATTTCCCAGATTGCAAACTCTGCAGGACACACATCACCACCTTCTTATGCCGGAAAAATCACCAGACTCTCCAAACACTATGGCGCTACAGATATTAAATAATAAAATTCAGCGCTACCATCACAGACATGAAGGAAAGGATCCTCCAGAACTTGCACCTGCCGTGACTTGCAAGCTCTACCTCAAAGATCTGTTACAGTGCCTTCAAAAGTATTGAAGTGCCCCAGCACTGACAGAGAAGCAGATGAATGCTATTGCATATGACGGGGAGTTTTCAAAACCGGAACCAAACCCACCTATTGGGAGTCACTTCTGTCAGAGAGCGCTTCATCATGCTACCCTGACAATCCTGGAAGTGCTTTTTCAACAAACTACTCGTGAAGTCTGAAAGAAAAATCAAAATAATTATGTCACTGTGCTATCTGTGCCAACCTAGCAGGACAGTGAAGGTAACAAAAAAGGATCAATGCGATCAAGGAAAGAAGAGGTGAAATAATTAAGTACTTCATCCTATGCTGTCAGTAGACTTTCTAGTGTTAGTTTTCACATGGACTACAGAGACATTCACCCTAATACACACTACCTATGCATTAGCCCCCTACAGAAAACTGAAACACAGTTACTCTGAGCTTCCCTCCATGAAAAGTCCCTAGAAGAGTTTCGCTGTCAATAACACAGCGCACATCTTCAAGCTTACGGTCGCTGCAGTCCTAGCAACCGCACAACAAAGATCCTTCCACCTTTCAGCGGGGGACATCCACAGCAACTGTTCCTTTACTCTTTCCTAGGAAAAGGTGAGCCAAGACCCTCCTCAGCCCTTTCATCACTACCTAGAGGCATCTCTTCTTTCTTCTTCCCACTCAGTTACACCACAGAAAGGGATAGTTTTCATGGGACATCTGCATGTCCAAAACCCCCTCCTGAGCTCTAGCAGATCAGGGCAGCAGAATTCCCTTTGCACTAGGCTTTACTGTAAAATCTTGCAGCTTTGGGAAAAAAGTCAAAAGCTAAAAGATTCATGTCTTGCAGCCCATATAAACAGTAATATTACGAGGGGTTGCTCCGGCCCTACTTGTCTTTGCCAATGCTCGCTGCAAAGCACGGTCAGGGTTCTGCCGGCCAGGTCTGCTCTCCACAGCCACAGTTGTTGATAATCACGGAGCGTAACAAAGACAAAGCAGAGCAGAACTTTGTACTAACAGCAGCGACAGTCGGGCAAAATTCAAGAAAGAGGGCTTTTACTGCCTTTTACTGCACATAAATCCTATCCAACATGATGAAGACAAAGTAGAATCTGAACTCGCGGCATTTACACAATATTTTTTAACAATGAAAAAGTTGAAGACTCAAAACTAAAATAACTCAAAAGGACAGGGATTGTTAGAATGCTCTGGGTTTGTGTTTCAATGAGCTATTCCCCAAAGAACTGGCATTGGTAGGCTGTTTCAGGGAACCAGGAAATAATTTTCCTTAACCCTTGTGAGTCATACTTTACCGCATACTCGTTATTTTTCGTACAGCACAGTACACGAGGTACAGGATTGCTGGTTTTGGAAGTATCGGGAGTCTAACTCAAGGCAATAAACAGGATGAATATAACACCATTTAAATTACAAAAAGAAAATGGCATGTTACTAATTATCTAACAAGGTCAGAATTTAATACTAGCCTTGCTGAAGAAATTCTCCGTTATTTGGAAAAGCTCAAAACATATATTTTTTGTCAGTCTTTAAATATATCAACTACTTATTTTCACTTTTCCTTTTCTCAACTCAGAAAGGCAATACCCTGATGGATCAAAAGGCCAGATAAATCTTATTAAGTACTAAGTTTTCCCTTTTGTCTAGTGCTCTCTGCACATTCCATCATTTCAGTGCTTTGAAATTCCTTTGTTCTGCCTCTGATCAGGGTTTCCAGGGGAAATCTGGCATTGGATCTAAAGGGAACCCCACACCACTGAAGTATTCTGGACAATTAATCATTTGGTAAATTATTTCTTTCTTTTCCCCCTACCTCACTTGCCCTCAGTATTTCCAGAGAACCTTTTAGTGTGGTGCTAATGAGACAGAACTTGCTGTAGCATCAGAAACGCAGCATTTTGAGGATTCACGTATGCACAGAAGTTAAGTGGTTTCTGCAGTAGCCACCCTAAAGTTCCTGCCCGTCAGACTGATATTTCAGAATAACAGGAACTTTCTCTGTCTTCACTCTCTTCAGACAGAACAGCTTCAGTTGGGGAGACAGAAAACACAGCATTGCACTCAAGGCTGTTTCCCTCACGCCGACATAGAATCATAGAATCATTTAGATTGGGAAAGACCTTTAAGATCGTCGAGTCCAACAGCGCGGTGGAGGCCGCAGTCCCCACAGCCACATCTTCTCCATAAAACCCCCTTTACCATCTTCCCCACTTTCTGGTGTTCATTTAGGACAGAAGCTGCTCATCCACAAATGTGATCAGAGGAAGAAAGTATGTGCCCGATACTTACACTGGCTGCTCTGCACACTAAATAACAAGCAATGGGTTGTACTTACTTTGTGCATTTACAGAAAAAAATCTCTTTATCAAATCAGGAAGTATGTTGATCCATACAGAAGGGCCACATCATTAAATATAACTCTTTATCTACTCTGTATGGTTTTTTGTCGATTTTAATCTATACAAAATGTAACATAAGAGACAGAATCAAATCAAAACATTTTGATTTCCACTCCTCGAAACTCTGAAGTTTTATGTTAATAACAAATGCCACAGAGGGAGGCACAGTAGTAAAAATGATGCTGTTCTATTTATCTGCATTGTTTTTGTTGAACATGAGACTTTGGTGACTGGGATCTAGAGTTCCCCTTCCTTTAAGGCCACGGGAAGTCTCCACTTTCTTCTGAAGACTCGCCATGTACCGTACTCACACAATGTGCACATGAGGAAAGAGAATTTCTTCCAACAAAGGCAGGCATTAATTTATAACATTTTTCCAAGATCTTTTATCAAGTTTCAGTTGTAGGTCAAATAATATATACTCTGCAAAGATAATCTCTGCATTTAAAATTTATCGGTCCTTCAGAGGTTGGTTCTCATTAGCGCTCATCATTTTCACTGCTCATTAAATACACCTTCATAAGCTGGGCCATCCCCACTCGATATCAAGGATTCCTACACCCCAACTTGATCTAACCGGAGCAATTATGAATCATCTGCCGGAGCCGTAAGTTATGGTCTCCAACGACCACTAATGAAGGCTGCCTAGCAGTTAAAATATCAAAGCAGCATATATCAGCACACTTCAGAGCACAAGATAGACTTCCAGTGTTGCACTTCTCTTATATTTATTATATTCTGTAAATTACATCGCAGGCTGCCTCCACCACTGACGGCCCAGGACTCGAGAGTCAAACACCAGGTTTTAATAACCCCTCCTGACAATCTTTTGATCGCTGGGGGGGGCAGATGAAAGGCCGGGCCGCCTGCAGCAGGCAATCTGCTCCGTCAAAACAACAGGGACTTCAGAGGGAGACAGAGATGCATCAGGTGTTAATCCCAAGCGAACAACCAGGAGTGCAGGCCGATGGATTCGCTCCCCATGTCTCACTGAAAAAGGGTACGCGCCTGCTGGCTGTGCACACAGGAAGGGAAAGGTGCCATTAGTTAGGCATGAAATAGTTGGATTTGGAAACCTTAAAAAGTCATGTTAGGCTTTTTCTAAATTACTTTCAACTAATCATTCAACTAACTGATTTTTTTAGCTACGCTGTACGGAGTAAATCTTGCTGGTGTTTAAACCGAGCCCTCTCATTGCAAAAAAATAAAAATAAAAAAAAATAAAAATTCAGAGCTTTCAAAAAGTGCGTAAGACAGAAGTTTGAGGAGATTACTTGGAACAAACTCCCTGCACTGGATAATCTGATAGAGGTCATCTCCTCCACCTTAGGTCTGAATGAGAGCATATGAGTAACTTTAGTATCAGAGTAAGAAGTTCCCACTACATGCCTTCAGACATTCAATAAAACACTTATTTAGTAGGAAATGCTTAGGCATGATGAGCTAACACCAAAAAAAGTCTTGGTTTGGGGGAATATGAAAAGAACTATTGCTGCTATCCCTTTGTGTTGAATTTCTTCACTAGATAATAAAGAGAAAGCGGATCTGAGGGACTGCCAGACTCCTGATATTCTTCTTTTCCACTTCAATAACCCAAGAATCTATCACCAACCACCACTTTCTGTGCATTAGTTTAACGCTAGGTTTTTGGTTGGTTTGTGTTTGTTTTTTTTTCTCTATTGCTTCAATTCTCACAACAGATTTCTCTACAGATTTGCCCAGAAACCACAGCAGCACTCTCTGAAAGGAACACAACTACTAATGTCACATCACTTTATTTTTCGCAGCCACAGAGAGCAAACGGTTTACCTGGGGTCTAATAGTCCAATGCGAAACATTTTCACTTCTATGGTCAAGCCCCCTGCATTGAACATCTCTCAGATGGGGAAACTGAAAAACAAGTAGTATTGTAGGGTCTCTGATCAAGCTAAAACCAGACTATTTATAAAACTTGAAGAAACAAAAGAAGATATAAGTAAAAAAACTCCATGCTCACAAGATTGATGGGACCAAACCACATTCAAACCTCCCAGGCTCCTTCTCACTCACAAAAGCTGTTTGATGGGGCAGAGGGCAACAGGGGAAAGAAGGGTTGAGTTAATACTTAAAAAACAATTTCAGACACTGCATCTCATTCACATAAAGTCATCATTGTTACTGCTTGACAACCCTGAAACAAAATGTGGAGTTGATAATGAGAAGACTCGGCTCTGCCATGGAAGCTGGCAGCAGATCTCCCAACCACCCTCCTCCTCCTAATAATGCAGGTGTTCAGATAACGAACTCCTCATGGGGTTTTTCCCTCCTTGAAAAATGAATTGCAATTTTTACTGGCCCAGCAAGCTAAAACAGTTACAGTCAATATATCTCAAAAGGAGAACAAGGTGTTGGACTTCTGACAATCAGTGCCACGCATTCTTTCATAACATTTACTCCAAAATTTAAAACACCCTCAAATTTACTTTTCCCTATTCATTTCATAGAAGGGTTTGGGTTGGAAGAGATCTTCAAATGCCATCTAGTCCAACACCCCCTGCAGGGAGCAGGGGCATCTGCAACTGGAGTAGGTGGCTCAGAGCGCAAGACACCTCAACATGGAACAGTTCCAGGGACGGGGCATTGATCACCTCTCTGGGAAACCTGGGTCAGGGTCTCACCACCTCAGTGTAAAACATTTCCTCCTTCTCTCCATTCTCAATGTCCCCTCTTTTAGTTTAAAACCATCGCCCGTTGCCCTGTCACAACAGGCCCTGCTAGAAAGTCTGCCCCCATCTTTCTGACAGGCCCCTTGAAGTACTGAAAGGCCACAAGGTGTCCCTGAAGCCTTCTCTTCTCCAGGCGGAACAACCCCAACTCTCTCAGCCTGGCCTCACAGCAAAGCGATTCCAGCCCTTGGAGCACATTAACATGACCCCAAGTGATGACACTGTTGCTTGGCCATTATTTATCTGAATTGGGTCAATTTGCCTGTTTTATTCCCTGGAGTCCAAGTACTGCTGATTAACCAATATTTGAAAAAGCAGCTGTAAAAACGTTGACTTCAGACCAGCAAACCACAACTTCATCTACAGGCAATGGAGGCGTGACGAAGATTTCAAAACGTTCCTGCATTTGTAAGGTCCAGTTGACCTTTCTCTGGAAGGTGAGGTAATGTTTGCTTATCTAATTGGGCTAATTATTTTTTTTTTTTAGCAATTTTAAAGTTGTTTAGTGAGTACTTGTCAATCAAGTCATTACAGAAAAGCAAAATACCATTAAAAGGTGACGCTGTCCTTCTAGCAGAGTAGAGCTAGCAAGCAGATTAAAAACTGGAGGAGCGGCTGCTCTATTTTGATTTTATTTAGCCTGGTGCCCATCACTGTAGCATTCAAACGGCCATCACAGTTTATCTTAACACAAAAGATCGCACACAGAGGCCACGGGCTGGCAACTGAACTCAGATCCTGAATTTCTCTCCATTATTTTAACATGAAATTCATTCTTCCCACCCATTACTACACTTCTAAGGGATCACTGCTGTCAAGAGAGGATGACATTAAGAGCTACACGCAGCCATCAGATCAGCCCCTGAAGGGACGGGGATATTAACTGCTCTTACGTTTGTTCTTTCATTCTGGTGAACACATTTACTGAATTTCTTATTTTCAGCTCTCTAACTGATACTCAGTCCAGTCTGCTTCCTTTTCAAGCTACCATCAGTCAAATGCAACCACATCATTTTATCTCTTGGTTACTAAATTCAAACCATTTTTAAACATCCTGCTTTCATCTTTATAGCTCGCTCCCACTTTTTAACTCTGCTGCAGTTACAGAAGAATGTACTTGACATATAAAATGTGCATGTGATTCCTCTAACATTTTAATGCCATGTATTGTGTTGTAAACATCTCTTCACGTTTTATCTCCTTCTCCATAAATCAGAGGCTACTATCTTAGAAGTCTCAAAAATGACAAGTTTTCTCCATAATAGAAATGTAAGACAGCACTCCTTGAAACTTGAGTCAGCTTTCAAAAAAAAATCATCAAAACCCAGAGCTACAAAAAAGACAAAGATTATCAACTAACTTAATATTTTCTCCCACTCTATTTCTACAAGTAGAGGAAAAAATAAAGTTACAAAGTCAGTCTTCACCAAAAAAACACCAACGTTCCGATTATTCTTTCTTGTCGCTTGTAAGGAACAAGGCTACGGTAAAATACCTTCTTGTGTATCCACACCAATATACAACACTGAAACAGTCAGAGAAGTGGTCGGTATAAAAAAAAAAAAAAAAAGGGGATATGCTAGGAATAATTACGTGTTTTATTCAAGATTAACACACAGTGTTTACAAGATAAAGTCCCAGAACGTATTTCCATTTCCTTACCATAACTGCAATTAATAAGACTGATCTCTTAAAATGAGATTTTTCCAGTGGTTTTGGCCAGCTTAGTAATGTTACCATAAAAATGTGTCTCGGTCTATTCCTTGGTAAATGCATTAAGTGATTTTTTTAATTAAAATCCACTGTAAAATATGGATTATTTTGAAAAGATAGAACACCAATAAAGAACACCTGTCTAAAATAATTTTAAGTGACTTCAATGATGGAAAAAAAAGGAAGAATGCCATTAGAAAAAGAGGGGAAAAAAAGAGGAAAGCAGTTTTAGCAGGTGGGACTGAGAAGTGGTGACATGTTGTAGTACAATTCTGAAGGGCTGAAGGATATAACGCAGTGTTGCGTGATGTGGAAGAGAAGCAGAGACCGCCGGTTTAGCGCGCCACTAAAATGCTAGATTAGGTGTGAAGTACAACTCTGAGGGATTGTGATACGAAGGAGTGAGGCAGAGGCAGAACTGCTGGTAGAGGACCAGAGAAATCAAACACTATCTTTCACTTGGCACCTTCCAGCAGAAGTTTACTCTCTTACAGCCCCCAGACCCAACACACTCCACAGGAAAAGCCAAGGACCCACCGATATTTATCCAGATCCTCAGAATTCATAACATTTTCCACCAGCCGGAGAGATTCTGTTTCTCTCAAACTACTGTCCAACATAAATTATTCCAAGATACTTCTGACATTTTCTACATAAATGTTTCTAGAATGACCTCACCGCATTTCCCCCTAACACAAGCCCATGCTCAAGTACTTTTTGTCTGTATTATCCAGGATATTTCCAAATGTAACCTTTTCACTGTCATTTTGCAAAAACAGTAACAACAAAAAAAAAGTCATCAGCTTCTTAAAAATAGTTACTCAGTTTCAAGAATTGTCATAAAAAGACGTTATTTCTACTTGCATTGGAAAGCACAAGCAGAATTCAGAATTTACGGGCTGTGAAACTTGTTTGTAAATACGCACCTTTGGTTGACAAATATTCAACTGCACTTCTGTAAACAATGTACTTCTATAAACGATGGAAAAAGTACAACGTGGCCAACACATCATTTTTTAGTATTGCTTTCTCATTAAGGACAGTAAAAGTGAAGCAAGAACATCCACTCTGCCAAATTTTTTCGACTTTCTAGCTCTTGCAGTAGGGAAAAGTAAGTGTTTAAAGTATGACAAACAGCCATCTGAAATCAAGAGAGGAAATGATAATTAAAAGATTATTTTAGACCAACTTCGTAAGGAAACAAAACATGACTTCTTGGTCTCTGTGCGTTACTTAGCGTAGTGCTGGCTCTCTCCCAGTGCTTAATTTAACTTAGATAGTTAACTCAGTTTAATTCAGCGGAGGGAAACTGGCCTCAGCTCCTACCAGATTGCTCAAATGAAGTGGCCAAGAGAAGAGGAAAAAACCCAAAGCCACAGAATCTGAACAATTAGAAGTCTGTATCAATACTTCTGTGAATATTATGGAATCTCTTACACTTTCACAGGACCAGGCTCCTCACATCCTGTCCTAAATCACATGGAAGAATCTTACACAATCGACACTTTACCTTCCCACGACATACTTGAGGACTGTAAATCGTGAAAAGAGATTTATCAGAGAAATGAGGAGTGGGAAAGACGAGTTGCCCTTAAAGATGTACAGATTTACAGCAATATGGGAAGCGGAAAGACGGTTATCATATAAAAAGGTCCTTAAGGGATAACGAGGAGCAACAAGGGAAACATGAGTCATGAGCTGCCAGAGAAGAGGATGCGGATGGGGAGCAATGGACAGAGCAAAGTAGCAATAAAGGAAGTTCCAAGTCAAATTTGCTCCTTCCCAAAGGTCGAGACGGATCCCAAGCTTACAGTATTTAGGGAAAATTAAATTCCCAGCCAATTCAGACACCACACCACCAGCAACACCGGGAAAGAGATGCTCATTAACTGAAAGGATCCATTGATACACAAGGTCACAGCCCACAGCTCTGCTCTTTTGCTTCGTTACCAACTCTGCTGCTTTATTTTCCTTCCTAAGAGCAGCTGCCTTGAAGGTCTGTCTTACGCAGGCGAGCAGTTCAACGCGAGCAAGCGTGCAAACTTGAAGCATTCAGCCGCAAATGTGAAAGACGGTTTTAGACTTTGTGAGGCTGGAATAACCTTCTCTCTTTAAGGGCATATTAACAGCTGTTCCTCTGGTGAGATAGCAGAGAGTGAACAGGAAATTATGAGCACAAGCACAAAGTTATTGTCCTCCTCACTTTCTTTTCCCAGCACACAGCAAAATCGTCCAACTTCAAATTACGGTGCAGAATTTGTTGCACACCCGAGTATGTCAAGATTTTAAATAGCAAGATGTTAAAAAGTGACTTCCAGGAATTTAAAAAGTGGCTCCTTTCGAGACAAATTACAACACTGAGCAATAAATGGAAGCTGAAGGAAAATCGGTTATTTGAGCGTGAATATCATCTATCGGAAGATCTATCAAAGCCTCAAGAAAGATAAGTTGCACAGGAGTTTCTAAACAAGCAACAATTAATTCTCATCTTAGTCCAGCAGCAGCCACACCAAAGGTGAAAGTATATATGACAGTAAATATTTCAAAATATTAAGTCACAAAATGAATTTTTAATATTAAAAAGAAGGAAAGTTAAGGAAAAAAAGCACCAGGCTGCCCAGAGAGGTTGGGGAGTCTCCTTCTCTGGAGAGATTCCAAACCCATCCGGACAACGTGGTCCTGGACACCCTGCTCTGGGTGACCCTGCCGGAGCAGGGGGGTTGGACAAGGTGTCTCCTTCCACCCCCACTATTCTATTATTCTGTAGATAGATTCAACAAGGTCATACAATAACGCAACCGAAGAACCAGGCCCATAAGGTTGGAGCCCCGACAGCTATTCTTACACTTCAATTACACAGTTCTTCCTGTGTCATTTGCAGTGACCCAGGCTTGGTATTACCAAGATAAACATTATTATTGGGAGGCTTAAAACCTCATCAGTTCCATTCTGAATAAATACTCTGTGCCTAGCAACTACACTTTAATTCGCAGACATATCCTCCTTTCGCGGTGTCAGTTTTAGCCGCTCAGAGCTCACGCGGCAGCTGAAGGCACGGCACTCCCAGCCATCCCTTTACACTCCCTGGCAGCGTTTCAGGAGCCAGGACGACACCAGTTTGTGGTAGAGATGAAGAAATGGACTGACCTGATTGATGGAGTTGGCAGCACAGGACGCCAGTCCAGTTCCGAGGGAGGCGAGCAGGAAACAGGTCAGGTCGAAAGGGACCGGGGCCATGGCAAAGCCAGCAGATGCGGTGCTTACAACCAGAGCTGCAACACAAGTGAGCACAGTTCAAAGCACCAACAAGAAACCATCTCCTTTCTACCTACCGCTAGAGTTAAGGGGCTTAAACCCTGTAAGACCCCTTATGCAGATTAATTTTTTGCTACTTTTATGGATCAAAGGAGCTCCAGGAACTGCAAACAATTAATACTAATACTTCAAAGAACGAAGTCAAAGATGAGAAGGAGAACTGTCAGGGATGAAACCAGAAACTCAGAAGCAGGAGCAGCACGTGAGTAGAAGAGGCGCGAATAAAATTGAGGCCTCTGTATTCCCTATTTTATGGATTTGCTAGAGGATCAAGCTGCCTCACACAACACGTACAGGAGACACATTTGTTGCAGTAACGCCCATGCCACTATCAAGTCTAACATGGAAGACAAACAGCAAGAAAAATCCCACACTGAGAGATCTGCATTCTGTCAAATCATAGCAGGAACTTAAGCAGAGCAAAGTCAAAAAACCCCTCAGGTATGGAAGCTACAGTCGGTGAAGCCAATAACTACACGGTCCAAGTGTCTGCTCACACCGCTCCCATCTGACGTGCCCGCTCCAGGCAGTAGGCTCATCATCAAGGGTCGAGGCTTTTAAGAGTTGCTGGGCCCATACGAGTGGATCAATAAAAATCCTTTTCAGTTTTGTATTCCAAAACTATAACTTCAGTAGAGTACTGAAAATTACACCCTTAAAAGGAAAGTTACCTAAGTTTCAATCCTACTACTATAATTACCCAAATAATAGGTCTTAGGAACATTACTTTTGGCAAGAAATAGCATGACATGAACAACTTCTTAAAGTATAAATGTCAGTACACTTACTGAATATCTTGCTTATGACCTTGAACCTCACCATCTGAAATTAATAGTTATTAAACAGAAAGTATTTAAATTATATTCTGCATGCAATTACGTGTTCCAGACCTCAACTAGCTCAAATCAAAGCATCAAAATGTTCTTATCTTCCTGATTCCTACAAAGTCTCCTTTTAGTCTGAAGTTAAATGACAAATAAATAACCTTTGCTAACTGAAAATATCTGGATTATCTACTAAGCTGTGTTACTTGAGATGAAAACCTAAATGTCATGGCAGGGACCTGCGAGTGAGGATGCACATGCTAATTTTAAGAACTGTGCCTGCATAAGAACCTTAGGATTTAATCCTAAAGAGACAGCGAAGAAAACTTGCTGCTCGTCAAACCTTTGCTTTAAGTATTAAAATCCATTTGCAGCTGAATATTAAATAATACATACAAGATTATGATAGACTATTATATAAATTATTATCATTTTTACAATAATAGACATGAGTACAAACTTTAATTATTGAGCCCTGTTATGGATTCATGGAATTTCTAGTATTCTCAAACATGGTCAAGATTTTAAATAGCAAGATGTTAAAAAGTGACTTCCAGGAGTTTAAAAAGTGGCTCCTTCTGAGACAAAATACGGTTCTGAGCAATACATGGAAGCTGAAGGAAAATCGGTTATTTATGTGTGAATATCATCTATAGAAGATCTATCAAAATCTCACCAACGTGGTCTCTGCCCGATACCAAGGTCAGTCCCTGGCTTTGATTACCCAGGGCAGCACTAAACTCTCCCTGCAGCCCCTTCAGCTGCTTCTAAAATACCACAAATCAACAGTGGAGCTGTGAAATAAGCCCCAGATTCCGCAACCCCACTGGACAGACTAACAGACATGCAGGTACCGATCACTTCTGAAAGACTGGGCCCGTTTTATT
Source organism: Baryphthengus martii (assembly GCA_013396935.1). Taxonomy (NCBI): domain Eukaryota; kingdom Metazoa; phylum Chordata; class Aves; order Coraciiformes; family Momotidae; genus Baryphthengus; species Baryphthengus martii. The sequence continues at coordinate 290,819 of VWZK01014581.1, forward strand.
GCATAAATATAATCACACCTTGGTTTCAAAACTCTTGGATCCTTCTGAGTAGAGCACACAAGAAAACAGGAAATGTGTCGGTTTACAACCAAGAGTGTTAAAAAAAATACACTGAAAAGATGAGGGTGAAACGGGAGCGTTCGGATTTCTAAGAGAGATTACAGTCATTTTTTTGCATAATAAATCACACATTTCCTTCTAGACAAGATTTTAATTAAAACTTACCTTGGAGAGCACTTTACACCAATCTATTAGGGGAAAACACCAACTGAAGAAGAAAGGTAGAGCGCATTGGCAAACAGTCAGTGTAACATTAGCATTACCCTGACCTCAAAGAAATTCTAATACTGTACAGCTACAGCACTAATTAAAGTCCCCATTGATTTCTCCAGATTAATTTCAGCCAGTCATTTCAGTGTGACTTATCAGGGTCTCATTAAAAAAGGTTGCAGCCCATTCTCTCCTTTACCCCACCAAAGCAGGTGTTTTTAGTGGCCTGGGCAGTGCTCTGAACACAAGGCACTCCCCAGCCCCCCCCGTCTCATCGCCCAGCGATTCAAATGCGACACGTTCCGAGTAAATAAGAAAATGTTCCCTTTGGATTTAGAAGTTTATTTTCTTTTACCATGGAAGCAATAACTTAATCTTCTACTTTCCTCATGAAGGAAAAGTATATTTTATTGAGATCACATCAAGGGAATGAGGTCATTGACTCTGTTTGTTTTTTAATCCCTGTTAGTTTAGTGCTTTAGGGGCCAAATTAACTTCACCTTATTGCATAATAGATGGAATTGATCCTTTCAAGATTTGTTGATGAGAGTTGGCATTGTATATGCTCTTCAAAAAGAAGCCAGGACTTAAACATATGATCTCAGCCTAAATCTCATTTTCAGTCTCTTAAATATCTTAAGCTTTAACAAAAATTAACTGGGGACATTTGTCTCTTATTTCAAAGTAAATGAAAAAGAAAATGTTAATGGACTGGTGACAAAAAGAGTGAATTACGTTTCCAGCATAAAAACACATTCAAAAAAGTCTGCAGTGTATTCTTTACATTCCTCTTCAGCTTCATTGTGATGTGATCTGCCTTTATAAACCCTTGTATTTGTATTTATCGTATGCAAATTACTTTGCCATATTTTGTTTACTTTCTATGAAAAAAGTAGCCAAGTCAAACTAAAAGCCCAGAAAACCAAAGCAAACCAATTCAGCTTCACATTTCCTTTCTGCTCCTGTACTGGTTACACACCAGTACATATGGAAGGACAAAAGCAAACGCATTTCTACTTTAAGAAACAATTTCACTGTTTTACTACAAGTGTTTATACACTTCTTAAAGGAAATCAGCTTTCCAAAAGCTGATGGAATTTTCCTTCCAGAGTTTCCCACTTTGGTTTCTGGGAAGCTCAATATAACCTCAGTATTAGCGTCGTACAACTGACCAGAGTTTCCCTTCTACACTTCAACCTGTCTGGGTTTGTCTTTGGGCTCAAGTGTGTTGTAGATTATAACCTGCACACTACAAAGGGCCAAACTCTTGAAGTAAACTTAAACTTGGAACAATAATTTGAAACAAGTCTCTGCATTGTATCATATAAAATTCAAGTGCAATATTACACAAAGAGCAGATAATCTCGTTACCACCAGACGATTTTAAAATGCTTTGCAAAAACTAAACAGTAATAATAGTTTGTCTTCATTCCATTAGTTTTTCTTGTAGCATGGAAAACAAATTGCCAGAAGCCACCACTATGAAGATTGGTTTCTTTGATAGGATAATAAAATGAGAGCTACTTTGATGGGCTTAAGAAATATATTTAGAAGTGAGAATAAATGTAGTCTAATGAGAATCTAAACAACACGCACCTATAAATCTTTGTCAAAGTTTCTTTCTACATTAAAGCTACCATTTAAAAAATAAATACCATAATAAATGCCATTACTCCTAAACAAAGTGAAAACACACTGGAACTCCACTAAACAAAAGGATTTTGTTACTAGAGTGGCTGTTACCTGGTTTTTGCCTACAAGCAGAACACAGGCACCTTATTTAGTCATTGGTGCTCCATTAGGTAGCAGTTTGGTAACGCTCAAGAGTCATCATGCAAAGCTGGGTATCGCCTTCCTTTTACAAATACAAAACAGACACAGAGATGAAGCAGGATGTTCATGATCATGTTTAGGAAAGGAAGGTCCTGCCTGACCAATCTGATTTCATTCTATGACTGGGTGACTCGCCAGGTAGATGAGGAGAAGGCTGTGGATGTGGTCTACCTAGACCTCAGCAAAGCCTTTGACACAGTCTCCCACAGCATCCTCCTGGAGAAGCTGGCAGCCCATGGCTTGGACAGGTGCACCCGGCGCTGGGTTAAAAACTGGCTGGATGACCGGGCACAGAGAGTGGTTGTGAATGGTGCCACATCCAGCTGGTGTCCAGTGACCAGTGGTGTCCCCCAGGGATCGGTACTGGGCCCAGTTCTAGTCAACATCTTTATTGATGACCTGGATGAGGGGATTGAGTCTACCCTTAGTAAATACGCGGATGACACTAAGTTGGGGGGAGTGTCGATCTGCTGGAGGGTAGGGAGGTGCTGCAGAGGGACCTGGACAGGCTTGATC
>VWZK01014581.1:293500-368080 GCA_013396935.1 Baryphthengus martii
CCCTGGAGGTGTTTAAGGAAAGATTGGATGTGGCACTTAGTGCCATGGTCTAGCTAGGGGTTGTGGTGTTGGGGTCATAGGCTGGACTTGATGATCTCGGAGGTCTATTCCAGCCTCAACAATTCTGTGATTCTGTAAGTCAGTAGCAAATGCCTCAGGCTTCTGATTTCCAGTTCAACACTTCTTTGCTACAGGATTGCTAATGCACAGGCACAAATTCATACATGAGAAATACATTCAATAAACTCCAGCTGTCTCCTAGTAAACAAGACAGGATTATTTTCTTAAAAGGGGGACATGTGAAAAAATGCTCTAGTTCAGTCTCCAAACGTGAAAATGCTCAAATTTATCACATTTGTCCACTCTGCAAATCTTACATGTAGGTCACTAAGTCCCTGATGTAGAAACCACACACAGTGTTGTAGCTGGCAGTTGTTACTCCCAGGTTTTTGCCTGACATTGTCTAGTAACCACACAGAGCAACTCAGATTGGAAGGGATCTCAGGCAATCATCAAGTCCAACCTACTGCTCAAAGCAGGGTCAATGCTGAATTCAGGCCAGGTCCCTTAGGGCTTTGTCACCTCCAGGGATGGAAATTTCATGGCAACTCTGAGTAACCTGCTCCAAAGTTTGACTGTCCTCATCATGAATCTTTTTTTCCTTATGTCAAGTCGGAATCTCCCATTTCAATTTACAAAACTTGTTTCTCTATGCTAAGATTCATATATTTTAAAAAAGATTTGAAAATTATAGATGCTTCCAAACCTGTCTTTAAAAGAATTTTGGCACATGATTGGAGAATGTCCATATCCTCCTTCCTGTGGAAGGAGCTACTAATGATCAGATAGCATCAAAATGATACGTAAATCCTTAGCTTAAAAACAAACAAATGTATGGGCCTCCTCAGAGAATTGATTACATCAGCCTCATGATCCTGTCCATAACATTCACATGATGAGAAAAAAACACAATGGGTTTGATTCTGATCCGACCATGGTAAACCCTGGTCATTAGTCATAAAAAACGAGTAACTACTCCAGATTTAGAGAGGTGTAAATACCTAAGGCTGGCTTATTTGAGCTCTAAGGTACTGACCGTGACAAAACGAGAGATAATTCTTACACCGTGTTAATGGGATTGAACTTTCCGAGCACTGGATAGAACCGAACAACATCTGACATCCTTCATCAAACACATGCAGCAAAACATAAGCTAACTTTGAGGAACTTTCCAGATTTCTTAGTGTCTGAAGCAACAATAACATACTTCAAGTAAAGCAAAGGAAGGTTTTTGTTAAGAGCTACAGAGACTCTTTTCAGCAGTAAGGACAGTAACACCCTGCAGCAAACTGCCCAAGGAACCTGTGTATTCCATGGCTGGTTTTAAGAACAGAGAAAGCTACATCAAGTCAGGAGTGATACACCCAAAGGTGATCCTGTCTTGGGGGAAAACAGATGAGATGACTTCCTGAAGCATCCTTTTGAGGTGCCCATGAAGCTGCAGGGATACCGCACACACTGAAACAAAGCAAGATACCCAGTGCAGAAGCCATCTGCTGAGATCTGAAACAAGTCTTCAGTAATCAGCACGGAGAAGCAATGCTCAACATGATTTAATGGACTGGCTATTAAAATGTACTTTGATAAAAAAAGTAGCACAAAAGCTCTAAAACACAGTTGAAGAGTTGGAAGCTAAAAGTGCTTTGCAATGAGATGCCATAAAAATATAGACAGACTTCAGGACTTCGCACTGTGACTTTGGACATGGTCTCTGGATAAACAACCACCAGTTAATACACAATTATGAATGAAAAAGAATCTGTAGACACAAATTAACAAGCTTGTGAAGACAAACGAAAAGGGCAACTGTAGTATATTAAAATACAGGATAGAGGAAAGGTAGATAAATGTTTGAAACATATGGGCTCCTTGCTGAAGGAGATTTGTGATACTGTAGCCTGGAGTCAGGACTCAGCTCTGCCAGGCAGAGCAGAGATGGAGATATGTTAAAGACACAGCCCCTTCCTCAGCAGGGAAACGGGTGCTACATAAGATCCTACACATCGTGCTGTTCGTCCTCTCCAAAAGACTAACATGTCAGACATCCTTTACTACAGAAACAATGGTAAGAAAATGTTCACAAACCACAGCAAAATACCTAAGGAGAACAGTCAGCATTTTTCATATCGTGCCTTCATCACACTTCCCCCAAATTAAAAACTGAAGATCAATTTTCCTGTGGTTTTGTATATAGCTCATCACAGTCACCATCTGTGATCTCTGAGGAAAAACATAACTTACATGTAAACTTGATGTTAAATTTAAAATGAGACAATCTGAAATTCTTAGTATGTTTGCATTATAAATGATCCAAATTTCCTCCTATGGCCATACTTTCACACGCTCCTCTCCTATTTTCAGTTACACACAAACTTTATCCTAAAGTTGAAAAAAACACCACTTATCACTCTGAAAACTTATCAGGCAGCTGCGTTCACTTTCCAAATGCCTGGATGGTAGGATACAGCTGGTCAGACCAAACAACACAGAGAAGGGACAGGATGGAAACTGAACACAAGAAGGTAGATTACGCGAGAAGTAATTAGAAGTTCCCTGATTGTTTTCTATGGCAAAATAATATAAACAAAAAGATATTTTCCTGTAGGTAAGGCAGAGTTTCTAATAGAGGAGCCACAAGAGCTGCAGTTTACACAAAGTAGAAGGGTATGGTAATGGCTAAACTCATTTCCTTTCAAAGGTGAATTACAGTTCAGAACACAAACAAACATTCTCTTTACTTCAGCAGCGGGAAAAGAAAAGGGCATAAGGAAGTCCCATTTTAGCATAATGCAGAGTTTGTTTTTTTGTTATTTCAGACTCTAAAAAGTATAAATAAAGAGTCTGCCAAAATAAAATACACAGGATATGAGATCTATCAGAACTTCGTGGGTGAAGGGAATTGAGTAGTGTGTCATTTGTAACTTAAAAACTGACCTCAGGGGATTTATTTTTCTTTAAAACAAAATTAAATCAAAGAACTACACCACCATGCTCTTTACAGACTACAGAATTTGTCTAAATGATTACACAAATTGGGATAAGAGCTAATTCTGTTTCCTTGCTCCACACACTACAACCAGTATTTCCCCTGCTCAGCTCCTGCACTATCCTATAAAGGATAAAAGACCAATAAAGACCAACAACAGGATTCCCTTTCTTTAAACCCCTCTTCATCCAACTTATTCTTCTACATTTTCTGCTTCCAATACAAATGGCCCACCCCAGACCATCTACAGCATAAGACAGACTCCAAGGAAGGTAAGGTTTTTCTCTATATTACCTTCTCAACAGGTACAAAGTTTCCCATGCCCACCTTGGCTCAAGAACAGCACATCTCAAAACACAGCCTCACACAAAACAACATCCTAAAGGGAATGGAATTCTGTAACCTTTGTCTTCCACACATGTCAAGTAACACCCTATTGTCAAACCCCAGTGGTACTTGCCTCTCAATATTGCCTCTTGTATTGAAAAAAAAGAGCCTACGAGAAGTTGTTGAAACAGCAACGTCAAGGCCACACAAAAAATACTTTGCTCCAGAAAAAGACACCTTCCATCTTGCTGCAGTTATTGAAATTCCCATCTTGAGGAGCACCAGGAGTACTCAGATGCGCTACTAACACTGAGCTCACCCTTAAGGAATAGCAGCAAATATAAGAATATACATTTCAAGTGCTTAAAACAACAGTTCATTTTTCTTTCTCTCTTTCTGGTCACTTAATCCTGGTATTTTAACTTCTCATTTCTGGATCTATTGAGATTTTTTATATTTATATATATACACACTTCAATAACTAGCACAGCTTTCAAGCTCACATAAAAGAGCCACTTCAATAAAAACACCCCATTGAAAATTTGCCAGAAGAGCTAATTGCTCAGATAGTGCTTACAAGTTACCCACGGTGAGCCCAACAGAAACAAAACACTACTAAAACTGAACAGCAAGGGGGAGAAAAAGGCAAGACCTATATTAGGGAGAAGAAACGCAGAGGTGATAGTTGAAGCTGTATGTGCCACAAAGCTGCTGAAACCTGAAGTACAATAATCCTGATAACTGCTGAATGTGCTAGGAAAAGCTTTATACACCTACATTTGAAATTGTCAAGGCTAATACGGAAAAGCGAGATGATGAAATATCAAAAGAGATGCTTTGCATCCCGCAAGTCTACGAACTCAGATCTTCAACACAAAAAAAAAACAACCCACCTTGAGGGTTTTTAAAAATCACGCGGAATAACCTTTGGACATACAAACAAGATCAGCTCTGCAAACTCCAAACCAGGACATCTCTCATCAACACTGAGAACTAGGAGGGTTTTTATTAGAGAGAAGTTTAAGTGACTATTATACACTGTACGTGGTCAGTACAGTTTTTCTATGGAGAAAGAACAATGAAAATGTTTATCTACTGCAAGACAAAAATGTTTCAAGAAGTAAACTGAATTCAGGATTTTTATTATAACAAACTTGTGGCAAAGAACAACAGTTTTATTATAGAGAATTTCTTTCACCCACTGGAGAGAGAACCACAGCAGGGACTTAGGAAGTTGTATTTCTGTCCTCGGCCCTGATACAGACCAGATGTAAGGTTTTGGTTAGATCATTGGAGTTTCTTTAGGCATAAAAGTATATATAGCACTACCTATTGGCAAAGAAGTAATTTATAGTTGTTAAATATTATTACCAGAACACAGGAAAACGTAGTCAGGCTACAAGGCAAGTGTTTAAACTGCTGGTTTGAAGATACAACTCTATCTTTGCCTAGAAAAGTAAATTATACCTTATTTTAGAAAATTCAGTTGGTCACACTCAAACATCTTCCTTTATAAGACAGGAAACTATTCACATTATCTTTTGTTGGTACTTTCAACACTAATTTCAGAATAAGCAGTACTGAAGTGAAACATAAGTATGACAGAACTTTGTAAATGTAAGCAAGACAACTTTAAATACTTAACACAATGCTTGTAAATTCATTTCTTAACCCATTTTCACCGTAATTTTTGTACTTACGCCAGCTCAGGATTCCCAAAAGCTAGCTGATAATATTATGCAAGCTCTTCCTCGCTGTTTTTAAGTTTAATGTGAAAATTATTACATGCTCCCCTTGAGTACTTAAGTGCTTCCCTGCACGCATTTGATGGAATGGACCCAGGTACGGTGTGTCAATAAAGTGAGACTTGTCACACACAAAAAAAGACCCTACACAGTACCAGTAACATGCTAAAGAACTCTGACAGCAAACACGATGCACAGAAGTTAAAAAATGACCAATAGTACCTGTGAGCTTAATTTTGGACAAGCGTGCCAAAATTCCTGGCAAACTGTCCAGCTGTAGCTTCATTTCTTTCCATTGTCTGTCTTCTTTGGATTCTGCTCTTACTGGTGTGACTGAGTCTTCAGTTTCTGCAGCCGACTTCATTTCTCTCAACTCATTCCTGCTTGATGTCTCAGACAAAGGCTGATGAACAGGTGAAATCGGTCTAATCTTGTGTATAACTTTTTTTTCTTGATCCAACTGCTGAAGCTCACGAAAAGGAGATGCAACCGTATCTGTCTTAGGTTTGACTCGTTGGCTGAGGTCTTTGTTGTATTGTGTTACATACTAAATAGAGAGAAAAATGTTAAGGTGAATAGTTAAGAAGCTATTTCTGTCCATTTCAAGTTATTAACAACATCAATATCATTGCTGTACTGTTCTTATTGTTCAGAGAATCACTGCTTATGATGAGTTAGCATGAATTTCAAACACTTACTTCACATGCAAAAAAGTTCCTGAAGTTAGACAAGACAGAAGAAAATCAGCTTTTCAACTCACAATTACATCAACAGTGTTTACTGAAGCTTGGAAAATTGCTTCTAGATGAAACTACTTCCTCCCTCACAGCTTCAACAGCAAACTCTACTCTATTCATATTTAAAACCACCAAGTAATATTTGATTTACAACCGATACTTCACCTTTACCCAGAGAGGCACACACATGCCCTTAACAATTTCGGTCTCCCAATATAAGCACTAAACTTTTGGCATTTATGGATTAAAAAAAAAAAAAAATCAGAAAAATGCCAGAAAATACAATCTACCTCCTACGACAAAATAAAAAAATAAAATAAAATAAAAAAAATCACTTTCCACATAAGGCTGTTACTATTTATGCCAAACTTTCTGCTGAATAATTAAAGAATGATTTTCAGCAGGACCCCAAAGGAACAGATATTGCACAGAAAGTCAGGAGATGGTTGGTTCTGCTGTTCTAGAACTCCTACAGAATAAAATACAGAATAAGAAGAGCGTTTAGCTTCTCTTATCTTTCTATTTTCTTTCCCAAAATATTCTCTGTATTTCAAGCACAAGAGACAGGCATAAAGAGACCGAACTTTCAACTAATCATGGTTTCAAGTCTCGTTAATAATTATAAAGGCAAAGAGGGAGCTGAAACTCTGAATCAGTTACGTGAACATAGATCAAATCAATAGCAAAAAAAATACACAATCTGCAAAGTGCTGGTGAACCCCAGAAGCATGGAGGAGACAGGCTCTCGCCTCCTGCTTCATACAGGACTGAAGCCCAAAAACTAGCAACAGATGTACATGCTCCCTGCATCAAGGCAGTTGTTAGCTGTAAGACCTAAGTTGTGTCCTTATTTGATAGGCACAGCTCCAAAGTACAACAAACACAACTCAGAGAAGAGCAAAAGTTGTCCTTCACTACCATCTTCTTACATGGGATACAACTGCTCCAAGAAGAAGATAGAATTTCAAGGGTCTGAATGATAATTACAGCTCTCCTAATACCTAAAACTAACAGCACACTATAGAATGTAACCCATTAAGTTAATGAGCTCAGGAGTTTTGACTCAAATTAACTGATTAACTCTTCAGACAGAACACACTATCTCCACAAGTGGGTTCCATCTGCCACTTGCAGGACTGCTGCTGTAGAGCGGACTTTCTTATTAGCATTTTCACAAATAATAACTTTAAAAATCATTTCATTTTTATGTTTCTCAACAGGAGATAAGCCACTCGCTTCAAAAGCACAGAAAGGCCCTCGTCAAGTAGAGGACTCACTGCAGCACAAGGCGTTGTCCATGCTACAGCAGATTTCCTCCAATCTCAAATGTTTTAGGTGCCAAGTGTTTAATCCTGATGCAGCACAGAAAAGGAGACACTTGGAATTGCCTGAGCCAGGCTGATAAGAAAAATATTATTTTGATCAACTGATCTCTATTTTGACTCATGACATGGAACAAAACAAATTCAAGAATGAAAAACATGGGGTAAATATACTCCCTGACTTACCATTCGTTTGAGACAGTTAAAGTATTGAAATGTAATCAACCTGTCATTGGTTACATGGCACAGATGCACAAACTGGCATGGTATCTGCCGTATTCCAGTGTTCTTCAAGTGCCAGACAAATAATCCTATTTAAAGGAAAAAAAAAACACAAACACACAACACATTAAAGTACAGTTCCTTCTGTGCCACTGAGTTTGCTCCTAATGCAGCCTAATACAGTGTCTGTTGTCAGTTGTGACCCAAGACACCCCAACAAACGTCAACTTGGGCTGCTTGGGAGGGGAAAAACATATTTGCAGACACCAGGTGAAAGAATGGGTGGTACAGGCTTGCCCTAAGGGTTGTGGGGATTTCTTCCAAATCTCTCAGCTCCCCAGAGATGCATTTTTAGTTTACTGTTGAGTTACTATCTCTATATGCTATTGACAGAATTATCCTGGCAAAATGGCACACGCAGCACTGAAAGGAAGCAGCTGACACAGGGCAACAAAGTCATAGAATCACAGAATGACTTAAGTTGGAAAAGACCTTTTAAGACCATTAAGTCCAACCATTAACCAGCACTGCCAGGGCACCACTACACCACGTCCCTCAGCACCACATCTCCACACTTTTGAAACCCCTCCAGGGATGGGGACTCCACCACTACCTTGGGCAGCCTGGGCCAGGCCTTGACAACCCTTGAGGGGAAGAAATTGTTCCTCATGCCCAACCTAAACCTCCTCTGGTGCAATCTGAAGCTATTTCCTCTTGTCCTGTCACTTGTTCCTTGGGAGAAGAGACTGACCCCAACTGGCTCCAACCTCCTTTCAGGGAGTTGTGGAGAGTGAGAAGGTCTCCCCTGAGCCTCCTTTTCTCCAGGCTGAACAACCCCAGGTCCCTCAGCCACTCCTCACTAGATTTGCCCTCTAGACCCTTCCCCAGGTTCATTGCCCTTCTNTCTTGCCCGCCATGACCTCTAAACGCCTTCCGGGTCGGCGCTTCCCGGGGCGGGGAAGGAGGGCGGAGGGATGTGGGTCAGGCGGTAGCGGCGGCGCAGGGCGAGTGCCGCGTTNGACCATTAAGTCCAACCATTAACCAGCACTGCCAGGGCACCACTACACCACGTCCCTCAGCACCACATCTCCACACTTTTGAAACCCCTCCAGGGATGGGGACTCCACCACTACCTTGGGCAGCCTGGGCCAGGCCTTGACAACCCTTGAGGGGAAGAAATTGTTCCTCATGCCCAACCTAAACCTCCTCTGGTGCAATCTGAAGCTATTTCCTCTTGTCCTGTCACTTGTTCCTTGGGAGAAGAGACTGACCCCAACTGGCTCCAACCTCCTTTCAGGGAGTTGTGGAGAGTGAGAAGGTCTCCCCTGAGCCTCCTTTTCTCCAGGCTGAACAACCCCAGGTCCCTCAGCCACTCCTCACTAGATTTGCCCTCTAGACCCTTCCCCAGGTTCATTGCCCTTCTCTGGACACGCTCCAGCCGCTCAATGTTCTTCTCAGAGTTTGGGACCCAAAACTGAACCCAGGATTCTAGGTGAGCCCTCTCCAGCACCCCATGCCAGGGTAAGCTCCCTGCCCTAGTCCTGCTGGCCGCAGCACTGCTGATACCAGCCAGGATGCTCTTGTCAAACGCATCAAGAGGACACTCCCGTGTGACATGATACCTACACCTCTGCATAGAGGAACACATACAGACTCTGTATGTGGCTGTACAGACCAGCCCCAGGGACTACTCTCAGCCCCAGTGGTCGGCCCAGCCCTAGCCGGTGCCCTAACCCCCCAGTCCCGCCCGCCCGNCGAGCCCAGCGGCTCTCAACAGGGCGCAAGAAGCGCTTCACGGCCCCGGGCGGCTGGAGTCTGCGGCGGGAGGGAGCCCTGGGAGGGATGTGGTTGAGCGTTGGTCCAGCAAAACAAGTTCTAGAGCAGCTGTCTACCTCTAAACCGATAAATAATTCCTGAGGGGAAGAACCACTCGGTGGGTTCAAGTGTCGGGGGTGTAATAACAGATGAAGGCATTCAAGGGAGAGCTGGGGACGGACTGGAGTCTTCAGACACCTTTCCCAAGAGGAGGTGTCTCGCAGCCGTGCCTGGGAAATCCCCACAACTGCTTTTTTTGAGGCACTGGTTGCAATTTCCTCCTCAGCATCCCTGGTCTGGCTTTCCTTGTGACAGACTGGACATGGTGTCCATGACGGAGAGCAAGAGATGCCTTGGAGTTCTTGTGGAGAGGGCCTCATAATTGTGAAACGGCCAAGAGAGGTCTAATAAAAAATAAATTGGTTCTTGAGGACGTGGAGTCTCATTCCCAAAAGGACTTGAGCTTTAGAGAGGCAAAGGCTTGGTAAAAAAAAATAATAAACCTGTATTTAGTTCCTAAATTAATTTTTGAAAATGGAAATTTGATTTCTATAGCCCTTGGGTTATGTGTTGCAGGAGGACAGATTGAAGAGCTAACCCAGCTGGCATCGCATCCTCCTCGTACCAGTTCTCAAGGTGGCTGGTTCCTTTGCTAAGCTGACTCAACTTGTGAACCTGAAAGGAAAAAAATCCTTATATTGCTGGTTTAACTGTTCAAACTCCCCCTGCATGGGATCTGATAGGTTGAAAGCTGGTGCAAGGCACAGAGGAAGATGAACAAAAAGGGAAGGGAATGGTTAGGACTGCTCAAGCTGTAAAGCGTAATTGCACCCTCAGGCATCTTTAAAATGTTTTCTCTTAAGAGTTTAAGTTCAGGAGATGTAGGCTATAAGTCACTTAAATGCTTTTGAAAATCATTCTCAATATTTTAACAGGGAAATCTTGCTCAGAACCATCTTCCTCCCAGGCTTTCATTTCTTTATAGTGCTTAAATTCATGCAAAAGTCATCTTAAATCATTATTAGGAAGATAAAATGAAAACACTCACCCTAATTCACCAAGAACATCCTACTTCAAAGCATTTATTTCAACTCTCTCTCTATTTGGGGAGCTGGAGAGAAATTAGGACTTCACATTTCTTACAGTTAATATCCTGTTTTACCCCGATTTCTCATCACTGAACATATATCACTTCGCAGTTCCTGTTTGCATCTCTAGTTTTTGTAACTTCCAGATTTAGCCTCAAATTTACACCTGCAAAAATAAAAGACAACATCACATAGCAAACACACCCAATGGTTACATAGAGGGCTGGAATGGTTGGTTGGTTTTAGGGCAGCTTTGGTCAGAGAGGAAAAGGTTGAGGTAGCCAAGTGTTCTGTGTCAGGGCTGAGATTTAAGGTTTAATGATTTTCATTGCCTTTCACTTGGGCAATAAATTGCACCCCTGGAGAGAGGGGGTAAAACACTACTTTTCTAATTAAGGGGAATGTTATCCACGGGTCTCAAGACAGAGCAATACCTCCTTGTGAAACAATAATGGTGATTTAGGGCACACAGAATGTCGTGTACCCATTTGGGTTTAATAACTAAAGCTACTCCTAGAGAGAAAAAAAATCTTGGCGTTTTTAGTGGACAGAAGTAACCAAATGTCAGAGTTGTATTTCAGCTTAAAATACAAATCCAAAGGCTTTGGATTTCATCACCGAAGGTTCGGGTCTCCAAAGTGCTGATTGTGCAGAGACTGGCTCCAGAGAGCACCTGGGCAAGGGGAAGCATGGCCCTTCCAGGGTGCTCTCAGCACCTTCCCTGCTCAGCTCCCTCAGTCTCCTTCATAAAAGCCCAGGTATCAATGTCGCAGGACCACGTGGAGGGTGGCAGGAGAGGGCTCATCTCCTGTCGCAGGGCATCAGGGCCAAGCACCACAGTGGGGCACAGACTCCTGAAGCATCTTGAACTTTGTCGCTAATTGCCACGATAGGTAATTCCTCAGTATCTACCGCTACTTCCCTGCAGTTCGAAAGTAAACACTGCACCTTCAGGGTGATGCAAGGGGTGTTTAACCACGGGACTCTCATTAATGTTAATTCCAGAGCACATATTAATGGCATTATACAATCCTTTTTCGTACTAGCACTGTCATAAATCTCATTGGTGGGGCTTAATTAGATCTCAGCAGCAGAATGCAAGAGTTTGAGTCACAAAAGGGCAAATTTGTGGAGACAGCAAAGTATTATACTTTAATCTCAAAATCTCTCCTTCTCTTACTCATAACACCAACAAGGCTTCTTGTAAGATTGATTTGTTGTCAGAAAATGATTTAAAGACTGACTGTAAAAACATTATATTTTCCCTGCTTCGTAGAATGCGGCATTGATGTTAGAGCTCCACAGAGACTTGATGTACTTTCAGATAGAGAACTCTAAAAACCAAGAGCAAAATAAATAAGTTGGCATCCTGCTGTTATTGTGGTAACCTTTACAGATCATTTCAGAGCGGTGACTCTTGTGTAGTTTAGTGACGGACCATGGGGGAAGCTGGAGCTTAAGGGCAATTCTACCCCGGGCAGCTGAAGCCCAACTGTATTTGCTTTTTGGGGGCCCAGTATGTAACGGAAGACATGGTGTTTTGGCATTCCTCTCTTGGTTCCTCCACCATGAGGAAAAACTTTGCTGTGAGGGTGCCAGAGCCTGGCCCAGGCTGCCCAAGGAGGTTGTGGAATCTCCTTCTCTGGAAAGATTCCAAACCTGCCTGGACCATGTGGTCCTGGGCAACCTGCTCTGGGTGACCCCGAAGGAGCAGGGAGTTGGACAAGACGCTCTCCAGAGGTCCCTTCCAGCCCCCACCATTCTATAGTTCTGTGTCCAAAGTGAAGGGCAGTAGGACATAATCAGAAATACAGAAGTAGCAGACAAGAAGAACTAAGAAAGTATTAAAAGCCAAGCCCGACTGTAGCGTTAGAAAGTTGATTGTCTGCTTAAGGCATCTAGACTGGGCAAAAGCTCCCTGCTTAACACTACATCCCTGCTGAGATCTCCCTGAGTCAGGGGGTGTCCCGGCTTCAGGGGCTGAGAACCTCTCAGTGATCCTGATCACCTCTTAAGTAGTTCCATGTAGTGGCATGGGTTTGGGGGTTTTCATGATTTTCTACAACTCGGCATTTGCGATGCACAAGCTTTATGTCAAGGGAAGGTTGAAGCATAGATATATTTTGATCTTAAATAAAGAAACCCCACAACCAGGAACAAAATGTACTGGTACCAAGTGAGAGCCTGAAACGTGCCAGTTCCATGCTACTAAAGGCTTCCCCTCAACAAATAACTCCAGGTGGAAAGTAGCAGGTAAAAAAAAAAAAATTACATCAAAAAACCCCAACCCCTTCCCACCATCCCAGTTCCAGTGTTTCAAAGTAGTTAAAGCTTCCAAGAACAAGTGAAATAGTCGTGCTGGTAGATGAGATCTCTAGCCTTTCAGAAGCGATGTGCTGGGCTAATTGCTTTCCCAAAGTAGAGTTCAAATATACCATAAGAAATCAGCGGAAGCTAGAAACTGCTGCCTCTTCCCAGCTGTCAAAGGTGGCCTTGTGCTGACCCTGTGGAATGGCATTTTTTGGCAAGCCCTGTATTGCTTGCTCACCACCTGTGATGGACTATGAGCTACAATAGCTTTCTTCAAGTAAAAAACTTCCATTCTTTCCTTAGGTAGGGCTTTGCTGAGCACCTGGTGTAAATTCAGCTGTGATCAGACTTAGAGTTGACGTCAAATCTGGTGCAAACATATAGGCAATGGGAAGTAAACACCAAGGTGATTGGGGATGATCCATACTGAGGGCACTGGGAGGGGCATCACCCCTAATCAGTGGCAAGACTTGTCTCCAGGTAGCCACGATCAGCCACACAGATTCACAAAGGAGCTACATAACCCACTGCAATCCCCCATCACATCAACCATCTCTCAGCTCACCCTGACACTGCTGCTTCTGACAAGTACTGATACCTCTTATCCCTTAAAGTTCTCAGCCAGAGTCAACAATGGCTATTTCCAGCTGCCCTTTGCCCTGAAAACGACATTCTGAAGAAAAAGACCTGTGTCCTGTGCTCTTTCAGCTGAGAATTGCTGCCTGAATATCTCCAGAGCCTCTTTCTATTTTTATTTTTTTTCTTACCTCCTTTCAGAGGTCTTTCTTTTCCTGGAAAATCTATGTCAAATTCTCAAGCTGCCTAGGACTCAAAAGATCTAATAAAAATAAGATTTATTAAGAGCAGAGGGAGGAAATCAGATTAAAACAGAAGAAACAGCTTGCATAACTGATCTCCTATACTCAGCAACTGCTCAGGAAGTGCTCGGTACACATGCATTAACTGTTTTGTGGAAGTGCTTCTCAGCCTGATAGCCAGAAAAGGCCGGCAGCAGTCTGCAGGGTGTGTCTTCTCCACAGACATGGCCATTAGTTGCACAAAGCCCACCAGTGCTCCCAGCTTCTCAGCACCAGATGCAAAGTTGTGTTTTGCTAACCCACTGTTAATTCATTTTGCCTCCCGCTCAGAGGGGGCAGAATTCCCCCGGCAGTGGCAGAGGGACCCCAGGCAATGCTCTGCTCAGAGGGGCTTGAGGCACCAAGACTCTCCAAGCTCCACTGCTCAGTATCCCTCATCACAGCTGCTTCTGCCCACCACCAGCTCTCAATGGGAGTGCTAAGTGCACTTCTGTGAGACCAACAGGATCCCAGAGTCACTAAACAGTGGGGGTTGGAAGGGACCTCCTGCTCCAGCAGGGTTACCCAGAGCAGGTTACCCAGGATCACATTGTCCGGGTGGCTTTGGAACCTTTCCAGAAAAGGAGACTTCACAATCTCCCTGGGCAGTCTGGTCCAGGCTCTGGTGCCCTCACAGAAAAGAAGTTTTCCTCATGTTCAGAGGGAACCTCCTGTGTTCCAGTTTGCGCCCATTGCCCCTTGTCCTGTCTCTGGGCGCCATTGCAACTAAGATGGCTCTTTCTGCCTCTCCTCTCTGCCCTCTCACTCTTTTCTGCTCACCCTGACGCTGTGATTTGCTATTCCATGATTTGCTATCCCTATCAGCACATCCCCTTATCCACCTCCCTGCGCTTTGGTTAGGTTTAAACCCCATCCTTCAGCACCCATGGTGTCAGGACTCCCCTTCTGACTTGTTTTTCTTCCTCAGTGGCATTTTTACCCTGGTAGGCAGTGGCTCAGCCCCAGCAGTTCTCGTGCTGAGAGACGTGACAGGCAAAGCAGCAGCCATCTGCTCCGTCCCTGTCTCCTGTCCCTCTGTGGGGGCTGACTGAGTGTGATGTAGCCCCATGTGCCAAGCTCCAGGAAACAGCTTCAGCCTCCTCCTCATTTCAAACATTGCCCAAACAGTCCTAATTCAGTCGCTGCTCCTGGAAAGCAATTCTCACTCTTTACTGTCCTCATTGGGATGTCTTTGCCTCTGTTCCTTGAACGTAGATTTTGGACTGAGTAGCTTCACCAGCCCCCATTAACTTTCATAAGGCATCTCTCTGCTTCTTTCTTGCTGAGTCCAAGGACAGCACTCCTGTTTCACATCTGCTTCCACTGACATAGCTTCTGCACTTATGGTTTCTTCTGATTTCTTTCATAGAAGACCTCTCACAAATCTTTATAGCTCCTTCTGGGTATTTCTCCTACTCTTTCTCCAACATGAAATGACAAGGGAGCAAATGGATTTTCTCCCCTGTATCCCAATGCAGACCCTACCCCCTACTGCATCTTGAATGCCATTTTTCTCCATGTTTGTTGCCACCCCATCCAGACGTGCAGGGATGTTGTGGGCTTGGAGGGCTGGCAATGGAGGTGGCCACCACAAAAGGAGCACAGGTTTGAGAAATGATCCACGACATGACAGTGTGAACCCTGTCCCTAGCCCTGCTTGAGCCTGCGTGGCCTGTTGCTCTTCCTTAACCAGCGGTGGAAGAGCATTGTTGTCCCAAGGCCCTTTGCCAGCGCTCTAAGCCATCCCACCAGTGCAGGTCCTTCAGGCACCTGCCCCAAGTCAGGGGAGGACAAATTGCACTGTCTAAATTACTGCCCAACCCAGCATGTAAGAAAACAGCACAACTATGCCCACGTACTTACAGATTATGCTTTATAATTATATGTCATTTGCAGATTTTGGACTTGTAGATAATTCAGCTCAACTTTGGAGAACTGCTTGTATTTCTGCACATCTATCCATTTCATCTTTAACCTTAAGCCCCAAACCAGCTCGTACTGAAATCAATCCATAAATGCTTCCATTGACTTCAGTGGGCGTTGAATCAGACCCACTGCTAGCGCTCACATCCCTAATTACCTGTCTGCTGCCTCCCTGAGGTGAGGGGAGAAAGCGCCTCACCTGACTCAGGGAAAGCTGTCGTCACAGAAGCCCCACTGCCAACCTTGTGCTTGCTCACACCGGGATTTGCACAAGACGTGTCCTCTCCTGTGGTCACCGTCGCTCCAGTGCCTGTAACAATCAGCACAGCTTGCTCAGCGCCTCGTGGTATTTGTCTCTCAGATTTAACAGCTTTCCAGCAAATTTCCCGTTACGTGTTACTTCCTCCTGCCCTGTACTATTTCAAGCTTTTATACAAGAAACATCACAAGCCCCTTAACACCAGGTTGTTTGGACAGTTGTTCTGCAGCAGAATTTCTCGGATTCGGCAGAAAGTGCTTTCTGTGTTGTAGCAGCACCAACCACGTAAGTGCAAATGACTGACTTGCAAAGGTAACAACCCTCCTGAGCTTTGCAGTGATGCTATTATATAAGTGATCTAGGGATTTCATAAATTATTCTTGTTATAGTTCTGAGAACACCCAAAGTCCTATTAGGGGGGGCTTTAATGCCCACTTTCTGTGCTGAAAGGACACTGGTTTATTTTGTGACCTGGTGGGTATGGGAGCAGCCATGCTTATGCTGGCAGGCTAGCAGGATTTCTCTCTGCTCCTTTGCCTAGCTCATCCTCACCTCAAAAAAAGTATGAGCACGGTGATAGCAGGGCAGGGTATAAATAATGTAGCCCTTGGCAACTTCTCAATAGTATGAGACTGAACAGCTCATAGCAGAGAGGATGGTGGCACTGGTGAGACAGGGGTTGCTCGGGCTTTATCCCCATTATTTCACCCATTGCCGTGACCTGCAGTACATGGCAGATGGCCAAGCTTGTCCTCCCGCCTGGGGCTGCCATCTTCTCACATCGCACCAGTTAAGTGAGATTTGGTCATTTGGTCTTGTTAGGGGATCAATCCCTAAGGAAAACCTGTAGTCCTGGTGACTCAAATGCTGGCACTTTTCCTTCTGAGTCAATGCTGAGCCCATGCCCAAGCACGGTACGGGGGCACGGCATGGCGGGAGGCTTTGCTTTTCAGGTGTGGAATGTAACTGAGGTCGTAACCACTCATCATCTCGTTCCCCTTACACCTTCCCATCCTTGTAGTTAGTCGCTGCCTGGTTGAGCTCTGGATCCCCCGGGAAGCGGCACTTCCTCACAATCATTTCTTTACACCTACGTCACTGGTGAACAGAGCCCTCCCTGGCTGGGAGATGGGAGGGCTGTCTGGTTTCCCTCTTTCTCCTGAGTGTTAAGCTAGACAAGTCCTCGTGGGAGAACAGTGAGAAACTCCAGTGTTTTCCCACCCTGTGAAGGGAGGAATGTTCTATGTTTTCCTCATATGTGCATGAAGCGATTTAGTTTCTGAGGAAACACACCAGAGTTGGCAACAGGAGGTGCAGGGGAGACTCCCCAACCCTACCGCTCTCAGCAGTAACCTGTGTCCTTTCCCAGCGTCTTGCAGCTTGGGATGCTAGATGGCCAAAATAAATTAACATCTTGCTTGTGTTTCCAGTTGATCTTTACACCACAAAATATATCCAAGACACTTTCTTAGAGAAATACCATATGTGTCCTGTTGACTGCAAACTCCACAAGCTGTTTGGGACCTGCAGGGTGCAGATCCAAGGCTCTAAGAAAGCTGATACCATGAGAAGGCTGTCATGGTCAGGATAATTCATGTGCCTACAGACTGTTCCCAAGGGGTCCTCAGGAAGGAAAGAACCCATGGCCATAATGACACATGGGGGAAGGCTGCAGGAGTGCAGGTTGAGCAGCCCTGCGCCGGGGAGCAGAGTGATGCTGGTCACCTTCACCATTGGCTTTGAGCCTCCAGTGAAGAATGTCCTGTGGAGATGTTGTCAGACTGTGCAGAAACCCCTCAACAGAGAGTGGGGCTGATGTGCCAGACAAGTTATGTTATTCATAGGCTGCCTGTTCCGGGTCCTGGCTGCTGCAGGGGGTCCTCACCCCTCCAAAATGAATGTTAGTGCTATTGATTCCAACCGGAGCAACGTTTAGTCCATGCTGTATGTCATCTTAAAAGATAAACCAGGTCCAGTGCAACCTCCTTAACTTAAAGAAGGCTGAGGATGTCTTGAGGATAGAAAAACAGAATGTGTATTCTTCTTATTTATGGACATTTAGGGCAGTCAGAGTTATTACAAATCACACAGCCAAGCAGTCATTTTTTGAAGCTCTCGCATCCCAGACCAACTAACCATGTTCACATTAGCCTCAGCCGTTGACAACCATAGCAAAGAACTTACAGAAAGGATAACATTTATGAACATATCAAAATGATTCATAATGGGCTATTAAAAATAGCAGGAGATGAAAGAGGCAGCCCACAGATAAGCCATTCTGAGATCCTCAGTAATTCCAAACACTGTTCTTAAAAGTCAAGTTTTAGCTATCGCAGATCTGTCCCCGCTGCTCTGCAGATAACAAGGTGGGCTGTTGTGACTGGGGCTAGAGCTCGCTTCCACCTCGGGCTCTTTATTTCACCCTGGCAGCTATCATACAGATATTGAAAAAAGCTCCATGTAACTCACACCCACCTTCCATCTCCTATACGGTGCCGAAGCGACGAGCCTGAGCACGCGTCAAATTCAGCCTGATTTCCCATGGGCTGGCTCCGCTCGGCGCTGCCATATTCTAAGGGTTAATTTTGGCAAACAAGGGTGGCTGGTCAAGGAAAGCCTGTGCACCCCTGGGCAGCTTTCGTAGTCTGTCAGGCTCTTGTTAACACACTAACCCATTCATTTTTTTGATGAATTTGTGGCATGTTGGACATAAGCCAGAGGCTGAGCTGGGAACAATATTTATTTATATCTACACACAATAATTCATGTCTGCCCAAATCATGGACTTTCCCTAATCCGCAGTATTTCCAAACATTTGCAATTCTCTCAGCCGATTAACATTGGCTTTGCTTGGCCCGACCGAGTGGAAAGAAAAGTTAAGAGAGTGAATGCAGCTGAATGCTTTGATTCACTGATAGAGGCTTTCGTTTCTGCCCCGGCTGTTCTATCAGTCCATAACTTAAAAGATACTTCTGAGGTGTAAAAAGCTGTGTTTTGTGTCATGTCAAGCGACATGGGATGTCCAGTCCTTGTTCTGTGAAAGGGCTCTTGTCAAATACCCCCCTGAACAAGGGGACGATAGTTGTGTGTGCCAGTCGAACAAAGCAAGAGCCTGCAAAAGTTGCTTCTTGGGAGCTATTTTTCTCGAAGAGAATCACTGTCCACAATCTGGAAGGAGAGAGCTGATGGAGCCTACATCATCAGCTTGATGGATCACGAAGTTCTGATAGTAGTGGTTTCCAGCCACTGTGCTAAACTATGTGAAACAGAAAAGCCGGTGTCTGGGTTGAGCAGAACTGCACAGCAGTGTAGGAAGCTACTGAAGATAGCTCCAAAATATCCTCCGTGCCTTCTAAGTGTTAGGGGGGAAAAAATAAAGAAAAAGAGGAAAAAAAGTTATAGTTTTTTGGGGGTAGGTTTGTGAAGTATTTGGAGGAAAATGCAGCTTAGGTGCAAACAGGTTTAGTGTCCATTAAAACTAAGGTAATACAAACCTGCTGAAAGCAGAACTGAATTTGGGTATGACCACAATATGATGCTGTGCCTGGATGGTGCAGGGAGCTTGGTGATTGTACAGCAAGAAAAGCAACCTCTGGTATAGCACATGCCTCTCAGAGCTGTCAGGAGATCAGTGTCATCAACCCTGTCACACAGAAAGAGAAATGAAGCTCAGATTCACTCAAAATACCATGAAAAAAACCTCTGTGCTCCACTCATTAGACCATTTCTCCATGTGTGTAACTTGTTTTAAGAACTAATAATCACAGGGTTGTCCTTTCTGGACCTCTGAGAAAGAGACAGGGAGGGGACAACCATGTTTGACAGAGTGCCGTCACCCAGATAGAGCTGGAGCCACAAAGAGGAAGGTTTTTATAAAGGAAAAACTGTTTTCCACTTGTCTGTGGCAAATACAGAGACTGAGTGAAATCAGCCTGTCCAGTATCACTTACTAACCAGCCCTACTCGGGTTTGCCAAGGTGCTGTTTGTTTTCAAAACAGGCCAACAGGACTTATTTATACGTGGTGGTAGCCCAGGTCTTTTTGGTCACATACTCACCTTCAGGTGACCTTTGTAATTTTCCAGGCAGTCCAAGCAGTTTGTCTTTGGAATTTCAAATCGGTTCTTTCTTATTTCTCCAAAAATGAGTGAAGTTCAGGCCTGATTTTGTTACATGGGGAAACTTAAAGGAGTTGCATCATTAACAGCAACTTTATCTGATCTGAATTTGGCTACTGCATAGTTTAAAACCCTTAGGGGACCTTCATTACTACGGTATTAAGGAAGCTTTCTGAGTTTTTAAAATCCTCGTAAATATTCTTTTCAGAACTACACTATAAATTCAGCTTTTTATCAGAAACTTTCCCTTCCTAAATATAAAAAAAGCCCAAACAATGAAAACCACACACAAAAAAAACACCCTCTCAGTTTATTTCACTCTGTTTCATGACAGTGTTTTAAAATACAATTTAATACTCACGAAGTGCACTGCAAACCCAAGTCTGGTGCCTATGGGCTGTATCTGGGATGAAATGCTCTGATTTTGGCCAGGTTGTTTTGTTTTGTTTTTTTTTCCATTCTCACCCCATATTACTTGAATTAAGCTCACTAGGTATGCCAGCCTAGATCAAGATCTCGTGGCACTAGGTGCTGTATAAACACAGCACAAGATGCAGCCCAGGCCATAGATAAATAAAACCAAGCTGATAAAACCAAGGGATGAGGGAAGCGCTGTTATCACTGCTTTACAGATGGGGAGCAAGGACACAAAGAAAGGAAGAAGTTCCCATCGGTCAGAGGGGAAACAAATGTCACAGAGGTGGGGAGCCTGAAGCAGGTGGATGCGAGAGAGGACACCCCGTCGAGGGTCAGACCCTGTGCCTGGCATGGGACAGGGAGGCAGCTGGTGGCAGTGCTGGCAGGAGGAAATCCATCACCTCCGCATTACATCTCACCCCTATGAGCCTCCTGAAACCTCCAACAGGTTAATCATCATCAGGTTGGCCTCCATCAAGAGCCAGTAATGAACCAGTAACAAATAATAATTTATCTCATTGAGCCACTCATGTCAACTACGTGCGTTAGTGTAGAGACGGGGACAGAGCACAAGGGCCAGTGTAAGACACGCTTCATGCACAAGCGTGCCCATGAGTGCTGCAGAGATGGGGTTTGTTGAGACAAGTTGTTAGTTAGCCAGGCCAGCTCAGGAGATGACATCAGTCTCAAAGACCTGCATCTCCAAGAATATGAAACAATTCCTATTCCAATTAAAGGCAGGCCAGTCGTCACCTCCATAATGAGGGAATAGTTGCCATTTCAGAGGGGAAGAGGAGACCCAGGCAGGCCTCTGAAAGACTTCATAGAGAAACGAAGTGTCAGAGCAAACGCACCCCACCACACGGGAAGGTTCAGGAAACCCTCTGCAGGGTTGTCTATGTTTAGCCCATATCTGGGGCTAAACGACAGCAGCTGTTCTGTCACCTGATGATCTACTCTAGGTTCCTGCTCTGGCAGGGGGGTTGGACTTGATGATCTTTTGAGGTCCCTCCCAGCCCCTAACATTCTGTGATTCTGTGATTCTGTGACTTGCCCCCAGCTGATAAGGGGGATTGGCAAAAGGAGAGGAGACCCGTGAGTTGAAACGAGAACATGTTTAAGGAAGCAACAAAACTAATAGTAATATATCAATATAAAGTATACAAAGTTATACTCAGCCTAGTGACTCTATGGTGGTCACAATAAACTGGAAGGCTGTCCTTGGGAGCAGGTTGATGAGCAAGCTCCTCCAGGGAGAGCAACCGTCAAGAGAAGCAGGAGGAGAAGCAGGAGGAGAAGCAGTGGCAGGAAACCCCAGCTTCAGGAAACTTACCCCTTTATAGTGAGTGTGATGTTCATGGTCTGGGATATACCTGTAGCCAGCTCTGGGCAGCTGCTCTGGCTTTTGCCTCTCCCAGCTTAAGCTCCTATTTGACTCCAAGCTGGTAATGGTCTGCGGACTGTGGCTGGCCTAGGATTCCATCCCAGTGAAACCAGGACATGGGTCTCTGCTGGAGGGCGCAAATACAGCATCACTGTCCTGTACAAGCATAGGTGCAAAGCACACTCCAAAAAGGACGTTTGGACAACAAATCAGCTGAGTAGGGAGAAGAAACCTTTCTGATTTGCCCTGTGAGGGCAAATCAGCTTTCTTTTCATTTCTTCACCTCTGTCCTTTACACAAGTACGTAATTGTTCCTCTGTTGTAGATCTATTGTAAGTAAAATCTAGTCAGCCAGGCATGCAGAATTCTGTACGTCAAATATGTGTAACAGAAACTGTTGTTTACCTTTGCAGTGGCCTCCAAGAGCACCTCATTTATACTTCTCTACTCTGCAACGTCCATGGGTGTAAGTACGTTCATTTACAACATCTCTCCATGACGTGTTGTGCTAATGATCTGGGCGCCCATCCCTGGCAAGGCTGGGCTCTGTGGCCGGCGGTCCATCCTCCCTTCTGCTGCCAGGCACTGCCATGGATGTGGTGTGACACACAGGTGTCCATGTGGGACATGCACAACCTTTCCATTGGCACAGGTGTCTGGTTTGGAGACTCTCACCCTGTGTGCCACTCAGCTCCCAGAGTTTGTCCAGTGGCTCTGAGGCTTTTTTCTCTATTCAAGAGGTGACTTGAGCCATCTGCTGAGAGCAGATCCAGGCCGTGGTGCTCCTGGTGGCACAGCCCCACTCTGAGCTGGGGCTGAGCACCGAGAGGGAGGATCACAGGGTGCCACAGCCCGCTGGGCTCCACGTGGGAACGCCTATTAATTAATTGTCTATGCAGCACCTCTTTCCCTTATTTTTCTTGTTAATGACTGATTTTTTTAATAGGGAGTTCAGCCGCTCAGCCGTTTCAGAGTCACCATTAATTTAATCTTTCTCCTTATTTATTGATGGAGCTACTTTCTCTCTTGCCTTTTGCGTCCCCATGATCTATTTCTAAAAGCCTTCTCGATGCCTCCGGGAGCAGTTGCTCATTCAGCTGCCCTTGCCATCTCCGCCAGACATGCACTTGCTTCTGTGCCCCCTCCTCCTACCTGCCAAAAAACTTTGTGCCTTTTCCGACTTCCACCATCTCCCATCTCTACCTTGTTTGCTGCTGCTCGGTCATTGCATTTTCCTCTTCCCATGTAAAAATATCCTTAAGGATGGGAGCGGGCTGGCACAAAGCAATGTAGCCCCTTCCCTTGGCAGGGATTTGGGCTCCCTGGCAGCAGCTGTGAGTCTGTCCTGCTTCCTCCTGGACCATCACTCACCCTTCTGTTTGAAAAGATCTTCTTTCCTAGTATGCTGTGTTCACCGGGCTTCCCAAACTACCTTGTCTGAAATCTAATCCTCCTACGCCCGTATTGCAGTATTGTAACAGTTGCAGTCAATTAGTATTAATTAGCATGACTGTAATTTAGTTCAGTCCTTACGGACCTAGTGGTGGCCCAGTTCTGATGCGGATGGCAGAGGCACAGCAAGAGTCCCCCGTCCCAAAGCGTTTACACTCTACAGATGAGCCAGAAGGGAAATATCTTTTTCCCATTATACCAAGGAAATAAAGCAAGAAGAGATTTGCGGGGGAGTTCAAAATCACCTCTAATGACTAAGCTCCCACGCAGAGCCTAGTTCACAGCATTGCTTTTGTTAATCCTCCTTAGGTAAGTTGTCCTGGGTCACAGAGGGACCGGCGGAGCCCTCCTGCCTACGCGCAGGTACGGCACGGCAAGAGGAGCCTCTGCTCTGCCGCTGCCAGCCCCGGCTCTCACGGCACATCCGGCCCTGTGTTTCTGCTCCCTGAATTTCAGAAATGCCAAGAAGGCTTCAGTTAGTTTAAGTTTTAGATTTCTCTTTTGGATCCACTCCCTATCCTGTTGAATTATTTTGTCCTTTCCTAAGCAAGTTGCCTTTCAGCACGATGACCTTCAATTAGGGTAAGGTGTCCCGTGGTTTGCTCAGAAATCCCAGTAGCAAACTGCTAGTCACTGAACTTCTCTTTGCTGTGCAAAGATAAGCTGTAAGCCAGAGCAGGAGAATATTAACACCTGCTCCAGAAGGAACAGAAGGTTGTGTCTTAGATGAATAAACATGGGGTCAAACATGTGGGTGTGTGACCAGATGGGCTGGGTGTGTTAGGAGCACACATTTGCTACAGAAACTTAAATATTTTCTTTAAGGAGCAGCAACTATCTGTTAAAAAAAAATAATGCCAACAGGTTTTTGAATATAAACAGGAACAAAGAATGGTAGATAATGGTTTGGTGCCTCCCAGCTGTAGGGAAGCACCTCGGCAGTGCTCGCAGTCTGACATGGTATGTCCTCCAGCAAATGCCTAAGGCCCGGTGCCAGGACTGGGAGACGGGATGTCGTTGGTGACATTTCTTCCATGTGTTTGTGAAAGAGGTTTCCTCGTGGTGGTATTTTCATGGGGAGACAGATAAGGGGTCCAGCCTGCCAGCTGGAGAACCTCCTTGCTGCATGGCAGGGAAGGACTGCTCCCTGCTCTCCCCACTCTGAGTGTGCTGGGACAAGGACAGCTTCCACTTCCATGCAAGGCATTAGAAAAGCTTCCACTTTATCCCTACATGAAAGAAATCCAAGTTCAGAAGCCTCAGGAAAGGGAAAGACAACTGCTACTCACTGGCACCTCCAGGCATTTGCAGCCCCTCAATGTGACGAGGGAGTATGTGGTTCTCTGACCTCCTCATGTACAAGGAGGATTCATTTCCCCGTGGATGAATATGAGCAACTAATAGGGGTATAAAATGCCAGTGAATTTGGGCTGGGCCTCCATAGCATAAATTAGAACACCCTTTACTGATGTCAGTAGAGCTTCAGCAGGGAAAAGACACTAGCATAAAGCCCTTAATAGTAGTCATTTCCACAGAGAGCAGAAGGTACATGAAAGACTGCCCTGCAAACACGTCCTGTAGTGCCTTAAAGTTGGTGCATCCATTGCTACCAGCGTAAGGAAGATAAAGTGAAGCAGCTCGGTCTCTGAGAGGTGACCTAACACACTCTGCCTGCAGTAGAGCCAGTGTCACGAAGGAAAGTCCGGAAATCTAGACGGAGCCATTTATCGGTGGTTTATTGCATCGTCGAGGCTGGGCTGGAGCTATAAAACCAGGCAACTTCAGAGTTCATGGCAAAGCACCTCGGGAAGCGTGTGATATTCGGCCTAGCTGAGCTCCTTTGACGTCCTTTTGTTGCTCAACTTGCAAATCAGGCTGTGGGTTTGGAAGGCTGACTTTAGATACTCCATGTTAAAAAGACTGGCCTGGATTTCTACCAGAGGCAGCGGAAAAAGAAATTGTCTGTCCTGGAAAGTAGCCATTCAGAAACAATTTCCTCTAAAATTCTCACTATGGGTGATGAAAATCCACACCAAAGGGGGAAAAAAAAAGAAACAAGATGAATTAATGCTCTTTTAAAAAAACTTTTTACAACTGATTTCTAATGAGGCATGGCCAATGTTGTTGACACGCAATTGGATCAGCTTCAACTCCTGGGACGACTGTTTGATGAATGGACAGATTCCAGGGCTGGAGACAAGCGCTGCCTTCCTCTCCCACAACTCAGCACTTCTCCCACAGACTACTTAAACCTACACCAGAAGTGACTTGACTCTATATTGGTAGTTTAATTAAAAGTTTCCATACGCAGATCGTCTTTGCTCTCACCGGCCTCTGAATGGGGAAATTAAATGCTCAGCAACAGTGAAAGGCTTTGAGCTGGTGGTCTGTGGAGAGCTCCTAACCCACTCCACTGGTGTTTACAACGCACCGACTGTGCCATGACTGGCCTGGAAGGCTGAGGCCAACGAGGAGGCTCTACCTACATAAAGCAGCTCTCTATAAGCCCAGCTGCAAATATTTTTATCTGAAGATGTTGCAACAAATGTTGAAACACGAGTGGCATTACCAGCAGGAGCTACTCAGTTTATGGAAGTCATCTGAGGTTGCAGATCAGATGTCACGTGCTTTTTGGGGGGGAAATTCCGAAGGTTTGACCCATTCACATAGTTGTTTGCAAGGGGGACTTCAGCTTCTTTCTGGCATCGGAGCCTGGTGCTCCACATGTCCGTATGGCTACAGGCAGGCACAGCTCTGGCTCTTAGGACTTGAAATGCAGCTCTTGGCTTGAGGTAACCAAAGCCTGAGTTTAGAGCTTGCTTTTCTGAGCCAATCCACCAAAAATGTGGGGCTGTGCAATGTTCTGTTCAGCTCCCTCTAGGAAAACAATAAAAGGCTGGGTTTAGGCACTGTAACAAAAGCAAATGAAATGCAAATCTAGCTTCAAAGGAGTGTGGGAAACAGCGAGTTGGTTTACCAACATCTCCAGGGTTTAGACTGCTCACAAGGGATGTGGGCAGCCCCAGCTCAGGTCTCCTCATCACCACATAACTCCCCTCCTAGGTCAGTCCTTACCTAGCAGGCTGCGGGGTTGGTCGCATCCTTTCGGCCCTTGTCTCAGCAACTAGAGGTATATTTTGCAGTGAGTGGAACTAGTCCCACTGATGGACGGAGCTTGCCTGAGCACGCATTAATGGTCTTCTTGTTGGAGTCCTTTTATGAGAGAAGAGGGTTCGAATCATAATCAGGCAGTCGTGGGAACTGAACTTGATCTCCCACGTTTCTGATCTGCTGCAGGGAAATGGGAGATTCCTCGTCCTTTGTGTAGGTTTTAGGGCACATGATATTCCCTTCCTAAGCAGAAATGTTTGAGTTCTGAGAGCACAGCTGAAGCCACACAGCTTTTGTAGGGTGTTTTTTTGGTGGTGTTTTTTGTTTTCAGAATTACCTGTCAACTGAAAAAAAGGTCAGTTATTCACTGCTCTCCAGCTAGCCCAGGATTTCCCATCTGTGTGGGCAGAGGGGGAAAGGAGGGTCGTGGTTTGGGGCTGAGGACAGGCAGAGCTGCACAGTCAGCAGTTTGTCACCTGAGGCCAGACCAGGGAGCTGAGCCTCAGGTGACTGTGCATCGTCACAGGACCAAACCACAGGCAGCAACGAAGAAAACCCTTGACTCAAAAAGCTGTTGCCTCTCCGCTGCAAGCTCAGTGAGCTCAGGCGAGCACCATTCTTGCAGGCGCTTGCTCAGCTCTCCTGCCACCGCCTGGGGACAACAGGTGACCTGTGGAGGGAGAGGTGGCCAAGCCGAACCGGCTGCGCCTGTAGCAAGGAGGGCTCCTCTGCTGCCTTCAGCAGTTTCTCTGCTCCAGGCCTGTCTTTGTATGTTGGGACCTTTTAGAGCCATAATTTCCTATGTGAGTAGCTGAAATTTTTGTGTTTTGTTAAAGATCAGATCGCCAGTGTTCCCCAAGGGGCAGGGATCCACCTTACTAGAATCTTGTGCTGTAGTAGAGTCAGTAGAAACACAGTACCGTCAAAAGCACAAAGTGGCAGTCCTGACGCTAGGGTAAGCCAGGGAGATGATGGAATGAAACTGGAGGTTTGCCTTGTATTACCTTCCTCCTTTGAACACAGGGAACAGACAGAGGTTTCAGAGTTTTGAGTAACAGCAGCTTTGTCCTCATCCCAAATAAAGTAAAGCCAATAGAATCACAGAATCATGGTTTGGGTTGGAAGGGAACTTTCAAGATCATCTTGTCCAACCTCCCTGCAGTGAGCTGGGACATCTACAAGTAGAGCAGGTTGCTCAGAGCCCCATCCAGCCTGACCTTGAAGGGCAACCTGGGCCAAGGTCTCACCAATCTCGGTGTAAAAAATGTCTTCCTTCTCTCTAGTCTAAATCTCCCCTCTTTTAGTTTAAAACCATCGCCCCTTGTCCTGTTGCAACAGGCCCCGGTTGTCCCCCAGGCTCTCCTGGATACTATTCCAGATACTGACTCAGGCTGGGAGTAGCCTCCAAGTGCTCTCTCTCCAAAGACATCTTTGCCCGTGGTGGCCATGTCCTGGTACAAGGTGATACTCTGGTAGACATGGGGCTCAGTGGGATCACTGGCGGTGAGCATAGAGGAACATCAGGCTGCTTGTTTCAGCCCGTAAGTGGAGATTCAAGATTCTCCTAGGCAGCACTTTTTGAAAGTCTTGGCTATAGTCTATAGTGCTATCAACCATGCACCTTTTATGAGCATTTTATTAATCTCAAAAAGTCATCTGGGTGGAAAAAAATTATATATATATAAACATGATATAAGGAGTGAGCACATTACAAATGGGAGTTGGGTCGAAATAAAACTTACTGCAGCGCTTAAAGACTGTTCTAAATAGATTCACACAAAGCTTTGCTATTTCATAAAACATTAAAGGATTTAAATGACTTTAAATACATCTGTAGAAATACAGGCCATATTTTATTAAAGGTGTCAGGTCTGTCTAATCTCTCCTGTGTAAGATGTTCGTTTTGCAGTAGCAAAGGCACAGAGATCATTAAGTCCATCTCCAGTGCTAGCAAAGACAGCCTTTGCCAGCTTCCAAACCCTCTCTTCATTAATATTTGAACATTTGAGGTAATGCTGAGAAACTGTCCTTTGTCACAGACACCGGACAGATTAGTAGTAAATCTTTTCAAAAAGAACTGCTGCATCCTGAGTATCCAGAGATTAGAATTTAAAATGGACCTAGTTCCAGTATGAACTGCAGAGCACAAAGAGCAGGGCAGCGGGACACAGCCAGCGAATTGCGTTCTCGTCACTGGTGAGGCTTGGGAAGAGGGGGGCTGCCAGCCTATAAATGTAGATTTTGGGGTTTCTTGTGACTCTGATGCCTCCAGCGCCAGACAGGATGCTGGGCTAGACAGATCCCAGTCTGGCCCAACATAGTAACGCTCGTGCTTTTGGAAAACAGCGAGGTAAAGCCCTGAGACAGGCAGGCTACAGAGGAGCCCCAAGGACAGATCGGGAACAGTCGCCTTCTGTTAGGGATAAATCTGACCTGGTGCCCGCAAAAAATAAACAGCACAACCTTCAACTTTAAAGGCAGATGCAGAAGCACAAGGGAGTTGTAGTGTAGAGTGAGAGTGTCAAAATAAGAGGGATATTTCAGAGGTAAAAGGATAAAATCAGCACAGCGGGCCTCCAGAGCTGCAGGGGAACGAGCTCTCTTGGCATCACTGGGATGTGACGGGACATCCACAATGGCACAAGGGCCCGGGAGGGGAGAGTGAGGGAAGGCAGACGAGGTCTTTGTTCACGTGCCGCTCCCATAAGGCTCTGGAGAAATTTGTGCCCAACCATCCCTGTGCCTGTTTTGCAGGGACCGATGCTGACATGGCACCACGGAGCTGTGGCTGTGGGAGCATCAGGGCACTATCCGTGCTGCTGTCACTCGCCTCCTCTGAACAGCAGGGCTGGGTCCTGTTTAGCCCTTAATGCACTCTCTGGTCTATATTCCGAGGCATTTTGTGGGAAAGGCACTGCAGGAATTAGCTACTTGATTAAGACAACAGCAGACCTCAAAGAAAGCAACTGAGAGAGAAAATTAAAATCAGTTGAAAAGATCCATGGAGGACCAAACCAACAGTCTACTGATAAGATAACACAACATTGGGACTCACCTCTCACACCGCCACACAAGCAGGAAGGATGATTTGATGATTTGGTGTGAGGGAATGAGAAACAAGGAATAGAAAATGAATAGAATAGAATAGAATAGAATAGAATAGAATAGAATAGAATAGAATAGAATAGAACAGAACAGAATAGAACAGAACAGAACAGAAAATAGAATATTCCTGTTGGAAGGGACCTACACCAATCACCTAGTCCAGCTGCGTGACCACTTCAGGGCTGACCAAAAGTTATTAAGGGCATTGTCCAAATGCCCCTTGAACACTGACAGCCAGAGCACAAATGTAGGGAGATGTCCCGATTGCAATGTCACCATGGATCATCTCTAAGGTGTCATCACTATTGCACTGATGATGAGTGCATCAAATGAAGATGTCAAAATGGGACAGAAAGGGGTGACCCACTGGCAAATTGGTGGCAAGCTTGGAGAATACTGAAAGATCACAGAGGATACCAGAGGCTGCTACATCGGTATGATGCGGAATCCTCTTGAGAGACACCAAAACCGTGGGAAGACAGTGATAAGACAACGTATGTTCTGCCAGCAGGACAATGGAGGGGTAAAGATGGCACTGCAGTGCTTACGTGGGTGACTTTCTTAAAAAAATAAATCCGGACCTGAAATGTTTTGGCAGATGATCTTCTAATGAATTTCTCCCCTATGCACGTTTTATGACCAAGTTCTTTGGCTGTTTGTGGGCTGCAGCTAATGGGCAGGCTGCTGGGTGGCTAGGCAAGGGGTGCTGCGGCACACGCACGGAAAGAGGAGAAAGCAAGTAAAAAAAGAAACAAATCTAAGGCAGACTAAAAAGCATCCGAGTAAAGCAAAACACGTAAATGGCAAACGTGAGCAAGGAAGCTCGCAAACTGCCCGTGAGGAAGCTCTTGGAGGTACGCAGAAGAGAGGTGTGGAAATCCAACCTAACCAGCACAGGGAATAGCAACAGCATTTTGGAAGCGTGGCTGAGGCCCTGCGCTGGCTCTGCACGAGTGAATGGCCTCTGGAGGGAGATGGATGCCGTTCAGCAGGGCATAGGACCACTGCTACGGGACTTGGAGGAGAAAGTTCTATGGCCTTATTTTCCTTGCCTAGCGGGTGAGCCTGTCAGATGAATCATTTTATACTGCCCTGAAGTGAATGGTATTGGCGCTTGGCCACCAATTCAGTAGCAGCCTTGAACTCTGCTTTCTCTTCCACTTCAGGTGAAACAGATTTATTCTCAACTCACCGCAGATTTGCAATGCAGTATTTATTTGTAGGATGCCTGGTTCCTTGGGCAGCGATGCCGGGAGCACCAAAGGTTTGTTTTGGATCCCACGTTGATTGCAAAGGAAGGGTTGGTTGCGTCAGATTCCTTCTGGTCACATTTGCTATGTGGTATACACAAGAAGTGTCTGTTAGGAGTCAATGAAAATACCACTGAGGTTGCATTAACACACCTAATAGCTGT
Organism: Baryphthengus martii; assembly: GCA_013396935.1. NCBI lineage: Eukaryota > Metazoa > Chordata > Aves > Coraciiformes > Momotidae > Baryphthengus > Baryphthengus martii. The sequence continues at coordinate 324,152 of VWZK01014581.1, forward strand.
GTTAATAAATGTCATATAATAAAATAAGAAAGAATATTTTCAGCTAGGTCTGAAACTATGTGAAAAATGCAGTTGATTAATGAAATCCTTTTCTGACTGAATAGGACTTTTATAATCAACTGACAATCCACGTCCTATTCTTGCTCGGCAAGTATTTGCAGCTCAGCTTTTTAGGATCCAATTCAAAAAATCCACTGCCTGGTCAGCCTTTTTCACAGATTGCTTGGCAGGAGATGCTGGAGGTCACTTGCAGTCTTTTGTGCCCTTTGGAGATTAGAACAACGAAGTGAAGTCACCCAGCAGATGATGCTCACTCCACCCATGCTAGGAAATCGTTTGAGCATCAGAAGCAACGCGCACCGTGCCAGAGTAAGAGGACATACCTTTTTCTTTTCACTACAAAGAAACAGTATTTCCAGAACCACCCACAAAGCGCATTTGTTGCTGCCATTTAACCAATCTGACACTTTTTTCCTGGAGATGCAGCACTGGGTCCCTTGAGTCTCTCCGATGAACCCATCACAGTTAACCTAAGAGGGGACAAGCAGGGACCGATGATCCCTACCGCAGAGGTTTCAGTCCTCCCTAACAAAAGAGCCTAAAAGCACACTTAGCATCACCCACACCCCTATTTTTTCTGGTTTTATATGAGAACACTTCCCTGCCTGTGCCTTTTAAATGCCCAGACTGGTTACCATGTTGTAGCTTATTTCCAATCTAACAGCTACGATTTCATCCACCAACCTGAACGAGTACGACCTTCTTTAGCATCCAATTATACTTACTGGGATTGCCAAGGTGGAGTAGGGGTGCAACTAACAGCAAATGGACAGAAGGTCTTCGATTTAGGAATAAAAACAATCCGTTAATAAATTTTAATGGACGTAATCCATCGAAAGTAGATTTATGTGCCTCTTAGCAAGCACCAGTTTGAACGATGTCAATGCATATTTGGGATTCTGCAGTAATCTCTTTTCAAAAGGTTAAGTTGAATGGCATAACCTGTCCAGTGATATAAGAATTATCCAGTGATATAAGAATTACCCAGACTGTAATGTCCCGTAAGCAGCGGACAGTGCGTGGAGAAGCTTCCTCAGTGCTCGTGTTAAATTTCCATGTGCCGGCCAGATGCTTTCATTGGAGCACCAGTGAATCGGTGCTGCTGTGATCTGCTAATTGTTTTGACACCATGGGAGTTGAAAAGCGCTGGTGAACACTTGGCTCGACCGAAATGTGTGTTTTAGTTAAATGACCCCAGGGATGATCAGAGTCAATTTTCCTGCTTATGTCTGCTGCCCTGGTGCTTGAGGTGGTTCTGGTCAGTGCTATCGAAAACAAGCGAGTATTTAGCTAGTTCTTTCTGCGTAACACACAAAGAGTAGGAGCGTCTGTTCAAAACCAGGGCTCAGCTCAAGGAGCCACTTAAGCACATGCCCTAATCAGGACAGCTCTTGAGTGTATACTCGCTTATCTGTAAGCACGTGCTTGAGTCTCACTAGTCTGCCTGGGGTTCACACCCAGGTCTAAGCGTCAGCACATACTGAAGTGCTTTTCCAAGATGTTTTCCAGAACCACGACCGAAGTGAGAAAAATGAGTGTGTCACATTCGACCACATTTGAATATACTGCTGCGGCTTTTGCAACAGCGAGGAAATCCTGACAAACTTTGTCTCCCTTTAGGTCCGATAAATTATTTTCCCCTTATCCCACTGCTCTCTCCATAGGTACCCAAGGAAGCAGAGGACTTTTACTATAGAAGACGACCTCTGTTCTCTGCTCATTCAGGTGCAAGTTGAAGGATAGAAGAATGTTAGCTCTTGAGAAGAATTTGTTTCAGACTCATCCATTAAAATCAGTGTGTTGATTCTTCTACAGTTGACTTGTAATGACTCCCAGGAGTTTCTCTCCCAGAAGTGAGGTCAAACGTATTGACTTTTCTTTCTTTCCTCACAGCTTTTCAACACTGAACAAATGATTGTTTTGATAATCAAACTTTCACAAGTCCAAGGCACAGTTGTCACAAGGAAGAACTCTGTTTTTAGGAGCAAGTATCCCCTCTTGATGAACTTGCAGATTGTTGGGAAGTTAGTGTCCTTCACGAGAACAACTCAGAGAAGTTGTTACTTAGGGATATTTTCAGTTTAAAGACAAAAATGGTGAATTCATGAAATCACCCTACCTAATGTCCTACCCTCTTTTGATTCTTGCTGGACTACTAGTTGCAGTAGTCAGAGTCATGTTGTTTCTTACCCTCGCTAAGGATGACATGGTGGAATTAAGCACACGGAGAAATCTTCCACGGGATCAAGGGAATGAACTGCCCAGGATTCAAATCAAGAGTGGGGGGAATTAACATCAGCCAGAGATACTGCAGGAAAGACTAGGGAAAATAAGGATTTAGAAGGGATATTGTTTTTTACAGTGGCAACATATATGTCAACAAATTCCAGAAGTGATTAGAAAGACCTTCCCTTCAGTTGCAGCTGTGAAACACCTGGATCCATCTGTCTCAGGCAGAATCTACCCTTGCACTTTCATAGGAGCCAGGACTGTTTTGAACTAAAACTGAAGTAAAAGAAGTCCTCCTTCTGCTCTTGCCTTTGTTACTCCACATTGGCAGAGTGAGGTTGAGGTCAGCCCAGCATGGGCAGGTGCTCAGGTACCATGGCTTTGCACTGAGAGTCCACAGAAATCATGCACACTGGGAAATTGGTCCTCCCCTCTTGCCTTGAAAGGTCAATGGAGCTCTTGGCAGTTTTATTTCCAGTCTACAAGCCGTAGGAGTTTTCTGTATCGGTGTGATGAATTTGAAAGTTCAGGCCATAGCCCAGACCCTCCTCATGTCCATGCATCTTTCTCTGGTGCTGCCTGAATCCCTTGGTTGTCCCTGGGAGGGCTCAGCTGGGACAGGGAGCAGAGCAAGCCCTTCAGCCACTCTTGGCCATAGATACCCCCCTTTTAAGTGTCGATATAAACACCTTCCCACCAGCGCCAGGCACTTCAGCAGCTGCAGGCAGGACTCACCACGTATTAGGAGCACAGCCACTCAGGGAAGGGCTGTCCTATTTGCTCCATCCCAACTCAGTCTCCTCTACCTCTCTCCTTCCTAACATGCAGCACGTCAGCACAGGACCTCGCTACGTCCCTTCGCTTGGATGGCTGGTTCTCACTCCTTCTTTCACGATAGTCACACTTCAGCCACCCTCCAGCCAAAGCTGTGTGTCAGAGTTCTGCAAGCCAGGGAATACCCACTTCTCTCTCCAGGAGGGCTGCCTCCTCCTGCAGACGTTTCACCTTTTATAACCCCATCCATCATGCTAATTAGGCCTTTCAAGTGAGGGTTGCCTGACCAATATGATTTGGTTCAACCTCTCCATCCTGGTAGTGGTGTAAAGTCTACTCAACCACAGTTAACCAAATGCATTTACAGATGCTCTCCTTAGATGGACTGAAAGTTGAAGCTAAACAAATGTAGACTAAAACCAAGATGGTTTTTAAATATTTATTTCTAGCAGTGTCCATAATTAACCACTGGAAGAATTTGCAAAATTTATGGGAGATTTTTCCATCACTGGAAGTTTTGAGGTCAGGATAAGATGCTTTTCCATGCTGTGGTTCAAACAAGAATGAGTCCAGAGAAATCCTATAGCCTAGGAATATGAGACCGGATGATCATAATGATCTCTTAATGTTTATGAGACCACATCAGTAAGTGGACCTTGAGGAAGATGTACCAGAGTGACCTCAGGTTGGAATCCAGAAGACAGGCTCTGAAGTTGTGAGAGGCAGCTGTGAGAGGCTCCCAGAGGCAGAGACTCCAGGGTGGACAAAGCAGAACACTGCCACCTCAACTTCAGCAGTTGGACCTTCAAAGGTGGATCGGGGTGTCTCCAGACCCTTGGGACCAGATCAGTTCCTGGACATCCCACATGACAGCAGCAGTGATGCTAATTAGAGGTTTAAATATGCAAACAAGCTCATCATTCTTAGGCCTATCTGTCATTTGTAGTTATTGATTTACTTCAGCTCTTTTTTTCAGGGAGTTAAAAAGACAGAGCATTTTCTTCCCAGCCCCAAGTGGACCTCCTATGTCCATCTTGGTCTCCCTCACACACACACACAGCACTTGGGCTTCTAGTCCCTAATTTCATCAGGAACATTTCAGGAAAGCCTGATGTTATTGCCTGAGACCAGGAAGAATTGACACAGACAGCTGCGGGAGGTGATGATTCAGTGGCTGGTTTACCAGTAGTTTCAGTAAACATGTGTTTACAGACACCCCTTTCAACACAACCAGCTGCTGTGGGTTTTCTTGGCATGATGGAAGGTGACACTTAATGAAAGAGTCTCAGTTGCACAGGAAAAGATCCAAGATCTCTTCTGATGCAGGGACAAATTAAAAGAATGTACCCACATTGTCCAAGCAGGATATCCTTTACAGGGAGAGCAAACTGCTAGAACTGAATGAGGATGCCTTGTTCTGAATGAATCAAGGCTCTGTTTTCAGTTTGCTCCCTCTTTGCTCCAACCCTGTGGAAACATTTTTCCTTAAAGACCTCTTGACATTGTCACTAGCTCTGCAGATTGCTCATGTTTTGTACACAGAAAAAGTGACTTTTGGAGGAGCGGTTAGGTGAAAGAAGATAAACTTTTCTACACCAAGGAATAACTTCTCATAAATCTGCCAGAGCACATTCATTTGTCTTGCAAGCCTACCTCGAGCCCCCAGTATCTTTGCTCATCAAGGTCACATCTGTTTAGATGTGCATGGGGAGGCTGAGCCAGCCACTGGGGAAAGATTGATTTGTGATCCTGCATCGCAACAGCCTGAGCAATTAATATGATCAAAACATCCCATTCCATGTCATTATTATAGACTTCAGAGTATATATTTTCATTACATAGGACTTAAAAGATATAAGGGGCAGCAGTGGCTCTAGGCTTCAGCTGCAGGTGGGAGAACCCTCTCTTCTCTCAGCACCTACACACCCAGAAATGGAGAACAAACAGTTCTGATAGCCCATGGCAGGAGCTGATGGATATTTCAGTAAAGTATTGAGGTCTCTGTTGTTAGTTTGCATCTCAAATGTAGATGATACAGGTCAGGGCTTCAGAACAGGTGCTCCTGTATGAACCAAGGAGACAGAAACACAACACCATGAAACCTGGGTATGGTTGAGATCCTAATCTCCTTCTCTCTGACTTCATTTTCCCAATCTTTTCAAACTGTAAGAATTGTTACCCCAGCAAAAGATCTGCCTTTAAGATGATAAACATTCTTCCAAGCCCCTTCACTCTCCAGAAGGACTGTGAGGAAAGCCATCCTCTTCGATACCTGCACAGATCAATGTCTACCTTTTCCAGTTGTGCCCAGTGAAAAATGCTCTTGGCAAAATAACTCTAATAAACTTAACCTTTCAGTATTCCTATTCCAAGTATCATCCTGATCCTTTGAATGGTACAGCATCTCCTTTCATCCTCAAGGCTCGTCTCACCAGTTCTTTCTCCAAGGGAAGCAATATGAGTGAAATGTGGAAGCAGACGGAGAGGAAGTGTAGTTAGCATTCATTCATTGCTTATGTACAGGCTGTCAGGACTAATGAAATTTTATGACAGACGGGCAGTGATCAGCTTCTTGGTGTTATTTATCTTCCTTGCTCCTGGCTCTACATCCCAGGTAATTCTTCACTCGTCTTTAAAAATGCCAAAATGACTAAGCGCAGCACCCACCTACCCAGAAAACCAGCAAATTGTGTCAATGCGTAGAGATAATTAATAATCACCTGACTAGAGCGATGAGTGACTGCCAGGCAAAATATTCTCCCTCTCTCTCACTGATTTCCCCCACTCCACTTCCTCTCTCCCACCAAGCTTCCAAAAATTTCAAGAACATCCATTATTGAGGGATTTTCCCCTCCCCCTTCTGCCATCTCTCCTCAAACTACAACAGATGCTTCCAAAGACATTCCCGGGGCTGAAGGCGCTCGTGGATGGCGCTGCGGGCACAGCCTGCCTCGCACGGCCCCTGATTTGCATCATTTATCCTGAAAGGTGCCAGCTAGGCTTGGCAGATTCATTTGTAAGAGCTTTGTAGTAGATGATGCAAACTGATGCAAAACATCTGAGTGAAGCTGGCTTCATTTGCCACCTGTTAATGGCAGGAGATGTCGAGAGGGAACACACACGCCGACAGGACTGTAATTCTGCGCCGTCACAGAAAGTGCCTTATCTGGTGAAACAGAGACAGTTGCCCATGCTGGGAGTGCTTCGTAGGAAATTAATAGAAGGAGAAGTGGAGACACTCAAAAATAAGCACTTCTGCCTCCAAACAGAAGGATGCACCTTTGTGTCACAATGACACAGGACAATTAGCTTCCCTCGGGGGCTGATGTGTAAAGGTGGGGTCTTCAAGTGCAGTCGGCACCATCACATTTCCCGACACATTTGGCTGACAAATACTTTCAGTTAGCAGCGTATCAAACTAATGCTGATTATCTGTAAAATTCTTCTTTACACTGGCATCTTTAGGCTTCAGAGCTGAAATGAATGAAGCTTTCAGCTTTCCCATGAGCTGTGGGTCGGGGCTGTTTGCAGGCTTGGGTGAGCAGTTCTGTGTTTGTTATAACTGGTTCACATCATCTAGCCAGAAACACCAGGACTAGAGAACCAGTCTTTATTTTACTCCAAGTGGGGATTTCAGCCACTGATTTGGGACCACATGTTCAAAATCAGTCTTACTTAGTCATAAATAGTGAAGAAAGTTATAAGAAAGGAGAAATGTACTTCTACTTGTAGCTTCTGTACATGTTTGCTGTTGCTTTGGGTTTTTTTTCTGTAAAAGGGATTATGATGCTGTGAATGTTCACACGGGTGAAAGAAAATAACCCAAATAGCTGCCTCCACTTAACCACCAGACTTTTCAGAGGATTTTTGGGAAGGGGAAGAATGTGGGACTTCAGAAACCAAGCCACCCTGCTTTGAGGTAGCTATGAAAGAGAAAGATAAAAAACCAAATCCCAAAACATGCTACTAAAGAAAGGTACGAACTCTACAGATCATACAAAGATAGGAAAAGCTATGAGGAAATAAGCTCAGTATAATGAGATACTGAAAAAACAAGTCTGCCTCTGCCTTTCATGGGGTCATTCCTGAAAAACAGTCTCTGTGCTCCTAATGGACCAGTTAAATGAGAGACATCAGAATCAAATGTTAAGTGAGAGGGGGAAATCTAGATCTTCACATCTTGCCTCCTCTGAATTGACTTTGTCTACCAATCAGCCAAACCAGTTGGATAAGGCACGCTGTGGGACCACCTCCTTATAGGACAAGGCTATAGGTTCCCCCCTCCATGTGTTTTTCCTCTCCTTTTTCAAAACCTCCACTGTCTGCTGTTTTTTTCCCATTTTTCCTGTGGTTTTCAGATCAGGGAAATAACCTGCTGACAGTATACAAATCAAGAACCTTGCTAAAGCACAGCCTTATCTTTAAGGGGCATTTTCAATTAACTTTAACTTAGAAACAAAGTAACAGACTTAATTGTGACTCTCGGCTCCCTTTGAGCTCTCCACCGGCGACGTGCAGGTGAGGGAGACGCGCTGCGCTCTCCATGAATAGTCAAATGGTTTAATCCACAAACACTAGCAGGGCTGTGGAATCACAACAGCCCCTCTGTTATAGGTTAAGTGAGATTTCTTCCAAGGCCTCTACCTCTTCAGAGATCATTGCACTTCTTTCCTCTTTCTCAATATTTGTACTGCCAAAAAGGAGGGATCTGAGGACCCTGTGATGCAGTGACCGAGGCGCTCCATTACCAGTTCCCCCATCCCATTATGCCCTGCTGGGCACTGGGCTGTGGCAGAAAGCCAGTGGCCCTGGAGTGAAGCTGCTCGAGCATCCCCTTTGCTTAAAATTTCACTTCGTAGGGAGTTGCAGTGGGAGAGCTGGATGACTGACAGGCTGACTTGTGGGGAAGGAGGGCTGAAGAAGAGAAAATCCCCAGAAAAAGGACACTTTTATGCCTTCCTCCCTTTAGATCTGTGGATGATGGATCTCATGGCTGCAGTCCCACGATTATCCTATTCTCTTAGGAACAAGCTGCTTTTCCAAGGCAGGTCCTGTTGCAGTGAACTCAAGCCAGGAGAGGCAAGCTCCTGACCGTGCTCTGGTACTGCGTAATCTGAGGGAGCCTCAGTCAGCTTAGGAAGTCTTCTGAGAGCCAAACACCATCGCTTGTTTGCTTGGTTGTCAGTGTGATCATGGGGTTTGTGCCCTTTCTTCTCTAGCTCAGCCCAGACACAGTGTCACCGTTTGGTCACCTAGGGGGTTTGGCGCTGGCCAGAAGGCTGCAAACTGCTTCCCCTCAGCTACAAGGAGTTGCTCCAATACCTCCTGAGCTTAAGCAGCACCTTAGATGGGGAAATTTTCAAAACTCCTTTAGCAGGTTAAAGAAAGCAGGAGTTCCCTTCAGAGCTGTCCTGCCTGGAGGCCTCTGCTCAGTAAAAGAAAATTGAAAATCAGGGAAATCTGAGAATGGGAGATTTCTGCCTTTTCCTTCAGCCAATTTGTGTCCTTCAGACACAACCAGGGCTCAGAATTCTTCCCTCCCTTGTGTCTGAGTTGCTACCTCCTATCCCAGTTTCTAGGGGAAGATGCAGTAATGCTATGGCATTTCCCAGGTCCCAGGGACATTGCAGAGGAGAAAATCACACTAAGAGTAGCCAAAATCAGGCCTGTAATCCTCCATCACCCAAGTGCCCTGTGGGGCAATGTGGGGAATGTGTGGGACCAACACAGGGGGCTTTCCTCAGTGCTCAGACAGAGGATCCTCAAGCACAGGGCATCTCACAGGTCACCCGACCTGAGCAGGAATTATCCTCTCAGACAGGAATGATGAAATCTCTGAGGAGACCGGTACTGGCTCCCACTTGAAGATCTAATCTAATGAGCAGCCTCCAATTGACTGTTACGGGTCTGGACTCTATCACAAGCAAGAAAACTGGGTCTAGATCTAATACAAGTGCCTTCAGCACATCTTATTTTGAAGTCTGTTTCAAGGAGAGACAAGTGGATGCAGAAAGCCAGTTTGCCCTATATTTAAGAGCAGTTTGACTGACTCTTTCCAGCATGAACATTCAACCAAGCCCCTTCACCTCTGTGCAGCCCCAGCCCCATCACACCCCACTGCCTCCATGTTCATTGGCAGAACCATGCTCATTCCTAAAATCATGGGTCCTAATAAGGGAACCAGCCAAAAGACCAGACGCCCATCCTGCTGCCAGCATCCTCTGCACTTTTCTGGCTTGCCAGTACCCACAGCATCTCGTTTCACCACCAGCCCCCCTCCTACTCCACTGTCATGGACGGAGTTAATCCCAGGAGGGCACAAGGAAGAGCTAGACACGCAGCCAGAAGGTTGGATTCAGGGAGGAAGGACTTTTGTGACTCATCCTAATTGGCCACGTGGACCGAACAGCAGATCCTGGCTGCCTGCACTTAGGAGGTTTAATTTTCTAATTGAAATTTCATGGAAGAGCTGCACCTTTCTGATTAGTCGCCCCAGCATGAACACTCTCTCATAACACAGACATCTGCCCTCCGGACTAACCTTTCTAGAAGCTGCATCAACAAAGTAATGCTAATAAAAATATCCATCTGTGCTTAAAGATAAACAAAGCATTAATACACCAAACTGCGGCTTAGATTATATTAGAGTCAGCTTTAATGATATTACACATCTGTTAGGATGTATTTCCCACCCGGGCCATCTCTCTCTTGCTTTTTTAAATATCTTTGTATGAAAAAATGTGAGAGCATTTCCCTGGGAGCCCTTGGTGTGCGTCACACTTGCAACTGGCCCCGCTCCGAAAGCCCCTTTCCCTGAGACACCCTGCTGAGACAGGGCTTGGGGATTAGGGGCTGTAACCTAAACATTATTGTACTTTAAAGTAAATGTTCCCCAGCGCTCTCTACTTGGGTTTCAGAGCCTCTTCAAAGGGCTGTTTTCCTCTCTTCCTTGGCAGCAGGGGAAAAAATATTTCAAACCCCAGAAACAAGACCCTTTGCCGAGCGCCTGCAGTGCGTGTGCGCGCGCTCGCATGTGTGTGTGCGCACCCGGGTGTAGCCGGGAAAGATGCAGCGTCTTAATCCTGGCACTGCCAGGACGGGCACTTGCTGCCAGGCTTTTCAGGCTAAAGATGCTAACTTTGGGGTTTTGTTCCTGGGAGATCCTCGTGCACAGTAACTGGGAGGTAGGGGAGGGGACACGCTTCAGATTTGCTTTCATTTTTTTTGTACTAGCCCCTGCTCCCCACAAAAAAGGGAGGAAAACTGATTTAACAAATCTTATCTTAAGAGAACCAATAAACCTGTGTCTCCCAGCGGTTCTTCTAGAAGGGTGGTCTTATCCTGTTATCCATGCACAGCAAAGCCGTCTGGAAGTTGAAGGCTGGAATTCACGGGATTGGGATGTAATTCTGCCTTTCCCCTTTCCTGTGCCTCCCATCCACATATGTGTAAAATGGGAATAGCAGTCATTGCCCGTCCTCCAATCCAAAGAGAAGCTTAGCTGATGAACAATGAGTATTTCCATCCTGCCAAGCTTTTGGAACTGGGGTTTTAAAAACAAACCAGAAGTATCTCTATCCTCATTGCTGACACTTTGGAGAAACAGCTGTTTATTAATCTTCAGAAACCCGAGTGCTAATTACAGACAAATATCAGAGAGAGCCAAAGAAGGGGTGAGGACACACTGACCTGTAACAGGTCGCTCTGTGCCTGTCCTGGCAGAGGACATGTGTCACCACCCCCAGCAGGGAGGCTGCTCCTGACAGCCTTGGGCACAGACTTGGATCTCAGCAACACCAAAGGCTTTGGGGCATTTCTCCTCTGCCTCCTGCGCTGTGCAGTAGTGGCCAGTGATGATGTCTTCCTCCCCAGTACCTTTCAACTACATCTGCTGCATCATCTGAAAAAGTTTCCTCTTTCAAGTTCATTTTCATGAGGTCCACATGCTGCAGCTGAGAGCAGGAGCACATCCCTGCCTGGACCAGTAAATCGCTCGCTCTGGGCCAGAAAGAGCACAAGTCAGCGTGGAGGTGGCTTGGGGCAACTGCGGAGTGAGCTCGTGCATGAGCTGAGCTGGCTCAGCAGCCCATCCTTAGCACCTCGGTCCTCCTTCCGCACAGCACATTCTGGTCACTGCAGCAACGGGGTTTGGGGACATTGGATGACACACAACCACTGCTCCTTCCTCCCACCCCATCTTCGTTTGCCAGCTGCACAACGAATGCATCTTAAAATGGCCAAGAGTGCTCCTCTGAATGGCTTTTTTTTTTCTTTCGTTCCACCAAAGAATTGTTAAATGACAAAGACATTAGGAAAAACCAGCACGCTCAGGGCTCCTTTGCTTCCACTGGATGTTTTCATTTGTCTTACAGGAGCACCTCGAGGTCCCTGCCACGCTCAGGTCCCACCGTGCTACAGGTTGCACAAACGCGCAGAAGCAGCGTACGCTTCCATGAAAAACTGGAAGCTTGGACACTCTGGCTCAGAGCTCACAAATATCCAAGTGCCTTTATTTTCACCAGTCCCCACTTTGGATATGAATCAGCACAACAGAGCCAGGGCTCACCTCAGAGATCTTAAACCCCAGCTAAACAAACTGTATAATAGGGAAAAGCGGCACAAAAAAGGGAAATACCCTGGGACAACCTGGAATCACAGCAAATTCAATACGCTTTGGAGACACCCCAGTATCTCAGGCACTTGCCTGGTTTACCTGCCAGCAAAGGAGTGGTTGCATGAGCTCAACTCGGGGTGCTGAGATTTCAACATTATCTGTTATTTGTATTAGATGAAGTGCAGCTGTTGAGATATCTGAGGAGTTCAAGAGGTGCTTAGAAAGATTCCTTAAGTATCTGTGTGCTCTACAGGAGGCAAGAGAGAGTAGGGAGCAAAATCTGTTTCTGCATCGTTCCCGTTACCACAATACGGGATGTTACTTCCCCATCTGGAGAGACGTCGCTCACGTATTTCATTTTGAGTGTGAACCGGGGTGTGCTGCCACTGCGGCTCAAAGGCTGCCTTTCAGAAGAGCACTCCAGAGGGGAGAAGGCATCTCACAGGAAGCAGTAGATTGGAAAACCAGAGCATCCTCACTAAAAAAAAAACCCTGAAAACCAGAACACCGGTTTCCATGACAGAAAATTATATTCCTCTTGTGGAGTATCATTAGTGGAGGAAATAGAGATCCTTTTGCAACACGTGGCTCACTGAAGTTTTTCAAAGAATATTTACAAAGTCACCAACAGATTTGTGACCGGCTGCTGGTGGGAGAGGGTGGGAGAGTCGTGAGAAGCCTGGCAGGACTGAGATGGCACAATGCTGAAGGTTGTGGGGCTGGAGGAAGCCACCAAAATCCCTCACACCCCCTTGGCAAGACTCTACTCCATCACTCCTGTGGGCACTGTGGCAGGGAGAGTTACAACAGAGCTGGAAGGGGAAGTACAGCCTAAAAGTAGCTCCTGCATCGTTGTTTTGTCCGGCTCAGCCAGGTAACCCTGGCACAGGAGAGCAGCCATACCTGGATCTGCGTAACCCCGTAGGTCCCTCTGCGGCACAGGGACCAGCTCCCAGCTCTGCAGCTCAGCCTGTCTCCTGACAGATTGTTTAACGGGGGAGATTTTTAAAAGCTAGGTTTCTTCAAAGGATTAATTTGTCTTTTGATGCTGTGAACACTCTGACGAATGCTGCTTTCCCTATCACATTCAAACACACACCATTTTAGAAGTTAATAAACCCATTTGCTGCCAAATAACCGGGTTGGTTTTTTTTCTTTCCAATTTCACTCCGTCAGGATGATAAGAGGTTTAATGTCTTCGTGGCTTCTCCTTCTTCTTTCAGTAGTTAAATCAGGTGTAACTATCACTGCCGAGAGCAGCACTTTTTCCCTGTTACACAACCATTATTCCCATTCCCTCAACGTCGTCTTCTCCCCAGCTCCTGCTGACGACAACAAACCCCTTGCAGTGAATATGCACGATCTGATACGCCGCGGCCTCCGGTGAGATGAGAGGACAGTACAAGCCATGAGAGTTTGTTTCTCCTCTTGCAGGGTGCAGTGTCCTCATCGGGAGAGGACCACATGGCATGGGGAGCGTTCTCCCGCTCCCTGAAATGTAGTGGAGTTTTGGAGGATCACTTCGGCGTGAGGAACCTGCTGTCCTCTCCTAGCACTGTAAATAAGAGCAAGCCAGGATTTATACCCTGTGGGACATTTTCATCTTGTCACATACAGCAGGAGAGGTTCTGTTGACACCTTGGACAATTCTGCACCACTGGCAACAGTAGAGGAGCGGCACCACGGGATGCCATTTCCATGCTGGATTTCAGCCTCCAGGGAAGAAAATCACAGGACTGGTAGAAAACTGCTATGGATATACCATGGATACTATGTGTGCTTGTCTTACACCGTGCTGGTATCACCTCTGTTCTGTGAAAAGACTTGGATCTGCAAAGCACAATATGAACTCTCTCATTTGGAGTAAGAGGATTTTTTTTTTTTTTTTCCTTTTCAGGCTTCAAAGGAAGGAGACAAATCTCAGAACAAATTGAAAATGCGTGCATTGATTTAAGGAAGACGTTTCTTTCACATTTGTGCTAGCAAAATATGCAAGCATCATCTAACTCAAAGACTGAAAGCTTATTGAGGCCTAAACCACAGATCAGCCAAGTCAACAGAATATTTTCCATTGATTTCACTGGGCTTTGCATCAGATTCTGAGAGTAAAAAAATGTGATTAATAAGATGAGTCCAAGGAAAAAAGATACGGTTGGAGGCAGGAAAAGGACTATGACCAAGGGCTGTAAAACTTGAGCGCCTTCGAATTTGATCACCACAGATGCTCGGTAACCTTAAACCATAACCTGGCATCTGGATACAGCATCTTCCCCTGCTAGCAAAATCTCAGCTTCCCAAGTCTACAATTCCCAGTTTCCCCCTGCCAATTTTGTTCCAGCATGCACAGCCTTCTCGTTTTTCATCTGATGCACGTGATGAATCCAGAAGCAGTAAGCTGTTTTTGCATGGTCTGGGTTTTTTTTTTTTTCCCAAATTCAGAGCTCTCAAACCATTTCAGTTGTCTGTAGAAAGATCACAGCCAGGCACTCAGAGCAGCAAGATGCGGTTGCGTCGTAATCAAGATCTGTTCTCTTCATTTGAATGCATCAATGCTTACACCAGGAGATTTTGACTGTAAAATATATGCTCTTTTTTTATCCTTTAACTAATTTTAATCTTCCTTTTTCACTTGTCACTTTGTTGTTCACAAAGCACGCTTTTTTTGCTGAAGGTTTCAGCAGAACGCATTAAAGTGAAAGGAGATAACAAGACCTAATAACCCTCTTTATCGCAAAATAAATAAGTAAAAGAACAACCCTTCCATTTAGGTGTTGCAGATATAATTGAATGTTCCTTTGAAAACTCTTTGATCAATGTAACTTGTTAAACTTTTGCTTTTGTCTCAAATGTAGCTTCTGGTCTTTTCATGTTGCATGAAAAGCTCAGTTACTCAACTCAGCTTTATCTTAAAATGATTAGTGGGGCTTTCTTGGGGATGGTTTCTCCAAGCTTGGTAGGGCTTTATAACATCAGCTGAACCCTTACCCAGCCAAGAGAGGAAGGCTGGCACCAAAAAGGGGGTGAGAAGTGACGTTCTGGCTGGCATGCTGGTGCTAGCATTTCCACTTTCACCACAGGAGTAGAATACAACCCGCATTTATTGCACAAATCTACTTCGGTGCGTATCCCACACATGCAAAAACATAAAAGCACACATGCCTCCAGGTCTTGGCAGATCTACCAGGAAAGAAATATTTATCCTGGCGAAATCAAAGGCTACCAATAAAAAGAATTGCTATAATATAAAATGAATATACGTTTTGTTATCTGGAGGTGGAGGCATTACCGGGCGAGAAAAAATCATGAGTTCGTCTAGTCCTGCGCCCTGCCTTTGACCATAGCAATGTACTCCAGAGGAAGGGCTAAGAAACTTAGAGTAGATAACTTCCTCAATCACCTGTCTAAGCACGTTGGTAAATAAAAAGCCTATCAAGTCAGCTTAAGATATTTCAAGATGGATTTTAATTACTAAATTAATCAAGAGCTCTCCAATTTGTCCCAGATAAAATCAAAACCAGAGAAAGAACAGAAATAATGACCGAAGAGAACAAATCCCAGGATTCTCAGGGTTTCAAGCTCAGCCCTACCACACACTGAAGAAAACTAGACTCTTCCAGCAAGTGTCACTGGAGCTCCTGAGTGCTTCAAGTTGCACTTTAGAAATAACCCGCTCATGGCTGAAGTTCATGCCATACTCCTTTCCGGATTCTCATTTTCTTTTATTGAAATAGGGGAATAGCTGATTTTTTTTTCTGCTCTGTCTTTTTTTTTATCCTTTTTTTTTGGCCTTCCTAACCACTTTTCCTCGCAACATTCTAAATTAAAAATACATGCCCACTTATTTTAAACCTTTTAATAAAAATCTCCAAAGTTAGACTATTTGAAGCCTGAAATAAATGGGTCTTGTGTATAAACAGCTAATTTTAGCACCCTTCAAGAGTCCCATATATCCTGCACTAATACTGGCAAGGAGAGAGAAAGCAACTTGCTCAAGTTCACATGCAAGGTCTAGTCTGGGTGAGGACTCAGTATTCTTATGCCTTTCACGCTGAAATCTTAACCCAAGATCACAAACCACTCTTACAAAAGCTACGATCCCTACTTCAGTTGTGGTTTTGGGAAGTCATTAAATGTTGGTGAAGGATCCCTTTTATCCCAGGAGATGGGGACGTGACGCTTTCATGGCTCGGTGCTGGCTCACTCATATTCATCTCCCTTTCGGTGAGTAGCTCTGCCTGGAGGGTGACAACTTCTTAAAGAATAGAAATCAGCTTTTGTTCCTTTCTGGACTGAACCTAAACCTTTCTGATACGCCTGCAACGGCAGGCAGGTGGTGAAATAGCTGCATTCAAATCAGACTTGAGGTTTTCAATTTGTAGAGGCTGCGAGAGCATCACTCACACCACCCCTCAGGAGGTGGTACAGGCTCAGGACCTGCATCCTACCCTGGGGACCCTCAGGCTCAGGACCCACATCCTACAGCCCAGCATTTCTGCCCAGGAAGGGTGAAGTTGGACAGAGAATTTGCAAACCTGAGCTGCTCATGGCCATCTTTCCGACAAACTTCTAGGCAAGGATTTTGTTGAAACATATATGTTTCACTTTCATAAAGCATCTTAACAAATAGATGTCTAAGAAAATTTCATTTAATGTTCTGATTTGCTACTCAAGAGGGCTATTCTCCCAGATCACTTAATAAAAATACAGTTTCCTTAGATGTCCTGCTATCTCAGGACTTGGTATTCTGCCTTGAAGCCTTTTTTGCTTTTCTCTTCATGCTTCTGGATGTCTGTATGCAACTAAAGAGGCCTAATGGGTTATGGGGTTTTCAAAAACTATATAATAAAAACTGAGATTCAAATCAGTTATGGGGTTTCTCTTTTTTTTTTTGGTGTTCTCAAGAGGGACAAATCAACAGGAATAATTAATAAAAATGATCGAGTAACTAGTAGAAATACAGTATACGGTCAGTCTGACAAATGATACCGTTTGGAATAAATTTCTCTGAAGACAGGTTTTGCTTCATTTGTGTGTCAAGCCAAATTTGGGGGTCCTTACTCCAGTTTTTCTCGTACTTTATGCAGGCAGAGAGGGTTGGAGTAGAAACTTGGCAAGGTCTGAGGAACCTGGCTGAGTCCCACTGTGTTTCTGAGCTTGCTCAAAGCATCACAGAGCTATTTTCAAAACGGAGAGTTTCAAAAGCTGGCTGCCAATATTCAAATTTACAAACAGGACTTTTGTTCGACAGTTCATGATTTACATGGGATGGATCATGTTTTCTAACACGGCCCCAGTCACATGTGGTACATCTGAAAACACAACCAGTTATTTGACAATTTCCTTTCTGCATTTGTAATGATGCCAAGGCTGGCACTGAGTCTTCAATAGCTTTTCTTTCCAGAAATAATCACACACTTTTGCATAGTGAGTGGTATTCCTGAGGCTAGTACAAAAATGAGGACAGGGAATTTCTGTATCTGGAGCTGGCTGTTGTGGGCTTCAGTTCACTTTTACAGCTTCCATTTAGGCAGTGGTCTTTACCTCTTGAATTTTCTAACATGAACATTAGTTAATACTTAGAGAGCAAGATCTGAGCACGTCGCAGAAGTGCAAAGTATTACAGAGAGGACATTTCTGACCAGCCCATTGCAGACGCCCACCTTCCCACCTCCCTTCCACACATCATTAGTGAGGTGTGATCACCAGATGATTTCCACGTATTCAGATGAATGCCCTGGTCAGTATAATATCTGCTTGCTCTGAGGATGTCACCCAGCAATAGGTTTTGCACCATATCTACCAGTTGTAGAAATAAGACAGTTTTCTTAACCACCATCATACCAGCTTAGCATTGATAGTGGTTTGTCTTCCGGGGATTTTCTGTATTAAGGCAGCAGAGGGAACAGAGGCAGCAAAGCAATCCTATTGGAGTGGCTGCTATTGCTAAGGAAGGAAAGACAAGTCAGGGTGATGGAGAAGAGCACCCAGGATTATTAGCTTGCCTGCTGACTTCATGGCTGCGCTTGTCTTCACAGTGGCATTTACTCACCGGGTTTGTAAGGACCATACTGGTGAAGCCAAGAACTCGTCATGGTTTCTACAACGTGGCTGACACAAACACAGGGCCAGGCTCTGGAAAGCAGAAATGTCGCTGGTTTGTGCCACTCTCCATTGTTTTTTAAAAGGAGAACACAGTAAATGCCACTAAGCATGGTCTGCCAGAAAAGCAGATGCCTTCAGGCAGCTGCCAGACAAGTCCTCAGATGTGAAATCTCATTAGAACATTCTCCAAAATCTCCCCCAGCCCCAACTCGAATTCCTTGAATACAAACAATCACCAGATGAGTTGAGGCCTCTTCCTAGAGAGGATGCTCAGCCTTCAGTACTCCAACTTGGCCTGCTCAGCTTCTAAAGCAACCACAAAAAAGCTCTTGTAACTGCAGAAGCACACAGAATAACTAAGGTGGTGTTAGGGGATGGAGACAGGAGTGTGGCTGAGGTCTGCCCGAGTGAGGCCATAGCTCACACAGCAAATATGTCATTTTTTCACTGAAGGAAATGAATTACCAGAATTCTGCCTCAAAACATCCTAGTCCCTTTGCATCTTCTTCCTGGGATTAGTCTTGCAGAGCACAGAGGAACGACCGTGCATGGAGTGCACAGCACAGTGCTTTGCATATAAACCTGGAGTGTTTCTGCCTTCAGAGAAGAATTCTCAGAGCAACTTTTCTGCAGCGGGATGGTACATCTCAGGAAATTCTACTCAGTTTTTCCCTCGTAGTTGAACAAACACCACATGAATTCAAAAAAAAGGAATTTAAAAACCAAAACAAATCATTCCAAACTCCATTTCAGCGGTTGCCCCTTTGAATAAACAACTGCCACATATATTAGCTGTCCTAACGGCTCTGAAATCTCAGCTTTACACACCTGCCACGGCCTTGATTTAATACGTAACAAAACTCCAGATGTGACTTCCCAAACCCACATGTCATTCCACAGAGCGACAGGCGATTTCTGCCCATGTGGCTGCAGAAAGCCCCACGCTCACCAAGAGCAGCCCCTGTACCACTGCTGTGGGATCCAAAATTTTTGAGGAGCACAGGTATATGTATAAGAGAAATGCCCCAGGTATAGCCCCCTGTAAAGACTCCTCCACTGTTGTGTTAAAGGTCCTCACAGACAACATGCTCAGCTGTGTGGTAGAGCTTCAGGCCATGGGGACCAGCGAGATGCCGTTCGGGATCCATCAGCTGTACAGTTCTAAGTGGCTTTGGGAGGGAGGCAAATTCATTTTATCCTGATTATATTTTGGTCATTCCTTGACCAGAACTGGACCTCAATGACCCAGGGGCAGGACCACTTGTGAATCTGAGGACTGAAATGCCACAGCTCCAGAAGAGTGCCCCCGAGAAAATGCATCCAGCGAGGGATGAGCCCGTGCCTTGAGAGCTGTCAGTCAAAGGCAGGAGCTGTCCCAGTGCAATACTGAGTGAGGAGCATGGTTTGCTTAAAATGCCACGGTTGTTTATTCTTCCTAATGGCAGCCTCGTTACTGACGCCAAGAGATGCTGTTAGACACCAGCAGACCTGTGAGACAACAAATCACTGTGCCCAGAGATCTGGGAAGCAGCAGTTGGGAAACTGCAAAGGAGAAATAAAATGGAATCATTTTTGGAGTTCGTTGATCACTAGAAAAGTTTGTCAAGAACCTCAGGTAAACACTCCAGCACATGCAGCTTTGTGACCAAGACGCTGGCAAAAAAAACAAACCCCAAACTGGAGTTCAGCAGCGAAGTCGTTCAGCATGGCAGCAGCACCCCAGGTGAAAGACAGGGACATTGTATTTGCAATGTCAGAACAGGTTATTAAAATGATCTGTGGAGCCGTACAGCCTGCCACACACTTCTTTTTCCTTTTGGCGAGTGTAGAGCTCATGAATAATGCTACCGTGAAGGCATCCCTGAGCTACGCTTCCCTGCTGAACTGGTGCTGACTCAATACAAACTGGGCTCGCTGCTGCATCCCACCGAAATGCTTCTGCCTTTCCTCGGGCAGATGTCCTGAGATCTCAGACTGTCCCCAGATGTTTGCATCCTGGTCTTTGTGCCAAGATCATCATGTTCCCACTAAGAACTGAAAAGAATAAATAGCGCAATTTCGAGGCTGGTAACTTCTTTACAGACAGGAACAATTACTGAGAAATGGAAGGGGATAGTCAGAGACAGTGAGAACTTCCTGACTTTGTTAACTCTGATGTGAACTACAGATGTTTACCAGGAAGATGGGTTATTATGGCCCATCTTGTGACACAAAAGAGAGTTGTGAGAATAGGAGATCTATTTCAGGGTATTAAATCCTTTCTCAGATAATTGCATTTGAGCAGTTCTGAAATGAAAAACCAGAAAGAAAAATATTTTTGAGTTATTTTACCCAACCTGAAATGCTTTTGTTGAAAAAAAAAACCCACAACAAAACCACCAAAAACATACAAGGAAGTAAATTTAATGATTAAAAATCTTTGGGAAATGAAGATTTGGAATATTCCAAATGTTCCAAATGGAACATTTAGGCTCTTCTGGTTTGGCCAGAAATATTTGTCACCAAATCTGGCACAAGATCTTCGATAGATGTTTTTGGCTTAACTCTGCCTTACCCAGTAAATCTCAGTTTTAGAATATGGCTTGGCCAAAGAGCAGCAAGGTAACGCTTCTCGGATGTGAGCGGCTCAGCACCCTGTGAGAACCGAGGTGGCTCTGGGGCCAGGCCCCTCGGGTGCATTCATTGCTTTCCACATGAAATCTGCACCACAGAAATGTGCTGGGTTTTTTGTCCAGACAAGAACCAGTTCAACCACGTCTCTGTCAAAACTCTTTCCAAATCAAACTCTGTTCTTCAAGGCTAGCAAACTTGCAGCAGCATTTGGTTTTACAGGCTTCTGGGTTTCAGCACGTGCAGTTCTTGAGCTGGCCAGTTCCATCAAAAACTGACATGTACAAATAACAGGAAGGCCATTCAAATATTTTTCTAGTTAATCCTAAACACAGACCAATGGTGCTGGAAGAAGGAAGAGATTTTTGCAAGAGGTGCAGACCATTGAGGTTTTATACAACATACAAGCTATGGGACATTGTCATCAGCATGGAACCACCAAGGTCTCAGCTTTTGAGAGTTCACCTTGCCAGGATGGCAACTCATACAGAAACAACCAGAGCATCAAGAGCTCAAAAACCTAGCAAAAGACACGTTTTGGGTGAGACAAAAGTCCTTCACATCATCCCCTTGTTGCCTGAGCTTCCAGGGCAGCCTTTCTCGAGAACCCTCCAATACATTTAAGAAAATGGAAGCAGAAAGCTCCAAGGAAAAAACCTTTTCTGACTACTGAAGTAATGCTTTGACACTAACCAAATACAAACACGCAGATAGATTAGTATCAGCAAACAGTCTGTTCCAAAGGCTGTTGAAATCAAAGTCAGCCTTCCCTTTGATCTCAGGATTTTCACTAGGTCAGGTTCCAAGTTTACAACTCATATAATATAACAAAAGATGTTTCACAACACACATTCACCCATATGAAAGAAACTTATGTCTGGTAAGACTTTTCCTTTTTTTTTTTTTTTTTTTTTTCCCCATGCTGATGGTTTAAAGTTCTTCTGTAGTCACTGTTGTGCAGGTTTAAGTTAGGGAAGCTCACCTGCGGAGGAAGAACATCCCTGCTCCTTGGAGCTGCTCCTCCCCTCACCCAGCTGAGCAACCATATATATTATGGCAGGACAGCAATACATGCTCCCTGGAGCTAACTATTATAAGCATTCCTTTTATAGCTCTTACCAATCAATAAGTTGTAGATGACCCATTTCTACAAAGGAAATGCTCCTGGGCAGTGTTTTCAATTACAAACACTTGCCAAGTTGTATTTACTTACTGAAGGTGTCCGATTGGAACCATCTATTGCCAAGCTACCTGTTTTTCTGTTGTTGATCCATTTTGTTCATAATACCAGAATTCACAAGTTTAGCAGTGATGTGAAGAACACAACTCAAATAGGCTGAATAGTTTGCTAAACACGAGAGACGTTCACGTACAAAACCATTCGGCCAGCCTCGCATCTCAGAGCATTTCTTATCTCTGCATTTAATCGACTGGATTCTTTGTAGTCTTTGAGAGTAAATGCTCAGAAACAGTGGCTGCTGCAGACACACCTGCCCTGCCAGTGTAAAGCATCAGGGTTTATATGCCCCAGAAGATTTGAAAGACCTTGAGCTGAGAGCTAATATAAACCCATGACTCCTACACCTGCGAATCTCCCTGAAGTCATCACGGCAGATCAGCTCCTCTGGGCAAAGCCTTTGATTTTCCTTCACCTTTCCCTTGCCAGAGCCTGGGAGAAATGGATCCTGTGCTGACACCTCACCTGCAGCCCTGACTTCTGTCCATCAACCAAGGAAACCACCACAGCAGAACATTTGCTAGCTGACGCCTGGTTTCTGACCGAACTGGTTCCTGGTAGCATGAAACAGATTAACACTAAGGACAGTTTTCAGAAGATAGGTAGTCATTTTAGCCACTTAGTTTCCTTGGTGTCCAGGAAGATCTTAAGCCATTTTCTCAAAAGGGATTTAGGATCATAAGACAATTAATTTTTACTGAAATTATTATGCCAAATCTTGATGTAGGTCTAGTAACGAGAAAAGGCTCTTGCTCACCCCTCTTCCTACTTCAGACAGAAGGTTCTGGAGCAGTATCTGACCCACGCCTGAAAGCACAGCTTCTCCTTCAAAACCAGCATGTTCTGTCACAGCTCGCATAGCTTTTCAGCCAGTTCATTCATGCTATGCTGCTGCAAGCCTACCGTACAACACTGACTTAAGAAAATGAGATGAAACCGTGGAGAAAGGGCGAGACTCACAACATTATGTAGGTTACCGGAGTCCCGAAAGCCTTGTTCAGCTCCTGCCTGACTGGAGATATCACGCCTCCAAAAATTGAATTTTCAAGCCTACCATTCCCTGAACATCTAGTGTTCCGCTTTGTGCATGACCAAGTTTTGTCAATTAATGATATTTCGGGACCAAATATTGGAACCAGGATGAGGCCCTATACCTGCCCATCTCTGGGATGGCACTGTGCAGCTAAGACCAGCTTTATTCTGCTCCCCTTATTCATAGTCAACCCTTTGAGCAAACAGAGTCCTGCAAGGCATCATCATAAAGGGAAGTTTTGAGGAATGAAGTGAAATGTTATGTGAATATTTTGCAACTTAATAAATGGTTCAACAGCTGAACATCTGAGTGATGGGGGGTGGTATCACAGCCCCTCCATCTGCCATAGCAGCAGGATATAAAGTAGGCAGAAATCACCTGAAATCTTTTCTTTCACCAAAGTTTGAGGCACACTGGGCACCTACATCTCACCTCTGGTTAGGAAAGCCACCCAACTATGCTGATGAATGAGGTCAGTCCAACTCAGCAGAGACCGCAAAAATATGGTCTCCCAGTGCAGTGTCTCTGTTGACGGCGTAACAAGGCAGATGGACAACACGGGGCGAACTTGCCTTTGAGCTGGTGGCTGTGACATACATCTTTAAAAATCTTTAATTACACTCCCAGCCTAACTACTTATCACATTCCTGGTTGGCTTCAAAGCCTGCAGCTTGAGTCTAGCTGTAGGTAAGAGGGTTAGGAGGGTGGTACGTATCACTGACCGCACCGCTGAGAAGCCAACGCAGTCAGGATTTCAGTGGCACAGTTCAGAGAGAGGAGGAAGGGGAATCATTTGTGACCTACGGGTTGCAACGGTAGAAAATATCCAGGATTTGAATGCATATATCTCCTCCTGTCTATTTTGAGGAGGATGCTGCAAGATTTTTACTAAGACTGTTGGAAAATGGGAGCTGTCTTATGGGAAAAACAGAAAGAATTTTTATTCTGATTTAATTCCCTGAACTCTCTGAACATTTCTCTGAAATCCATACTTGCTCTCAAATGGATAGAAAAACAAAATCGTGATTTAAACCAGAATGGATACAGTTCTGATGTGATTTCTTGTGGGTTTGGACTAAAAGGTGAAAAGAAAAATGTCTTTTCATGAAATTAGAAGGTGCTGGTTGTAGTTACACTTTTCTAGTCCACAACATCTAAAATCAAACCAAAAATACAACACAGGAGATGAAGGTGAGTCCAGCTGAAATGATTCAAATGTTGGAGACCCATCAGCACGGTTCTTAAGTTTTCAGTAAGAATCTGAAAATCACAGAATCACAGAATTCTTGGGGCTGGAATAGACCTCTGAGATCATCAAGTCCAGCCTATGACCTAACACTCCAACATCTACTAGACCATGTCACTAAGTGCCACATCCAATCTTTCNATTGTGGTTACTATGTTCACTAATGAGAAAAATTTTTTTGCTGTTTCCCTTTTCCTCAGATGTCTTCACAAAACCAGTCTCATTTCATGAGAAGATCCATTTCTTAGGCACCGTTTGCAGCAAGCATAGAACAGTTCATGCCAACACAAATTCATTCCTTGTGAAACCCTGGCTTTATGTTTTGTATTACAATTCACCACTTATGCCCCAGGAATCCTCAATCACAGGTAATAGGTATTTAAGCAGTTTCCAGTATGAATGCAGACTAAAACGCGAGAAACATTTTCAATCTGTCAACATTTTCACAATCTACTGCTCTTCTTAATATCGCAGACAATAAAAATAGCTGCAGCTATCAGAAAGCTACATTTCCATTTTGCGAAACCATTTGAGGTTTTGCAAATTGTTTTCACTTGGATGTAAAAAAAAAAAAAATGAAACCAAAAGGTTCAGAAAGTTTTGGCTGCATGCGGCTGTGTCTCTTTCCCAGGTCTTTCTTAGAGTATAAGCTCCTCAAATCCCAGTCCCCTCTTTGCCTGCTTTGTCATGCAGGCAGCGTCCTGACCCACGGGTTCAGTCTCTATTACACCACAACAACAGTTTCATTTTCCTTCAGAAGCAAAGCAATTTCAAAGCCTTGAAATGTTTCTAATTACGTCTGTTGTTTATGAGTGTTACATGATCAGTAGAGTATATATAAAGAATATTTGCAGTTTCCAGAAGTTTTTGAACTTCAGCCAGAATTATATCTGTGAACTCACACCATAACCTCTTTCCTTATCCAGCTCCACAGTTTTTTCTAAATGTCACCTGGACCTGAGTTTCAGCCTTCTGAAGCTCTCAAATAAAGAATTTTTGCACAATACTTTGGTTGTGATTGAGAAGGAAAAAAAAAAAAAAAAAGTCTGGTCAAAATATTTCAGCCAGATCTAATTTATTATCCACTGTAAATGCCCGTGGAGTGAACTCATCCTTCTTATTTGCCAAACTACTGACCCAATCACTTTTTGTGCTGCTGGATCAATTTTAGTTTAAATTGCTTTTGTCTGCATAAATTACATCCCTTTGTGAACACGAGGCTTCTGCCTCTATCCACACGGAGCTTGCAGCATTTGAAAAGTTGATCCTTTCATTTCAGAAAGCTCTGGGGAAATAAGGTATTTCAGAGATGCAATTTAAGGTCCCAGTCCTTTAAACGCTATCACTTCTACTGTGTTGGGTGTGTCGTAAGTCCCACCAAAGTCAGTGGAAATATTCACATGAGCAAAGTTGTAGAAATATGATTAATGTCTGCAGGAACAGGGCACACATGCATCCTGGCTTTTCTTTGGGTGCACTAGAAATTAGATGCTGCATTTGTGGTCAGCAGAACTCAAAACAGGGAGGTTCATGCAAGGGATCAAGCTCTGTGCCTTCTGGCAGGTTGTCAAGGAAGAAGCAGCTCTGAGCTTTGAATCGGTTCAAAATTTCAAAGTGAAAATCAGCCGCAATTAACCATTTCCACAGCTGCTTTCCAAAGTCCAAAATAATGTTAAAATGCGTCTGTGCCCGATTTAAATCTCGGGGGATAAATGACACACAGCAAGGTTGACACAGGAGATAGACACGATGCCGCCTAGCATAAGCTCGTTAACAAATTAATCAAAGCCCGGCTAGATCAGCGTGCGCTTGCAGCTAATCACCTCACCACTCACAGCCCCGCCTGATGAAGGACCGAATTGCACTCACAAACCCAAACTCACACCCACCCCCACCCCAAATCTGCTCTGATCTTGGATTTCCCTCTAAAGCGTCTGACATCAGAAATAATGAGACGCTCTTTCAAGAGCCCTTCCTTTTCAGACTCTGAATGTTAATTTGAACCCCATCGCTCATTAGAAAGGACAGTGTCATATCTTCCATCCTCGCTAGCTTGGGAGTCAGTATACAGATCCTTAGATCAAAACCTTGATGAACATAAGGCATGGGGGCAATCTTGCAGGACCAAGAGACAAGATACGGCCTAAAAATCCCAGTCCCAGACACCCTTGAACGCTGGAGTATTTTAAAGCTGGCTCCACAGCTGTAATTTGCAGCTGCTGTTTAGATACTTTGCAGCAATGAGCTGGCAATCTCATACGCAACAGCCTTATTGCAGCATTATCTGGCTGTGTATTTTCTTACTCCGGTGGGAAACAGTGCAGAGAGAGAACCTCGTCCTCACTCCTGATTTTGACAAAAACTACAACACGCAGAGAAACAGGGAAATACCAAAGCTGTTCGATCCTCCTCCAGTTGAACTGGAAGGTGTGCCTCTGCTGGGACTGTGGGTCGGGTGGAAGAGGTGTGTCGCACCAGCTGACCCAATAAACTACACTTTCACACTAATTAGATTTTCATCATCGGGATGTCAAGAAACAGAGCACATTCCACAATTTATTCGCTGTCTGCGGGACAGCTTTTGCTGGATAAACGATTGCGAGCCAGCTGTGAAGGAGGCCATCCTGCCTTCTGCTGGAGAAGTTACTGCTCCTCCTGAGTCATTCCTGGGTGTTTTGAAAAATTGAGAGTGTTTTCATTCCTCAGGGTTTTCAAAATACAGCCTGTATTTATGGTATACACAGGGACAGTGCTTCCCTGCAAGTGACAACTGAAAATTAAGACTGACATTAATCCTGATGCTTTAGGGCTGGTCAGCGGGGGAGGATTTTCCCTTAAACAGGAGATGATTTGCGGGTTTGCTCAGGAACCAAGTCAACGACAAGGCAAAGGCTCAGGAATTCTCCTGAACAACATATTTACTGCTTCATCTTCTTGTTTGTGTAGGCTCACCATCTTAGCACTGGCTGAAGTAATGCCCTTTTTAATTTTCTGTTGGGCCAAATTCACTTCTCGTGGACTTAGATGAAATGTCTCTGGACGTGATGCCGCTTTTGCATTTGCCTTTGCTCAGTGGCAAGTACGTAAGAGAAAAGGATGCTGCAAGGGCTACTCTAATGGCAAACAGCATGTCCTCTCCTGGAGAAGATGCTGGCCTGTGGGTGTGTGGCACTTGTTGGGTATATGCACACGATGGGAGGCACACTGGTTTGCCCAAAGGTATAAGCAAATTTGAGATCTGGCCAGAACCCCGGAGGGTCTTGCTGTAGCTGAACTGAAGCCTCTTCCATCCACCACAACCTCACTCCTCTCTGGGCCAGTTTTTGCATCCTCAGGACTTAGCAGAGGCTGTCAGGAACAGGTCTTGGGAAGACTTAGATAATACTGCACCTAAAAGTAGTTACTTTGAGCTGCATCACTTCCAGTTACATCCAGTGAAAGAGCTGATTGCTTTAACTGTCTGTCTTTCCAAAGCTGCAAGGTAATGGCTGAAGTTTCCTCCCATGGCAGCCTGCACAGCGGCCCCTATCAGTGCTACTTCAGATCTGAGTTTCCAGGCTGGAGGAGGTGTTTCTAATGAAGACTGTCCTGCTCAGAGTTGGGTCTAAATGCAATTAAGCTGCAAGCCCAGGAGCACTAGGATGAGTCTTTGCTTTGTGACTACATTAAACATTAAATTGAGCATGGAAAGGAAGAAAAGGCATTTGTGTACCGGGCACAGCCTCAGTGAGGAGGTACTGGGCTAACAGACTACAGCCGGTGATACAGCAGTGTTGTTTTAATTATCACTTGTCTGGGCAGACGGCTATTGCTGGTGACACTGGGGTGGGCGCTGAGTTCCCTCTCCTAACAGTTCTCCTTTCTCTGCACACAAATTCTGCCTTTGCCAGGGGGGAAGCACTGTCGTTTGGGAGTGCTGAGGGCAGGTATTTTGAAATTCTAGGTCAGGTTCAAGCCAAAGTATTTGTTAGTTTTAAGGAGGGCCCCAAGTTCTTCAAATACAACTCTTGCTGCTGACACTACCTATTCCCAAAGGGTTACGCTACCCTGAGTTTATTTTTAACTCAGAGAGAGGAGAAAAAATGTTCCTTGGCAGCAATTTGACCAGATTCATCCTTTGTGTTACATGTCCAGAGCTATCGCCAGTCCCAATTTAGGTCTCCGCAGGTCCTGGGGAAGCCAACCTCCTCGTCCGAGCGTGGTTCCTAACTCCAGGGCTCGCTGGAAACCCAAGCACGGGATGCTCAGATTGTCTCCTGGCAGGACTTGAAAGGTGACCAGTCTTGCAATTAGGGGAAGGCAGCTTGTAATGAACTCCAATTGAGGGCAGCACTGCCCGCACGGACGCCTGCCTGGAACGGCCCCGACCAAGCAGGCAGAGCCCGCGCTCAACAGGCCAAAACGCCACACTGCTATTTTTATGAGATCATAAAATAGTTGCATTCGGTACGTTACGGTATTTTGTAACTACATTTTTATGAACCTAAAATAGCAGCTTGCAGTTACTACTTGGGATAAATTGCTACCATATTTGCCAATTGCTTTAATGCCCACCGTCAAAACAGCTGCTGCTAAGTACAAGTAAACTATATTTTACTCTCCTCTAAGGTTCGTTAGGATGCCGAAGTCCATCGTTTCATCTGGTCTTCGCAAAGCACGTCCACCGAGTTGGAAAATGGGAACTTACTTGATGCAAGGGTAGGGAGGGAAGCGCTGTTCTGCAATTGATTTCAGTATTTAAACTGATTTTATGAAGGCAACATAGCTATGCTAATCCCCAGTGCTCCAGAATTAAAACTACCTCAAAATATAAAGTCTGCCTTAAAAACCATAACATTTTTACCTAATAGAAATTTGAGATTTTTCACTCAAATCCACCGCCAAAAAATCTCAGCTTTTTTTCTAGTCAGGACTTCATGTGTTGATAAAATCTGTTGCTACAGTAATAACAATATAGAATTACAGAATCATTTAGCTTGGAAAAGACCTTTAAGATCATCAAGTCCAACTCTTAACCCAGCACTGCCAGGTCACCACTAAACCATGCCCTTCAGCACCACATCTACGTGGCTTTTAAATCCCTCCAGGGATGGGGACTGCCTCTGACTCCAGTAGAAGGAAAATATGTACACACTGAATGTATACGTACGTATACTTTGATGGTCTTTCGTTTCTTTCCTAGCGAAACACCACTACTTTAGAAAACAGCAATTATAATTTAGTAGAATGACACTGAGTCGAGTCACTTAACGGGACGTTTCCAACTCCTGTTGCATTTCTACAGCATCCTCCAGCCCCGTGTCACAGCGTGGGCTTTGCAGTGCTGCTCTCACCTTGTTGGCCTGGGCTATTCCTCATGCTTTCCTTCACGTTTGCGGTTGTTTCCACGGGTCCTGCACTAGCGCTGGCAGCGACTGCGCTTTGCACCTACCCCCGGCACTGCGGGTGCCCCCGGAGGAACTCGCTGTTTATTTTGGGAGCGTTGCCTGTCGTCCTGGCCCGCGTCTGTCAGAGGCGAGCTGTGCAGGCTGACTCCGGGCTCTGTGCCTGCTAGAGGGATTTTTTGCCAGGAAAAGGGTGTTATTACCCAGTGGCAGTAAGTGCCAAGTGGTGGCTCTCGGCCCTCCTTGAGCCTCCAGCTTCGTTTGCTCCAAGCCAAACTGGGACTGAGAGGGGATCTGCACAAATGACTGCTCGTCCGGCCTTTTTATTTCAGATTTATGCACAAGTGTCAATATTTTAAGCCCGTTGACTGCAGTCATAGGTGCTCACAAACACAGCTCTGCTATTTTTTAAT
This sequence comes from Baryphthengus martii, assembly GCA_013396935.1. NCBI lineage: Eukaryota > Metazoa > Chordata > Aves > Coraciiformes > Momotidae > Baryphthengus > Baryphthengus martii. The sequence continues at coordinate 353,854 of VWZK01014581.1, forward strand.
TTCCCCTCTGTCTCACCCTGCCCATGCCTACACATCTCAGCCCTGGTCTGCACAGCCAGGGACACCCTTGTCCCCCAGCGCTCCCAAAAGCATTACCCGCTCCCATAGCATGTGGGATCAGCTCAGAGCTCCCCTCCACAACCAGCAGCATGCTCAAAAACAAGCGTAGGAAACCTGACCTTTTCCCACCATGAAGAGAAGACTCCAGGGAGACCTTACAGCAGCCTCCTGGTACTTCAAGGGGGCCCATAGGAAAGCTGGGGAGGGGCTTGTTATCAGGGAGTGTAGTGATAGGATGAGGGATAACGATTTCAAACTGAAAGATGGAAAATTTAGATTAGGTATTAAGAAAAAATTCTTCACTGTGAGGGTGGTGAGCCACTGGCACAGGCTGCACAGAGAAGTTGTGGATGCTCCACCCCTGGAAGTGTTCAAGGCCAGGCCGGATGGGGCTTTGAACAACCTGGTCTAGTGGGAGATGTCCCTGCCCATGGTAGGAGGGGGTGGAACTAGGTGAACTTTAAGGTCCCTTCCAACCCAAACTATTTTATGATTCTTTGAACCCCTGCACTGAGCAAGGCCAAATCCTCATCATGCTCTAAGACAAGCTTGTATGTTTGTAAGGAGCACCCATTGCTCCAAGCGTTAAACACCACAAATGCACCTGCTGGAAGGGACACAGGTCACCTTGCCTTCTGGACTAAGCAGTTATCTACCAGGCAAGATTAAGGGATCCTTTCTCAGAGTTCAGGTCACCTGTAATTGCTTATTTGGAGTTTATTTTCCTGGACTAGTTGTTCAGCACACACAGCCAAGACTGCTTGGGGGAGTTTTTAAATAACAAGCTATTTGTCAGAGGAAAAAAAAAAGCATTTAAACAAAAAAACCCAAAACAAATCAACAACTCCTCCAACAACTCAAATGCTGGCCTCAAGCTTTGACAATCAGTTTAAGCAATAACCAGTTTAAGTAAGTGAGGTGCAGCTTCCCCTCCTCCAGCTACACATCCCTGTCTCTCAGGACGTGCTGTGGTCCCATCCCTCCTTGCATTGCGAGTGAGGTGGGGATCTGCCTCAGCCAAAGATGACCCGAGGACATAACAGAATTCTCAGCCAGACCAGGTCAACTGACAGATGGGCTGAACTGCTCTCCAGACCTCATCCATAGGTCCACTCAAAGCCCAGGTAATTCCACCACCTTCACTGCTGACCTTTTGGATTGCCACCAGCGTGAGACCAAAGTCAGAGCCATGGATCCACTGCTGGCAGGGTTTGAAGGGGGCAGCACACCATGTCTCCAAGTTTTACAAAAATCACACACGTTGACACTGCTTCATGGGGAGTTGGTGTATAGTTAGCCCCAGGAGGGCTCTGTCCCCCCAGCTTCATCATCCCTGACAAGAAACCAGGGCTGCCAGGACCATGAAATGGCCAATTCCCGCCCCCCAGGTCATGATTTGCTCTCCATCTGAACCTGTAGGTAATGAGTTTTGGTTGAGAAGGACAGTATTAGATTATTATACTTATTAAGTGTTGGCAGAAGCTTGCAAAAATCTGACCTCATTCCAGTCACTTTGTAAAGGGCAAAGAAACCCCATTACTGGTGAAATGAAGAACTTAAAAAAAAACAACCTAAAAAAATATTTAAGTTCTCAAATCTCTCACATTACAGGCCACTCGTGATCTCAGTTGGACTGGTATAAATCCAATCCAATTCCACTGATGTAGGTTGACTTTTGGCTTATTTACTCCAAATAACTGAGACATCTATTTGACCTATATGTGAAATGTTTAAAACAAGGAATGACATCTCAATGCAAAATATTTTTGTAAGCCACAACTACCTTTCCCTTGTTGCTTGTAGTTGCAGAGCAGTATTTGGCCTAGAAAGGGGAACATGGAGTCACAAATGGAATGGGGTCGCAGGACATCCGGGTTCTGCACCAGTTTCTGTCACCTCTCTGCTCTCTGAGCTGAACTGCGCTGTGATGCAATATCTCCCACTTCATCTTCCCCACTTTATCCTCCTATCACACCACACACTCCTTGGGACCTTGGTGATGATGGTCTTTGTACCCTTCTTGCTGTGATGCTGTCACCCTCCAGCAGATCCAGTGACCCAGAAACAGGGCATGGCCATGGATCTGCTCACTGCATGCAGTCTTCCATGCTCTAAAATTGTTACCATGGGCCACCCAAAATGGTTTCAGCTTGGCCCAAAAAACCCTGAGATGCAGAGCAGAACAGGACCTGTTACCTTGACCAGGACCTTGAGGCATTATCCCTGTGCAAATGACTGCACCGATGCTCAAAGGATTTGGCAACAACACAGCACCTTCAGCTGGAGGTAACGTTGAGCTCACCTACAAACCACTTAACTCCTAGACAGCCCCATATCGTGCACCCCTCGTGCACGGCAGCGCGTTTCATCCACAAATAGGACTTCAGAAGCAGGTTGAGAGAAAGAAGAGATCATTTTGGTCATCAAAGGCAGAGGGACTTAATGGTCGTTAGCAGGGTATAGATTAATGGTTCCTCTTCACAGGGGTATCTCTTCAGAGGTACTGTCCACAGGGCAGCTAGTGAAGCTTCTTCATCTATCTCTTTTTTTAATTTTTATTATTTAAAGGCAAGCTTTGTGCATCACAACCTCTTTGCTTATGCACTGCAGTGCACATGTGTGTGCGTCACACGCTGCCAGCACATGAGGTGTCACTGCATGGACCCACTGCTGCTTCAAACCCACGCCCTCCTCTCTGCAATCCCCACCCCCATCCCCCTCCATCACCCCAAAACTTCACCCCTTGGAATAAAATTCTGATCTGTCTGAGGCAAAGCTCCTGACACAGCACCAGAGCTGAGGCTCACTTGGAGCAATCCAGCCCACAAGACTGTCACACCTCTCCTTCCTCATCATCACTGAAGGAAAAAGCAGCCTCCAGCAAGGATCCAGGGACTCAGGGAGCAGACTGGCTTTTAAGGACTTAAAAAGACATTTCCTTTCCAGAAAAGCCAATAGCTCCAGTTCTCCACTGGCTATATCAGTGATTTCAGCAGAGACCTGCAGAGACCTTCTCGGAGGAAACCATGCATCAAGGACCAACTCAATGATCCCACAACTGGTTACTGTAGATACCTTCCCCCAGGAGCTATTTCCATGCTTGCCCCAAGCAAAGCACAAAGGTGACCTTCTATAAAATACTGAGGCACTGCCAAGGTGCTTCTCCCCGGATGTTCAGGGACTCCTGCCTTCCCGTCCTCCACAGCGAGAGGTGTTCGGAGCCATCCCTGGGGATAAACGCCTGGGAGATGGGTGTCTTTGAAGGGGAGCGACAAGCAAGTCTCCACATAGGACGGAGCTATGATTGGCATTTCCAAAGGTGGAGGAGCGTGCTGTGACTGCTCCCAGCCGCGTCTGGCACGGCCGGTGACAAGCTGCTTGTCATGTCACTCGGAGATGAGAGGCTGCGACGTCAAAAGGGACCCTCTGAACACCAACACCACGACACAAAAGCAGCAGTTCAAAGCCTCCAGCTTCCCTCCTACAGAGGCAGCCTGGCTGGTTATGACACTAATTTATTGTTAGATATATTTCTCTTTTTTTTTTTTTTTTTTTTTGAAATTACAGTCAAAGGGGTTTGTGTTTGATTCCTTTTGCCTGGATTGATAATGGCATTACATCGTACCTTGGCGGTAATGAAGAATACAGGCAAAAAAAAAGCTTCTAATGTAAAGTTTGGTCCTTACGACTTATTTACTCTCCTGGCAACGGGCCAGATTAATTCAGGGTGTAATTTCATGGACTTCTGAATTTCATCAAGCTGAGAGGTTGACTGTATAAAACAGTTGACAGGTATCAGAGGAGGGGTGATCCCAGGTCAGCCCTAACCATCAATAGAGACACCCCCCGAGGCTCTTCACAGCACATTCCTCTACCCAAGCCCTGTCTGCAGAGGGGTTTTTTGTTGTCTTTGATGTTTTGCTCTGAAATCACAGCACTGCAGGAACTTTGCTGTGCACTCATATACCTACAGGAACTGGATGAGCTGAAAAACTAGTAAAGAATTACAGTGGTGGGCTTCAGATGTCCTCCCGAAACCCCGTAATTTGGTTGCTTGTCAAAACAGGTTGGTGGTCTCAGTCAACTTACACTCCCAACGTCACGCTTTTGGCAGCACCACTGGGGATCTTACGGGAAAGTCAAGTAGCACCTAAACTGCCGGTCTCAAATGCATTTCCAAAGATAAGCCATGCAATGGTCATGCAGAAGATGCACTCCCAGGGTGAAGCACAACTGCTGCACTTGAGAAGCAGCTGGCCCACCCCAAGCTTTCGTGACTCCCTTATTGCCAGCCAAAAGGAGACAAATGGTTGTTTGGCTGGACTGTGTCTGTCTGCAATTTCTAAAGAGTTAATGGAGCTTCTTGGCTGAAATCTCACTGTGATGTTACTGTTTATCCATATTATGGGCTTGTGTTTAAACATCATAATGATCCTGGTAATATGTTTCCAGCTGCTCACCACCCTGGATAGCCAGTTATTAAAAATAAACTTGCATAAACACAACATTTCTTTTGCACAGCTCATCTGTTTTGCCCGCATGCTCATGCTAAGAGGTCACCAAGCTCTGTTTGTCACATCTTTGTCTGTTCCTATGGGAATGACTTCTCTACCATCAGCAGATGATTATGTTCAGGGACTTTGGCCAGGTGGTAAAGAAGAGAGACACAGCACAGAAGGTGGTTGTGGTCTCAAAAAGATTTTTTGTGTACATACATTTCATCTGTCTGCCTTGGAGAGACATCTTCTCCCCTATACTGAACACTGATCTCCAGTGTGATGATCAGTTTCAACAGTTGGGCTGTTGCCTCCTGAACTTCACCAAAGCTTCATTGGGTGAATGGGGAATGAAGGAAGATTAATTAAAGTGATCTGAATGGTTAGTCTTTCTATTGGAGGTGATTGTCTATGGAGTAGTATAGCCATATATCATTAATCTGGAAAGGTCAGTTATGAAGAAATATTGATTTCAGAAGTTCAGTTTGATTACATTGCTATAAAGTGTGACATTAAAACCTCAGCTGTTTGTGTCTCTGGTCTGAGATCAATGGAAAATGCGGGTTTGGATTTGCTCCTTAGTTTTTGTTTCCTTGAAAAAAAAAGACAAATAAAAAGAAGAAAGTATTTCCAATGGCACTAACTACCCAGAGTAAATTGTTACTTGACTGGGGTTGACGGTTGGTTTCTATTAAAAGGATACTGTCAAAATGCTCAGGCCCAACATTTATAATCAAGCTGAAGGAATTTCCTGATGATTATAAAGAAAATGCTTTGCACCAAGATCCTTCCCTGATGTCTATCAGCGTCTGCCAGGCTGTGATCACCAAGGCAAAGCTGCCTGTGGCACCTCTGGGACTGGGACAGTTTAGAAAGGTGGGGAGGATTTTCAGTGTATTACTTATAAATATTTCAAGGAAACTTCCATAGACATTTCTCACTTTTTATAGCCAATATTGCAGTGTTATGATGGCTTCGAAGCTAAGCCCATTTCTAAACAAAGCCCCAGTAAAAGAGCATTATTCATTAAGTGTTCAACAGCAATCTTCTGCTGAGAGAAGGATTAGACTCATCATAATCATCTTGTCTCTTCCAAACCAGACACAAAGCAGGCTTCGCCTCACACGCAGGGGAACGTGGATTTGCAAATGCCAAACCCCACCTGCAGAAGGGCTCCTCTCCCTGACACTGTACCATGAGAGTGAGTCAGCCCCCACCGCACCGGCGGGAAGCCCAGGCCCTGGGGTGGGGTGTCTGGGACTCCCACCCACAGAACAAAACCTGCCCCAAGTGCCACTGGTCGGTCACCAGCTGGCTGGAGATGCTCAGAGGAGCCCTCTGTTTTCCCCAGCCTCAATTTTGGCGGGGGTGGGTTTGTGCTGCAAGAGGCAGTTTCCTACCTTGCCCGTTTCCTCTCTTTGTATCAGCCACGGATATTTTCTGTGGCACATGGTTTCACAGCGCTGGGGGCACGAGGGACGCGTCGAGTGAGGAATCCCTCTGTGCAGGTTTTTTATCAGTATAGCTATTGCTGACACTTGAATTTCACCTGTAAAATCCAGAGCGAGGGCTGAATTGGGAAGGCCAAGGTGGTGAAACCACCTCACACACCTGTTGTTCGATTCAGCAAAACTAGACAGACTGCTTCACAGCGCTGCAGCAGGGCAACAGCCCACAGAGAAAACTCAGTTCTAAAAAACATTTTGCAGGGAACCATTTATAAAGTGAGCCAAGGCGAAGGGCAAGGCAGAACCAGAAGTACATGCCCCGGGACATACTCCTTGGAAGATGGGGGCTGTAAACCCGAGCAGGCAAAACCCACCCCTGGTACGGTCCTGCTGGAAACCCCAGAGCTGACAGCACTAAGTTGCTGCTGAGTGTTTAATCGTGGTTGTTTCACAGGGTGAATGCATTTTCTTACTGTTTATTATTCTGCTTTTGCCGTGTAACTTGCTTCACTAAAAGCTTTAAATGAAACAACTGCCATTAAAAAACCATCAAACAGGATTTTATAGTTCTCCCTTTGCTGCGAGGACCTAAGAACTTATAAAAATTTATTTTGCGCTGTGCTCAGTGCTATTAATAGGCTACTGGGGTTTATTTTTAGGTTTTATCTCAGCACTGAGTTACCTAGCTTGTAACAGTCAAGGTTTTGTTTTGTCACCTCAAGGCCTAATCATAGTGGGATTTGCTGACATTAAGAGTCAGCAAATATATCTACAGGCAGCAGCTATGTAGAAATGCTTTCAACTGACATGGGCTATACAAAGGGAAAGAGGATTGCACGCTCTCTTCTCGTGCAAACGCTGGGAGAGGAGTAATTATCTCACATCAACATCCTAATTTCCAGCACTTTGATCAGAATGCTTTGAATTGCAAACCTTGCCAAAAAAAAGTGTCATCTATCAGTTTTAATGAAAGGGATCTTTACCCACCAAATGCCATGTGCTAAACCGGAGAGGTCTGAAGTCATCTCCCAACCGGCCCGAGAGGCTTTGAATGCTCCTTCAAAGCAGAGGCTGTTGTCAACGGGAGCTGAGATCACAGGGGTGAGACACCAGGGATTGCCACTGCTGGGAAGTGCTAACTGCAGCCCAAACCCAGATCCTTCCAGCAAAACACACACTCAACTTAAGCCCCGTTGAAGCCACCAAGGCAGAAGCGCTTGCCTGCAGAGCCGCCCGTGGCTTCGCCGTTTGGAGCAGGGCTGCAGCAGGGGAGAGCTGTGCTGGCAGCGAGATGCGATGTGTCCACAAAGCAGAGGGAAGGTCTTTGTGGCATGGGTAGGCATGGCCAGCCTGGCTTCAGACTCACTGGATGGCTAAGTAAAGATGCTACTGCAGGGCACAAAGTCAGGCTGCACATCTCCAGTCCTCAAAGGCCTTGGAGACAAGATGATCAAGAGATAAAATGAAAGACATTAAATCAAATCCCCAGTGCTTTTCAGCATTAATATATATTGTATACAAGTCATTGTCATTTGCTCTGTGGGGAGAGAACGAGTTCTGCATGCATTTGTGCAGCATCCACCGCAGGGTGTGTGGACTGCAGGGCTACCCATCCTGCCACAGTGCTGCTGCCGCCACCACCCAGCGCACGTTGCTGCAAAAATCTGTATGGTGGTGACTGAAAAGTGGCGAGAGTAGAAAGGACAGAGGTTCTACACTGGCTGGAGCAGCATAAGACCGTATTGCTCACAAACGAGCAGTTTGAGGACTTGTTCGCTGTCTTCAGAGTGTCAGAATAGGCAGAGAAGAGAGACCAGCACCTACAGCACCAGAGAGGCAGCTGGGAACAGATGCAAGAGCAGGCTTGGGTTTGGGCAGAGAGTTTTGAGGGAGAGGGTTTCTAAAGTAGCACTGGACACATGCCCTCTTCCTGAGCATCTATCACTACCAGTCACTGCAGGAGACAGCCTGGTCTGACTCAGGATGGCAGCAATTGTCTCTCCTGGGATCACAACCACAGCCATCAATGGTGCTTTTAAACTCAAAACCTCACCAACACCAAGAGCAGAACCATGTCTTCAGTCATGTTTGTTGAAAGATGGTTCTTTGCAAGTTTTCTTACATTTTTCCAAGCGCAAACATGGCCAAGATGATGTACATCCCTGAAACCATGGCAACCTTACTCAGATGTTTACTTGACATAAGAATTATGCAAGCAGCTAAGATTTTAAATCATTTTCTCCTGCACAGTCATCTGTCACTGCGGCATCCCCAGGCCTCCAGGGCCACAAGTCTACCCCGGGGCTCTGCAAAGGGTATCATTGGGGACCAGTGATACTCCTTTTGCTGTGAATGAGGAGCATCCGGAGCACAGGAGTGGGAGTTGCTCACCACCTCCCCAGGTAGAAAGGCTTGTGCTTTGAAAACTGCCTGATGTTTTGTTTGGTTTTTTTCCCATGAAGTTGTGTTAATTAAAAAGATTAAAGCCACGTGTAAAACATCAGCTGGCAGGTATATTTCCCTCCCCCCACCCCAGTTCCATGATTGCAAAGTGTTAACAGCAGACGTCAGTCCTACAAGACTAAAAATTATCATCTCAAAGCTATTAATAGAGCACAGGAGTTCGGGGGGGCTCTTTAAGGAGCATATAGCATTAAACCTCTAGCTGGATATTAAGGGGATTTCTTAACCTGTAAAATTACAGTCACATGCAAAAGAGGAGAGGGAAGGAGAGGGGCTTAATTAAAAATCCATACTTAGCTGGCACAACACTGTGCTTAAGGGCTCTAGAAGAAGCCATTTAAACAGGTGAAATACTGCCCCAAATGCAGAGATGTCTCCTGGATAAAGAGGCCCTTTGTATCTTTGATGTCCTGTAAGTGCCATTCTCTTTAATTTTCTCTTTCCTAACAGCCATAAAGGATATTTTAAATGCATGAGGGACACTCAAGCCACAGAGGCTATGGCACAGGTGTTCAGCGCAGTGAAATGTTCCTGGAATAGACTCCGACAAGGGCAGTGGCCACTCAAAAGTCAAAGGAGCCTGTAGAGATCCTAGAGGGGATGAATTCCTAAGTAGCTTTATTTCCTACTGGCAGTGTTACACCGCTGGAGTTTGTGCTCATCCTAGAGGGGATGAATTCCTAAATAGCTTTATTTCCTACTGGCAGGACGACACGGCCTGCCTGTGAGGCCTCGGACAAGGATCCTTTTTGCCTAAAGGCTCTGCAAGAGGATGGTCTGGGGGAAAAGACAATCCCTGTCCCAAACAGCTTGCAGGGTGAAGGTATGTATGCTGTAGGGAAGCCCTGCCTCTCTAGCTCTGGCTTTCTAGTGGGGGATGTACAGGCTGCTGGTAGAGAAGCCACACTCCAACCCCAGGAGCATCGGATGGAGGAAAACGAGCAGTTTGAGCTGGCTGAGAAGTTACTTTTCTCAAGTGCAGTCCCCAGTCATGACAACATGCTACCTCTCCACAAGTCTTGCCAAAACCGGCAAAAGCAACAAAAAAGCTGGATTTACGTGTTGAATTAAGGGTTTGAGCAAATGCAATTTTCTTGTTATTGGAGCAGGCGAGACATGTACTAATTGTGAGTTACCAACTGAGAGCTGAGCTACTATCTCTTCCTCCTGCACCAGTAGCCCAGCCAGCCCAGCACTGGTGGGTAGGATGTGCCTTTTCCTACTCTCTTTGCTGACATCACAGCATCAGCAATCTAGATCAGACTTATATATGAGGTAGAGTGGTAGGCGAGTTTACTCAAACACAGGAAAACAAGGCAACACTAATGTCTACCTGACTCGCACAGTCCTGACATAGGGTAGCAGAAGCTGTAGGAGCAAATGCAGTTTCTGAGCCAGACTTGGATACAGCAGTTTGCATCAAAAGTTCTCATGCCTCCTACTCTGCTAAAGGTGCAACTGTACTTACGACCCAGCTTACAAAGGGATTCCACTCATCCATTTCTTCTTCGGAAGTGGATATAACCAGCACATAAATTATGCATCGCTTCTAAAGCAGTCAGGTTTGAACTGAGAGGGAACACATTCAAATGGAAGCTGACAACTTCTTCAACTTCAAAGGATGGGACTAATTACAAGAAACAATAAACAATGTGGCTCACACGAGACTGCCCAGGCCAGTGCAGGATGGGTTTCCCCAAATCCAGAAGCAACCCCTGAGACAAAGAGACTGCCTTCATCTGGCTCAGACATCTGGGCAAAGCTGGTAAACTTCAGAGTTGAAGTTTCTTCTAGTCCAATGAAAATCAGGTTAAGGTCTCATTTACAAAGGTCTTCTTCATGTAGACAGGAGTCTTCATTAATATTGGACGTCTGCACCGCTCTGGGCCCTAGAGGGTAGACTACAGCTGTACCTAGGAAGGGGTCTGGGTCTGACCCAGAGAAGCACAGCATCAAGAGGTCTTTCTCTAGTAGCTCACAAGAGAAATTATGGATAGAGCTGACAGTAGGAGAACAGCATTCACACCAGTCTTCAAATGCACCTTTGCTCCGGTGCAAGGAAGAGGAGAGCCAGGGTGGCCTCCCCATCACCCTGGGCAGTCCTCTATGTGGGTGCAGATGGGCCCATTCAGAAAGCACCCACATGGCTTTGGTGTGATGGTACAAGGGGTGTTTTGAAAGGTTTCTGCTGGTAGCATTGACCAGAGTAACTGAGTTCTCTGTGGGAAGTGCCTGATGTTAGAAAGTAAAAGGCAAGAGCAGGAATTAGACTTCTGGGGCACAAGGGGAATCATGAAACTTGGTCCCGTTTCTGCCCTTTTTATTAGCTTTCAGAAGGACCTTGAGCAGCTGCTTTAACCTCTGTATCCTATAAAGAGGGGTAATAACAATGCTGTTGTATCCTGGAGGTGCCCAGAGATTGCGAGTACAAAAGGCACAGCAGCTGGGGAGAGCTGTTCTCATTACCTCCAGCCTCAACGACATATCATAAAGCAGTCATTTGTGCTCCTTCTTCAGAGGCCGCCTCTGGCATCGTTTTCCTTGCAAGTCATTGCCTCCGACCGACAAGGACTAGAAGCAGACACCTTTGCCAGGTGCTCATATACCTTGCTGGAGCCATCAGCTTTGCAGGGCACAGACTGGCCATGTAAACAACATGAGAAATGGGAGGGGAAATGCCACCACACAAAACTACTGCATATGTCAAGGTATTAGAAATCTTAGAGAAAAAGGCCTCGTGGTTTAGTCAGGAAGGTCAGGCAGGAGTTATGCTTGTGTTTTTCAGCATGATTGGATTATAAATACAGTCGGCAGAGGCTTAGGACATGGGGAGCTCCAGATCGTGTTCAGATGTGTCACTTCTGACACTGGCAGGTGACGCCTTCATAAACCTGGCTTCGCTGTCGCAAGGCACATCAGCAAGCGGCAGGAGCGGGCAGAGGATAAAAGACGGGAGTTTGCAGGGGAGCCAAGGGGCAGGCAAAGCAATTACCAAGTTCTATACGTTTGGCTCTATCCTGTATTTTACTCCAATAGCTAAACAACATTAGATTGTATCATTAAGCTGCACCCACGGAAGAAACAGGGGAAGAGTTGCCAGCTCAAGCAATTTCATGAGGTCATGATGCAGCCAATACATCTTTGATGTGCGCAGGATACATCTGCTCTCTGCAGCCCACAAACCTGTTTTGTCTGCTTAACCACTCTGGAAAAGATTTTCAAAAGTATTTAGAGGATTTATGGCCGCACACTCCTTCAAAATGAGCTCGCTGCCCACATAAACTGGGCAGGTTGTTGTGTTCTGCTGAAGGTATTTGGCGTTTTGTGGAGTTTGTGCTCATCAGTCAAGAGGATTTATGCTCCTAAAGCTCCTGGGTGCATATAAATCTTCTGCAGGGCAAGCCCTGATCTTCTGATCAGATCCACATTGGGAAGTCATGCAGAATCTCAGAAGTCAGTAGGACTTTACATCACACGAGTGGACCTCTATTAGCTAAAAATTGGTACTGAGAAGGAGATTAATTTAATAGCAATTCAAGCTGTTTACATTTCCTATCAAGCCTGCAATATCAGGGAGCAGTGTTTTAAGTGACTTCTACTATCTGACCTATTAATGGTCAAAGTACTAATATCCATATCGTGAGCGATCTGCTTGCTGCTTTCAGTTCACCACCCATCACCACTTACCCTTTTCCTAGGAAGAACACTGCAGTTCTCACAGAAGGATGATTTACTCAAAGAGGTGAGCAGATGAGATGGAGGGATAGGCAGCGGATGTAGAGAGATGAAACTGGTTATTAATTTAACCTGTCACTTCCACTTGTGTCACTGGCTGGATACTGTCCCCCTGCCTCTCACGCATCCTCCCACTACAGGGGTGCTCAAAGCTGGGGAAAAGAAGTTGTATTGATGAGACCTGTGCAGCTGATCATTGCGATCACGCTGGTTTTTCTGCTATTACTTTCAACTGTCAGTCTTTCCTATGTTGTGACTAATAATTAGGAAGTAGAAGTTTGAGGAAAAATCAGAAAAAAAAAAAAGACAACTGACAATATCCCAGATGTGGGAAGAAGTTTCCTGTGCTCACACAAGACTTAAAGCTCAATTCCTTGCTCTTATTGAACAGGGAAAACGTATCATTAATCCACTCTATCACTCCCGGGAATAAATTAAATTAATTCCTAGCCTGCTGTCATGACAAAGCTATTCTATTAAGGATGAAGATAAAATATTTTTCAACAGCAATACCAATGATTTCAGAATAGTCCAACATTTTGATTCACAGTAAATCCTACTTGCAGGCGAGCAACCCAATCCCAAGCCAGCAGCTCAGAGCCCCCGTGCCTGTAGACATGTGATTGTGGACAGAGATAACAGGAAAATCAGTGAAGCCCCCATATAGCCAGGGAGCACATTCAGACACTGAATACCCTGTTGTTTGACTTTCTCTAATATTGTTTAATTATATCGCTACAAGGCAAGAATTCCCATTTGTCGGCAACTGGGAAAGTGCTTAAGGTGGTGATACTGTTCTGCTTGGGTGGCCTGTGCCTGAAGGTAATCTTTCAAAAGCAGCTGCCTTAAGTGTTAGTTAAATGGTACCAAGGGATTCGTTTGACACAGGTGTCATGTTTAATCTTATTCATATATCAATAAAACTGGTACCATATGTGCAGGTTGGTTGGCAGCCCTGAACCTTTGAGACAATCGATATTTCCATTAACAGACTCATCCTCTCTGGGCAAACCCACTGCAGGTTCCCAACTTCAGGCATTCCCAGCCCACCTCCTTCTAACCTCTGCTTTCCAATCCACTCTTCAAACATTTCTTCTCTAGAGAACACACTGCAGTGGCACCTGAGGATCACAGTTTGGCTTTTATTTGTGCATGCACTTCCCTCTGCTACACATTACCATGCAGCAGGGAAGCCTTCGGTGGCGGTCAAGGTTTAAGTACATGCTGTTTCTACAGTGTGTTTATCCAATGCTTCTCAGCAGAGGCTCTCAGAGCACTTTGCAACCTGCTCTGTCACTGCGGCCACAGAAAGCTTAATGGTGGCCGAGAGGGAAACTCATTGCCCCAAGCGTGCCAAGGATGGCCAGAAGACAGCCTGGAAGCCCTGATGTTCAGCATATGGCAAGGCGAGTTAACGTGCGTCCGAAAGCCAGCGCATTTACAGCTCGCTGGCTGGGCCGCAGCAGCTGCCCAGATACACGCTGTGCTCAGAAATGTGAGAAGACTTTTCTTAGGTTCTGTTTCGCCTCTAACAGCTTTCCCCAGGATAAAGTTCGGCTGTTTGAAGGAGGACTTTATTTAAATTTTTTAATATAGCAGATACAGGTATGCCTAAACCTCATTCTAATACCTGAAATTTTACAGTTTGGAAAAATGGTCCCTTTCTAATTGGTCACACATCAGCCTGCTCACTTCTCTGCTGGGAAGGGGTCTGGGAGGAGCAGTGACAAGGACACCCTGGCACAGGGAGCACAAATACAGCTTTCATTTGGATACCATGGGGACAATAACAAGGGTCACTTCTTTTCTGATACGCTACTTTAAAATTAGGCTTAGCAACTCTTAAAGAATCTGATACACTGCATTACTGACTGATTTACCTACCAGTAACAGTCTCTCATCAAGCAGAACAGCGTAGCCTGAATAAGCCAGGACAAAAATAGCAGGAATGCTAATGGCTGTGCATTGGCAGAGCCGTATGTGAGAAATTAGCACAAAAATCCTCTTTTTTTTTTTTTTTTTTTT